>JAZKJV010006549.1:0-576325 GCA_037367405.1 Ottelia alismoides | reverse complement strand
TGACTTTGAGAACATGTGCAATTACTATAAGGAACCTGGACATTGGAAGAACATACTGTTTGAAGAAGAAAGGCAACAGACTTCGTGAGATGATCAGGAGGCGCAGACTTCGAAGATGACATGGTTCTCACCGTCACAGATCAAAATACAACGAAGAACACATGGATTCTTGATTCAGACTGTTCTTGCCATATAACTCCCAATGAAGATTGATCTATAACTATGAGAAGATAGATGGTTGAAAACATCATCACGAGGAATGATGTAACATGCAAGATTGTATGGATTGGCTCTGTAAAGATCAAGAGCATGATGGAGTTGTGGGGACGGTGACAAAAGTACGTCATGTTCCTGATCTGAGAAAGAACCTGATGTCCCTTGGACTCTCGGACTCTAAAAGATATTGGTACCGTTCTGAAGGTGGAATTTTGTAGGTTGGCACATCATGGGTGGTTGTATCAAGGGAAACAAACAGAAGAGCATCGGGGATCTCACAGAATCCTAGCTGGAAATCTGTGAGCATTGCTTGTTCGAGAAACAACACAGGAAGCAATTCAACAAAGTTATTCACAAGACAAAGGAGAAGCTCGACTACTTCCGTGTCGATTGTTGAGGCATTTCGCGGGTCCCATCTTTAGGTGGTATCATGTATTTTCTGTCTATTATTGATGATTATTTCAGGATGGTTTGAGTGTTCATGATGATGCTTAAGATCTGACATTTCAGAACTTCATGCAGTGGAATATCTTGGTGGAGAACCTGACTTCCAAGAAGGTGAAGCGTTTATGTACAGATAGCAGGTTGGAGTTCTGATCGTTAACATTTAATGTGTTTGTAAGGTGGGTGTTGCGAGACATCACACCGTCAGAGATATGACACAATGGAACGGAGTTGCAGACATCGAAGTTTAATGAGTTTTGTAAGAAGGGTGTTGCGGGACACCTCACCGTCATAGACACACCACAAATAATGGAGTTGCAAAATGAATGATGTGGAGAGGCTGAAAGTTCATATTTATTCCATAGGTCTAGGGGTCCTTATATAGGACAAAACCCTAGAGAGCCATACAGAGAAAAGTACAGAAGTGCCCTTAATGGGGATACAAAGAATAACTACGGTTACATTCTCAACACTCCCCCTCAAGTTGGAGCATACTCATTAAGCATGCCCAACTTGGAAATAATCCATGAAAGCCGCTTCTTCTGTAAGGCTTTTGTGAATACGTCAACAATCTGAAGATCAATACCAATATGAGGAGTAACAATTCTTCCACTTTTAACAACATCATGAACGAAGTGGCAGTCAACCTCGATATGCTTGGTTCGCTCATGGAACACTGGATTCGTGGCAATGTACGTAGTAGATTTGTTGTCACAATATAACATAATAGGAGTGGTAATGGCAATTCCGAGTTCTTGCAGGAAGGTAAGTAACCATGTGATCTCACATGTAGCTTGAGCCATTGGCCGGTATTCTGCTTCAGCACTGGATCTAGACACAACAGTTTGCTTCTTGCTCCTCCAAATAACAAGATTTCCTCCAACGAACATAACATATCTTGTGGTGAAGCGTCGATCCTCTGGTGAGCTCGCATAGTCGGCATCGGCATAGGCAGTAACATATGTGTATCCATGTGCCCCATAGAAGAGGCCACATCCTGGTGATTCCTTTATCTTAGAATCTGAAGAGCATCCTCCCAGTGACTGTACCTAGGTTGCTCCATATGTTGGCTAGCCCTGCTCACTGCATAAGAGATATCTGGTCGAGTGACTGTTAGATAAAGAAGTTTGCCAACTAAACTTCTGTATCGAGTAACATCTTCAAAGACATGTGACGTGACATGTTTCTTAGGATCTGCCGGAATACCAGAAGATTTGCATCCAAGTAACCCTGCTTCAGTAAGAATATCTAGACAGTATTTCCTTTGTGAGATATGAAGACCCTCTGTAGTGTGTAGTACTTCTATGCCCAAGAAGTACCGAAGAGTACCAAGGTCTTTGGTAACAAACACCTTCTGCAGGAAGGCCTTGGTCTCTAGTATGCCGTTGTCATTATCCCCTGTGACCACCATATCATCCACATAGACTGCAAGAATGACCGTACCAGTTGTTCGTCTTCTGACAAACACCGAATAGTCCGAAGCTGTTCTCTGGAAGCCAAGAGTGCTGATTTCAGTGGTAAGTCTCTCGAACCATACCCTTGGGCTTTGTTTTAGGCCATAAATGGCCTTGTGAAGTCGGCATACACTCTCCCCCTCGACTTCATAACCTGGAGGCTGCATCATGTAGACTTCCTCATCAAGATCGCCATATAAAAAGGCATTTTTCACATCAAGCTGAAAAATAGGCCAGTTTTTGTTAGCCGCCACAGAAAGTATGGTCCGTATAGACCCTGTAGAGATAGTTGTGTGTCGTTAATGTTACTTATTATTTCTGTTTCTTTATGTACCTCTCATGTAATTTACCCAAGGGCTCTCTCCCTATATAAGAGACCCGAGGGCTCTATGGAATAAATCATCGAAGTATTCTAACATGGTATCAGAGCCATGACCCTAACCTAGGGTTTTCCACCGCCGCCCCCCCTCTCTAAGGTTTCGGCGCCCAACCCCCTCCGGGCCCAACTCTCACGCCGCCGCCTCCTTCGCCGAGCTCCTCCACCGCTGCCAGCCCTTGTCGGGCTCCTCCACCCACCGCCGGATCCCTGCTGCCAGCCCCAACCACCGCCGCTAGCCCCTACCACCGCCGCCGAGCCCCTGCCGCAGGGCTCCACTTGCTGTCCAGCCGCCGCCGAGCCCTGCCGTAGGGCTTCCAGCAGTCGTTCGTGTCAAAAGTAGAGGCTCTCAAGCCTCTACTCGCTGCAGGGGTACCGCGTTCTTCGGACGCGGCATCATGTTTGATTCAAGTGCATAATCGTCTACCTATGCACTTGAATCCTACAAGGTCTTGGTAGACAATTTTCTTGGTCTATCAGTAGTTATTCTTCTCCGGTACTATGTCAGATCAGAAGATCGATATGCCCGTCATAGGTGCCTTCAAAGGTTCGGCACCAATCGTCAAGATGGACGGGACCAACTACGAACTGTGGGCGATGCAGTTCCTCAGTCTCATGAAGTCGTGCGGTAAGAAGCATATTCTTACCGAGGATGAACCACCGGAGGAGACAGGGATCTATGCCTCATGGGAGGCTGATGATGCGTACGCCAAGGTATGGCTCTCAGGTACGCTCACGATGGAGATAGCGAATGACGTCCTTCACCAGCCCACCGCTAAGGCGATGTGGGATATTTTGGCTATGACGTACTCTCAGGTCCGTAATGAGACGAAGATGCTCCAGTTGCAGCATGATTATTTACCACGAAGCAGAACGGGAAGCCCCTTCATTCCCTGTACACGTCGCTTCGTGGCATGTTCGAGAAGCTCTACAGCACCATCCCTCTTACAACCACGCCGGAACAGCAGAAGACGTTCCGCAACGCCACTATGGTTGGCGTATTACTCGCTGCCCTAGATCCGGAGTACGAGGCAGCACGTGCTCAGATACTGGCAGATGCCACAATCCCACCAATAGAAGATGTATACAGGCGGCTCAGTCGTGTACCTGTTCAATCCAATATAGCGACTGCGACTCCGTCAGCAATGGCAGTCTCCAGGGGACGTGGTAGTTCGTCCTCGTTTCGTGGCAGGGGAAGTGGTGGACGTGGCCGTGGAGGCCGCATACGCTCTACGTGCTCATATTGTCGCCGCACTGGTCATTCGGAGGATACATGCTATTCCAAGCATGGTTTTCCTCCATCTGCACGAGTAGCTGATCATGTTCAGGGTCCACCTGCGTCTACTTCAGATCACAGGTTCGAGGAGTTGGTGGCACGACTTCGGGATATCATGCCACAATCTTCTTCATCAGAGGGTGCAGATGTTTCTGATGTTGCGGCTTCGGCGTCAGCCAGTACATCGGCCTCAGCCAGTGCCTCAGGTAGCCCTTCAGCCCCATTTCATAGTCATGATCTCACAGGATGGATTGTCGACTCTGGAGCTACCCATCATCTTTGCCGTGAGAGAGATATTCTGCAGTCATACAGGGCTGTTCCGCCAGGTCGCTCTGTACTCATTGCGGATGGCACTCAGTCTCCTATCATCGGTCAGGGGGAGACAACTTTGCTACCCTCTATGCACCTACAGAATGTGCTACATGCTCCAGAATTCTCGATGAACCTTTTATCTATTAGTCAGATTACACGTGATTTGCACTGTCGTGCTATTTTTGACCCATCGTCTGTTATTTTTCAGGACATACTGACGGGCAGGGTGATTGGCTGTGGTTCTGAGCAAAATGGCCTTTATCGTCTCGTTCGTAGCTCCTACGCTGGTGTCTCCTTGCATACCCAGGCCTCTGTTTCTCCATACACCTGGCATCTTCGGTTCGGTCATCTACCGCTGCAGAAGATGCGTCACCTCCTGCCTCAGATATCTCCGAGTTCTTCTTTCGATGTGAAGCATGTCAAGTTGGGGAAGCAC
This sequence comes from Ottelia alismoides, assembly GCA_037367405.1. Taxonomy (NCBI): domain Eukaryota; kingdom Viridiplantae; phylum Streptophyta; class Magnoliopsida; order Alismatales; family Hydrocharitaceae; genus Ottelia; species Ottelia alismoides. The sequence continues at coordinate 571,811 of JAZKJV010006549.1, read as the reverse complement.
CATCGGTCTAGCTTCCCCGGTCGTCAGAGTCGGAGCAGTAGCTCCCCGTTTGAATTATTCCATATAGATATTTGGGGTCCAAGTCGTGTCCCGGATCACCAGGGGCACAGGTTCTATCTAGTTGTGGTTGATGACTTTTCCAGAGTGTCGTGGACTTTTCTTCTCAAGAATAAATCTGAAGGTAGGAAATGTTATTCAAAATCTAATTAATGAAGTTCAGAATGTTTTTTCATCTACTGTTAAGTATGTGCGTACTGACAATGCATTGGAGTTCTGCACTCGCTCTCTTGCCAGCTTTCTTTCATCTAAAGGCATTGTCCACCAAACCACATGTCCCTACACTTCTCAACAAAATGGAGTTGCCGAACGAAAACATCGACATTTCCTTGACATTGCTCGCACTTTACTTATTCAGAGTTGTGCTCCATTAACCTTTTGGGGTGATGCTATACTTACTGCGTGCTATTTGGTCAATCGAATGCCTACAACTGTTCTTGGGGAAAAGTCTCCAATCTCTGTTCTCTTTCCGGACAGAGACTTGTTTACATTGACACCTAGGGTTTTTGGCACTGTCGCTTTTGTTCACCGCTTATCTCCGGGACTTGATAAGCTATCCCCTAGGGCTATCAAGTGTGTTTTCGTGGGCTACTCCAGGACACAGAAGGGGTACCGCTGCTATGATCCTGTCAATAACAAATACTATGTGAGTGCAGATGTTACATTCTTCGAACCTGTCATGTACTTCTCCCCTGCAGGTGACAGATTGGTCCCCTCCACATCATCAGACTCCCAAGTCTATGTTCCACCACCTCCAAGCCTGGGTCCGTCCTCTACTCCAGCGTCTCAAAATAACACAACCACCACCAACCCCCGCCACCACCACCACCACCACCACCAGTTGTTCCTTTTCTAAGTTCTACACGAGACGCACGGGCCCTGCTCAAGCTACATCTCAACCATCCAGCACGCCTCTAGGTATGTTCTGACATTAGTGATGGGTTAAATAATGCACATGTGCAGGAGCTTGTACCACAGGAGGAGGACCAACCGGTCAGCACTGTTTTGGATGACTTGGACCGGCCTATTGCTCATAGGAAACAGCGAAGACAGTGTGTCTCATATCCCCTAGCCTCTCATGTTTCCTTTCATCGTCTCACTGGGGATTTCCAGAAGTTTGCCGCTGCTGTATCATCAGTTGAGATACCACGGACATATCAGGATGCCATGAAAGACTGAATGCTGGCGTTTAGCAATGGAAGAGGAGATGCGTGCCTTACAATCCCGAGGGACCTGGTCTCTAGTCCCTATTCCTCCAGGTGCGTCTGTGGTGAGCTGCAAGTGGGTTTTTACAGTCAAATATCATGCAGATGGTCGTCTTGACAGATACAAGGCAAGGCTTGTAGCACGAGGGTTTACACAGACATATGGGTAGATTACCTGGACACGTTTTCACCAGTGGCGCGACATTCTACCCTTCGCATTCTTCTATCGGTTGCTGTGGTATGTGGCTGGGCCCATATTCCAGCTTGATGTTAAAAATGCTTTCTTGTATGGTGATCTACATGAGGAAGTCTACATGCAACAGCCACCAGGGTTTGCTGCTGAGGGGAGACTCAGAAGGTATGCAGACTTCATAAGGCTATTTATGGCCTTAAGCAGAGTCCTCGTGCATGGTTCCAGAAGCTCTCCCAGCTTATTGAACAACAAGGTTTCAGAAGATCAAATGCGGATTACTCACTGTTCGTCCGGAAGACTCCTAGAGGTACCATCGTTGTTATGGTATATGTTGATGACATATTGGTTACTGGAGATGATGCACAAGGGGTTGAGATAACCAAGTCTATGTTGGGCAGTCAGTTCATTACAAAGGATCTAGGCACTATACAGTATTTTCTGGGGATAGAATTTGCAAGAAATGCACAAGGAATGGTGATGACTCAAAGAAAATATGTCACAGATTTGCTGGCTGAAACAGGAATGACTGAATGCAGACCTTCAAGTACACAATGGATCCGATTATGAAGCTGGTACGATGATGACACTGAGGAGGTGGACAAGAGAAGGTACAGAGAAATGGTGGGCAAGCTCTTATACATCACTATAACTCGACCGGATATTGCACTTGCAGTAAACCGGGTGAGTCAATTTGTGGAGCAGCCGAGGCAAGTACTTATGGATGCATTGTACATGATATTGAGATATCTGAAGTCTTCACCAGGCACAGGGTTGCTGTTCAAGAAAGGCACGGATTTGGCTATTTCAGCCTGCGCAGATGCGGATTATGCAGGATGTCCACGGGATCGTAAGTCTACTTCTGGGTTTGCTATCTTCATAGGAAGCTCCTTAGTCTCCTGGAAAAGCAAGAAGCAGACTGTTGTGGCGAGATCCAGTGCCGAATCCGAGTACAGGGCCATGGCACAGGCAAGCACTGAAATGATGTGGGTTAAAGCAGTCCTAGAAGATCTGAATGTTGAAGTTCCGTTGCCTATGAACCTGCAATGTGACAATCAGGTAGCGTTGTTCATTGCCAACAATCCATCCTTCCATGAGAGAACAAAACACATAGAGGTGGATTGCCATTACACTAGGGACATGATTCAGAAGGGCTTCATCTCCACGTCTCACGTCAGCTCCGAGGACCAGACAGCAGATATATTCACAAAGCCAATTGCTCAGAGGACCTTTCCAGAGATGTTCTTCCAAGCTGAGCATGATAGATATCTATGCTCCATCTTGAGGGGGAGTGTAGAGATAGTTGTGTGGCGTTAATGTTACTTATTATTTCTGTTTCTTTATGTACCTCTCATGTAATTTACCCAAGGGCTCTCTCCCTATATAAGAGACCCGAGGGCTCTATGGAATAAATCATCGAAGTATTCTAACAGACCCCATACGAGCAACAGGTGAGAATGTCTCAAAGTAATCCACCCATATGATTGTGTGAAGCCTTTTGCCACAAGACGAGCCTTTAACCTGTCAATCGACCCATCTGGTGACTGCTTGGTTGTGAAGACCCATTTACATGCCACAGGTCGAATCCCTTCGGGACATTGCACAAAATCCCATGTCCCCCTGGAAAGGAATGCATCCATCTCCTCATCCATAGCCTTTCGCCAACCTGAATCCTGTAAAGCAATGTGATGGTCTCGCGGAGTAGAAATAGTCATGAGAGCATCTGCATATCGTCTGTCAGTGCAAGATAAACCAACAGTAGAAGTGAAATGAGACATAGGATGAGAAGTACATTTCCTCTTTGATTTTCACAAGGCAATGGGAAGATCTCTTGGATCATCCGGGACAACATTAGAAGGGACACTTGAAGAAGGCATATCATCCTGCTAAAATGGGATGGGCAAAGGGACATCTGGTGGTGAAGGTTGTTGGCGACGTTTATGAACAATTGGTGGAGGAGGAAGATCCAGAGGGATATCGGTGACAGGGTGTGTGAAGAAGCTGGTCTGCTAAAAAAAGGTTACTTCTGTAGAGATATAATATCGATGTCCAACAGGGTCATAACACATGTAACCCTTTTGAGTATGAGAATAACCAAGGAAGACACATTTGATAGCACAAGGGGAAAGTTTGTCTGAAGTGTGAAAATTATGAACAAATGACACACTCCCAAAAATTCGTAGAGATAGGGGAAAAGGTGATTCATTCGGGTGAAGTATAGAGAAGCGTGTTAACCCCTTTAGGTTGAGAGAAGGAACCCTGTTGATAAGATGAACTGCGGTTAAAACGTCACCCCAGTAATTCTTGGGAACCGTCATCTGAGTGAGAAGGGAGCGGGCGATATTTAGGAGATGTCGGAGCTTGCGTTCGGCTATCCCAGTTTGTTGAGATGTATATGGACAGGAGGTTTGATGTATGGTCCCTTGGGAAATAAAGAAATCTGCAAGGTCATGTTGAGTAAATTCCAAGCCATTATCAGAACAGAAAGTCTGTATATTAGAGGAAAAATTATTTTTGACATAGTGGAAGAATTTTTTGACAATTTTATTGATCTCGGAACGTTCTTTTAAAAGATAGACCCATGATGACCTGCTATAATTATCAACGAAAACGAAAAAATACTTCTGCCCACTTATGGTTCGAACCGGACAGGGTCCCCAAACATCACAATGAACTAAAGAGAAAGAAACCTTACGACGAGGCTCAGTACGAGCAGGAAAGGAAGCTCGACGATGTTTCCCGAACTGACATGCCTCACACTCAAAGGGCTTGAGCGTAGATAGTTCGGGGAACATTAAGGAGAGAGCTTTTGCAGACGGATGACCGAGACGAAGATGCCAGAGGAGAGGGTCAACAGAGATGGAAGTCACGTGAGCGAAACCAGAGTCGGAAGGAATATCAAGATAATATAGGCCATTCTTCTCATGTCCGCTACCAAAAATCTGTCTCGTCCGGATGTCCTGAAAATAACAACAAAAGTCATCAAATATCATACGACAGTTAAGTTCCGTGCATAGCTTATGAACAGACAAGATTGAGAGGAAAGTCAGGAGCACAGTGGACATCAATTAGCCGAAGTTTGGAGGAAAAATCCACGGTTCCCACACTGGTAATAGGGGAATGAGCACCATTTGCCACACGAACAGTTTTTACAACAAAGGATGGCCGTGAGGAGGTGAGAAGACTACCTTCTCCAGTAAAATGAGTGGACGCACCCGAGTCGATTATCCAGGCGGGAGCAGAAGTGGAGGTAGAGCTGGCAATCGTACCTGTTGTGGCAGCCAGATTAGCAGTAGGGCCAGATGGAGGAGTATTACTGGCAGAGTTCTGTAGCAATTGGCGAAGGAGAGCATAATCTGCTGTAGTAAAGGAGATAACACTGTCTGTGGAGGACTGGGCATGAGAGGCGTCCATAGTATCATAGGTGCCATCGGAAGAAACAATCTCATAGGTGCTGTTGGCATTAGGAGGCATGCCAAATTTCGCCCAGCGTTGTTCTGGTAGATGATTCCAGTGTCTACAATGGGAGCACACTGGATAGCGAGCAATAGTAGAATCACGTCCACGACCGCGATCTGAGTCACGTCCTCGTCCATGCTCACGTCCATGACGACGACCAAAAACATGGCCACGTTCCCATAGTAGGTCGAACGTTCTCCTGCAAAGTGTGCGGTAGTCTCTGCAGACGGAGGGGGGTTTGGAGTCTCAAGCTCCTAGAGTCTGCCAAAGATAGTCTCAAGAGAGGGTAAAGCAGCAGCTGTCAGAAATTGATCCTTCACGGACTTGGACTGTGGGTGTAGTCCTGAGAGGAATTGATACACCTGCCATTCTGCACGTTCTCCTATCTATTTGTCACAGCAAGCAAGTTGAAATATAAGGAGTTCCTCGAACAGACCTGTGAGGAGGCGATATTATTCAATCAAGGACGTATCTCCTTGAGTTGCAGACCAGATCCGTGTGTAGATATCAGAGAGCGTAGACTTGGTCGTCTTCTGGGAGTAAGTCTTCTGAAGACTGTCCCACATCTCCTTGGCAGTGGATTTGTAGAGCCGGTTAGAGGCTATAGTTGGATCAAAACTGTTAGTCATCCAAGTAATTACCTGGCAGTTGTCGACATACCAGGTGTCGTAGTTGGTCTCCGTCTCCTTGGGCGGATCAGTAGTAAGAACATAGATCTTGCGCTAGCCACCAATAAATACTCGGAAGGAACGGGACCATAGAACGTAGTTCTCCGGACCCTTAAGTTTGATAGAAGTGCTCTGTACCATCATAGAAGAGGTAGGGTACATGGGCTTAGTGTCTGAAGATGCAGATGCAGATGCCATGGTGGCCGCATAGGTCAAGAAGAAGTGACATAGAAAGTGTCTGTAGCCTTAGATAGCATGGAAACCTAGTAGTACATCATGAATAGGTAGTGGACGCAGTGGAGACCACAGGAGGCTATTAGGCCGTAGGCAGAGCTGCGCGGGGAGGCCGCTTGCAGTGCTGTGGAGACAACAGGCCGCGAGGCGGTGCTAGGGCGACGTCGCGTGCGGCGGAGGGATGCCGCTAGGACCCACGGATGCCGCGGGCAGCTTAGAGGAGACCGCTGGCGGCGCTGGGGAGGCGGCAGGCCTCGGGGCTGCGCTAGGTCAGCGTCGCGTGCGGCGCAGGGAGGCCGCTGGGGCCTGCGGAGGCCACAGGCGGTGCGGAGGAGGCCGCTGGCGACGCTGGGGATGCGCTAGGGCCTCGGGGCGGCGTCGCGTGTGGGGGGAGGGGGGGGGGAGCAGGGGAGAAAAGGGTAGGCGGTGGCGGCAGGGATTTGGTCAGAACATCGGTCTAGGACCGCTGCTCTGATACCATGCTGAGAGGCTGAAAGTTCATATTTATTCCATAGGTCTAGGGGTCCTTATATAGGACAAGACCCTAGAAACCCTAGAGAGCCATACAGAGAAAAGTACAGAAGTACCCTTAATGGGGATACAAAGAATAACTATGGTTACATTCTCAACAAATGACATGACGCTTCTAGAGAAAGCAAGGTGCGTGCTCATTAATGTTGGACTTGGTAAAGCATTTTGGGCCGAAGCGATGAATACAACTTGTTACTTATTGAATCCGAGTCTCGCATCCACTATTGACTGCAAGGCACCCGTGGGGTATGGTCTGGTTATCATGCTGATTATTTTTGCTGAGAGAACAATGAATTGTTTATTCATGAGGCCCTAGGTTTCTCTTATATATTGGAGAAACCTATTGGACAAATTACATAAGATAAGCACAAAGAAAAACAAAATACAACAAAGCAATAAATGATAATTAATATCTCAACACTTCCACTTAAGCTGGAGTGTAGATATCAATCATGTACAACTTTGGAACAACATCTCTGGAATGAACCTCTGGCTAGGGCCTTGGTGAACACACATGCTATTTGATTTCCTGAACTGACATGAGTTGTGGAGATGAAACCCTTTTGACTCATATCTCGAGTGTAGTGACGGTTTATCTCGATATGCTTGGTCCTCTCATGAAAGGTGGGCTGTTAGCAATGAAAAGAGTAACTTAGTTGTCGCATTGGAGGTGCATGAGAAGAGACACCTCAACAGTTAGGTCAGTCAGAGAGGATCTGACATACATCATCTCTATACTCCCCTGTGCCATTGCTTTGTGCTTTGACTCTGCACTGAATCTGGCGAGCACTGTCTGCTTCTTGCTCTTCCATGATACCAATGAACTCCCTATGAATATTGCAAAGGTATAGGTAGACTTCCTGTCCTTGGGGCATCCCGCATAATGTGCATATGCACAAGTTGTAACGGCAACGGATATACCTCTGCTAAATAGAAGATCAGTGCCATGCAATATTCAGAAAATCGGTCCACACGGCCGCATATGCGGATTCGAGGATCTCAACGTATCGCATAGGTTGTATTCGCTTAATATGCGATAAAAGCGCATACACGATCGAGTAATATGCATTTGCGGTCGTATTCCTATTAGAACTAAATCGTACACAACATTTCCCCTATTCCGCTCTCTCATCCCTACGATGATAACATTTCTCCTTGTGTTCTTCTTATCCCCTTATAAAGGAGATCCACCTTTGTTGCAGTTGTAACATAAATCAAATGTGCTTAATATTGGGTATTCATTAATTTTTAGGGATAAATGATATGTTATCTCCTATTTCATGCTTGTTGCTTTTAAAAAATGTTTTAGTATTTTTTTAGAGATTTACCTTTCTTTATGCATGAAGTCAAATTTTTTATTTTTTTATTTGCTCAGTTTTTCATTTTGCTTAATATTATTGTGACTCGTGGGTGGTTTAGGGGAATAAGAGACTCTTGCATTCTTTATCTTGAAGCATATCCTATGGCATGTTCTTTATCTTGATATGTATGATTTGCAATAAAATAAATACATGTGATGAATTAGTTTATTTTTCCCAAAAAAATATGTATAGGATAAATCATATATATCATTCACACATGAACTTTCAAATTAACTTGGTTGAGTTGACTGTAATAGTAAATGGTGTTCTACGTAGATCCAAAATTCGAGAGTACCACATACTAATTAAGGGAGTTTAACTTACAAATATAGAATTTCTTATACCTAAATAAATACATCTAGAATGTTGTTTTTTATTGTGAATTACGAGCATGTGAATAATATTAGAATAACATAATTGTGAGTTGTTAATGGAAATACAATCATATATATATATACCAATATTTTATCTATGTTATATTTTTTAAATATAAACCTATGATATTTGAATTTGTTATTATATATTTTTATTATTTTTAATTTAAACAATACAAACTGTATAATCCGCATATACTTCCGCCTATGTGCTTACTCGTTTAGGGCTGCCTGACTGAATGAATACTGCATACAAACTTTCTGAACCTTGGTGCCAGGTGAGGTCTTCAGATACCTTAGAATCATATGGACCGAATCCACATATGCATGTCTAGGCTGTTCCGTGTATTGACTCATTCTGTTCATTGCAAAGTATATGTCTGGCCTGGTAATGGTCACGCATATGAGCTTCTTAACTAAGTCCTTGTACCTCATCTTGTCGACCTCAGTGTCATAAGCATAAAGATTCATGCTCGAGTCCATGGGAATAATGGCAGGCCTGCAATATGCCATGCCCGTCTCAGAGAGAAGATCTGTAATGTAATTCCTCTGGGTCATCATAAGACCTCACTAGTTCTTGGCGAGTTCAGTCCAAGGTGTATCATGAGAGGACCAAGCATATAGGTGTCAGACATCACTTCATTCGTCTTGAAAAGACAATTAATGTGAAGATCGACACAACAGATAATCCAACTGATATGTTCACAAAGGCAATTCGTGGGAGTCGGTTCAAACACTATTTGAACTTGCTCAATGTCGACAGTTGGCAGTAGCCCCAAGGAGAGGCTGGTGGCGACATGGCGAAGATCGGCAATGCTTCTCAGAGGATTCAATTCAATGTGGAGATTGTTGATATGCCTTGAATCCTAACAATCTGACCCAAGTTAAAGAACACCATATGCACCCTTTCCTGGTACCATATCCCAACAAGACGGGGGAGGGGGGGGGAGGAGCAGGTGCGCTCCCCCCTACAGGGTTGTGGGAGCAACACCCTCGACTAAAATTTTATAAGCGGTTCTATTTGTATTTGGCTATATGGATCCGTTTGTACGGGAGTTGTATATAAACTCCCTTAGGGTTAGGGCTCTGTGTATTCTCTGTACTTTTTTTTTCTTTCTCCACATAGTGAAAATCGATCGCCGCCACCCAAAGACGTAACCCAGTAACGAGTCAACCTTGTAAATCCATGTGTCTCGTGCTTGCTTGATTGATCATATTTGTGCGTGTTTGCTTCCGCGATTCGCAACATTATTCATATATAAACTGCACACTCCACCTTTGTTCTTCAAGGAAAAAAGTCAAGTCACTCAAGAGAGGCTTCTAGGTTATTGTTTGTAGAAGAGGGTTCTCATGTTAAATTCTATGTAATTTGTACATGCTTATAATTATTTCTTCATTTACTATCCCTATGCATCTCCCTTGTGAAAGTCCAAATCGAATAAAGAGCACATCCTTCAATAAAAAAAAGAGCACATCCGTCTTTAGTCTTGTATTACACGAAAGATAAGTAAAAACCTACCGTTTTAGCGTTTCACTGTTTCTAGCATGTCTAACTGTACACATCTCCCTTCTATTCAAGGGTGAAAGTCCAAATCGACTAAAGAGCTCATCTGTCTCTATTCTTATATCCCATAAGAAAGAAGTTAAAATCCAACCAATATATTAGAAAGACCATTTAGAATTTGTTGCATGTCTAACTCCTTCAGAATCCTTCTAAAAATGCCAAAATATTCTAGAGGGAGGAAATTTTCAAAAAAGCTCACGAAGCCACTGTTGAAGGAATTAACACGCTGCTCTTACTATACAATCCTTGTAGATCATCTCTTCAATTAGTGTTTACTCCACAATCCATACTTATTACTCCTGGAATGATCTTGTGGATGTACTGGCATTCCCAAGTAACAAAACGGATCTCGGATTTTATATGATATTTAGTCTGTTGGTTGACAAAATTGGTTGTTTCTTACGTTCTTTTTCAGGATGGCTTAATCCCCCTTGATCTGTCTTTACTCCGGTAGAAGTGAGAGGTCATATAAGATTTGTTGAGAAGAGGAAAAAATGAAATATTTATTCTATAGAGCTATGGTCTCTTATATAGAGAGAAAACCTTAGAGAGTACAACAATTACGGAACCCGAGGGGTCACAGGGGTTACGGAACTCGAAGGGTCACAAAGGATTATAGAACCCGAAGAGTCACAGGGGTTTACGGAACACGAAGGGTCACATGCATAAATATAATAACTCTAACACTCCCCCTCAAACTGGAGCTGAGAAAGTTGCAACTTGTAATAAAACGAAAAAGTTTACACCACATCTTCACACGATGCATCATAAGAACATAAATCCACTGTTGGTAGAAGATCTCGCTTGAGGACGGATCTGCGGCTTTCTGGTCACCGGAACGTATCTCTGCCATGCCTGTAGAGTCGCTGCGATATTAGGTCTCCGGAACGTATCTCTGTTGTGCCTGCAGGTCACCGGAACATATCTCTGTCATGCCTGGATAAGAATCGCTGTAGAAGAAGTCCAACAATTGGGTTTAAAAGAAGTATATGCCCTGACGAAGAAGTTGATGCTCGGTGAAGACGAATGATCTGAGTAGTAGTATGGAGTGTCGGTCTGTCAGTCGTGGCAGGACAACATACATCCTGAAGAATCATCTCTGACTCCCTCTTTCTCTAATACTTGATAGAATAAAGAGTATAGAACATCAAGTCGGGAGAAACAAAAAGTTGGGAGAAACAAGTCGTGGTGAAGCAAGGGCAGTTGGCGGGGGGGGGGGGGGGGGGCTCTAGGCGGTGCCGACGACGCAGGAGGTGCGGCTGGAGTTGTTGGAGCCTCAGGCAATGCTTTAAGTGCTGTTGGAGGTAGCAATTGGTGCTGCTGGAGACTCGGACTCCTTTGCGCGAGACCATCAAATCCATGAGCGATGCAGGCAATCCTCTCTCCTTGTCGGCGGAGAGAGGAATGGTGGTGGCGGCGGGGGATAGTAGGCTTCAATCTAGGACCGTCTCTCTGATACCATGTTGAGAAGAGGAACAAAATGATATATTTATTCCATATAGCTACGGTCTCTTATATATATAGAAAATCCTAGAGAGTACAAGAGTTACGGAACCTGAAGGGTCACAGAGGGTTACAGAACTCGAAGGGTCACAAAAGGTTGCGGAATCGAAGGGTCACGGTGGTTTACGGAACACGAAGGGTCACATGCATAAATATAATAAATCTAACAAGATTATTAAATTGATCAAGGAACTTCCCAAGACCAGGTGGTTTTCACTGACAAACAGTGGCTTTTTATTGTGTTTTAAAGATTTACTAGGATGCAATTCTATTTTCAATGCACAAAGGGTTATCCTAGGCGGCAGGAGAAATATTGTAGCATTTTTTAAAACTTATATTAACGTCCCATTGGAGGAACATACGATAATTATACAGTTCATTCATACACTTGATCTTTGGTTTTGGCATAAAAGATATCACCATGTGAGCTCCCCCTGATGATGGCATCTATGTTTTCCTTAAGACAGATGGTAGCCACAGTCCTTTTATATTTGTTAAAACTTAAAACTCCTTTTTCAGAAACTCTAGACTTTTTTTCAACCGGCATCTCTGTCTTCTCTTCTTCATGCATATGCAGACATGTTTTGGAGTTTTTTTGTCCATTATTGAAGAAAAATATTATTTAGAAATAGGTGTTTAAAGAAAATGGAACCAGATTTGTTCCGCTTGTTCTTGTACTACTTCATAAGATTTTTTATGAGGGAAATTACTCCATAAGATTGGAATTTCTTCTGCTTTATATTGTATACTCGCGTGTATGTTGGGGGCGGGGGTGTGCTACATCTGTGCTCATGCAAATTACTGTAAATACATGATAGCCTTTTCAACCTTTTATTTACACTAAAGTTATTGCCAGTATTTTTATATTGGGATTTTTACCCGGCAGATCCTATAATCTTTTCAAATTACCTCTACGACCTTTGAAATAACCTAATTCCCTCCTCGACCCTATAAACTTGCTAACCCTTACCCTACAGACCCTATGGTTAACCCCCATCCATTTACCCGTTAAAACTAACCGGATTCTGTTAAAGTGATGTGCATATTACCCTCTTTCTGTAATAAATTTACAAAGAGATGCCATCCTCCTCCTTTATCCCCTCCATCTCCTCCTCCTCCTCCTCCTCCTCCCATTCCTCCTCTGCCTAGAGGACGATGGGGCGGAGCCCCTGCCGATGCGCTCCTCTCGGTCCTTGGCCTCGTTGTCATCGCAAAAACCCCTGGTTTGCCTCCTGCGGCGGTCCTTTCTACCCTGGACATGGTGCTCGAGACGCTCGTCGATGGTGGACATGGAGGGGTCTCCTTCTAAGCGGAGGCGGTGGACGAGGATGAGGGACTTGAGAGCGACGGTCCAGCTTCGGGTCTTGGTGAGGGGGCGTGCGATGGTGTCAACGCAGGCGGTGATGAAGAGCGGGGAGTAGCACGTCAGGCTGAGGATCTCCTGGATGTGCTTCTCGTCGGCGGGGTTCTCGTCATGGCATGTGGCCTTGACGACAACGACCTCGAGGTCGGAGAGGGCGTTGCTAGTGGTGCTGACCTTGGCGAGGCCGATGCTCGTCTGGTCCTTCACGGCCCCCAACGCCCTCCGGATCCTGCTAGGCGCCATCGATTCTCCTCCTCCACGATCACCAACAACAACCATGTGATATTGGGCCTTTCTTGATTGGGGCAATGCGTTCCCTATCCCCCTCACCCCTTCCCAATTTCGGAAAGGAGGTTCCACCATTTCCATTCCACTCTATCTCCTCTTTTCTCTTTGCTTCTGCGATGGGGTTGCGCCTTCGCAGGTCTCTCCTGACCGTGCGAGCGCGTATATGCGTACCGTCTCTCATGATTTTTATCTCTGTTAGTTGTTCTTCTCATTGTTCAAGCCATTGGTTACATCGTATGGGGTTATTTCCATTCCTTTCTATCTCCTCTTTTCTCCATTAGCTTCATCTTGTGCACCATCGGAGATCGGTCTCAGTATCGTCATAGCTCCAACCATCGTCCTTCGATCAACCGTTAGATGAGGTAAAGATAAAGAAAGTGGATAGAAGAAGGAATGAGGGAGAGAGGAAGAAATCCAACGGTTAGCTTTCATATGGTTTTATTAACTCAGTTTTAACCCAAGAAAGTTAGCCCAAGATGTGTCAATTTAACGGCAGGGTTCGTGGGGTAAGACGGAGCAAGTTTACGAGGTCGAGAGGGGAATTAGGTTGTTTCAAAGGTCGTAGAGGTAATTTGAAAAGATTATAGGGTCTGTCGGGTAAAAATCCCTTTTATATTTCTCTCTATACCAATTTTGTTGTTCAAAACACTGGTAGGAAAAGTATAACAATCAAGCCCTTTTCCACTTAAGATGTGGTTGGCTACATAGATTCTTTCCTTCCAAATAGATGTATTTTGTTTGATACACCGGCTTAGAAAAAAATCATTCTTAATATTCTTTGTTGTGGATCATGAAAGCACACACAAACGAGATCGATCAAGCTAGCACGGAGACACACTTATTGACAAGGTACACCTCTAATTGGGTTACGTCCTTGGGCGACAACAATCAATTTTCTCTATGTGGAGAAAGAAGAGAGCACATAGGTTACAAAGAGTCCTAACCTTAAAGAGTTTATATACTATTCTCGTATAGACGGATCCCTGAAACAAACAGATCCATATACTCGAATACAAATAGAACCACTTATAAAAAATTTAGTCGGGGGCGTTGCTCATGTAGGGGCTTGAATTGAATCCTCTGACAAGCTTTGTCAAGCTTCGCTGTGCTACTGCCAGCTCCTCCGTATGGCTACTACCAACTGTCGACATTGAACAAGTTCAAACAATGTTCGAATTTACTCCTAGGAACTGCCTTTGTGAACATATCAATTGGATTATCTATTGTGTTGACCTTCTATACCTTGGTTTTCTTAACGAATGAAGTGATATTTGACATTTATGTGCTTGGCGTTCTTATGATGCACTTGATCCTTGGCTAAACATACCAAACTGAGTCTGTTACAATACACTATAGCCTTATCCTGTTGTAGATTGAGATCTTCAACTAAGCCCTTTAGCAAGATGTCTTCCTTTGCAACCTCTATCAAATCCATGTACTTGGCCTTTGTTGTAGATAAAGTAACAAGTGGTTGTAAGCTAGCCTTCCAAATGATGACCCCGTTCCTCAAAGTGAAGACGTAGCCTGTCATTAAACTTCTCCCCTCAACATTTGTAATATAACCCGAATATGAATATCCTGTAACCAAACACTTCGAATCACTTCTGTAGATGAGGCCAATATCTCATGTTCTTCTCAGATAGTGGAAAATCCGCTGGACTACCTGCCGATGCTCCTTTCCTGGGTTACATGAATCTGCTAACAACGATCATTATATGAACGATATCAGATCTTGTGCATACCATGGCATACATAAGACTCCCAACTGCACTGACATAGAGAACACGTTACATTTGTTCCTTTTCTCCATTTGACCGAGGTAAAGAACTGAGAGATGAATATTTGCAGCGAGTGGAGTACCTAGAGGCTTGGCTATAGACATCCCAAATCTCATTAGAACTTTCTCAATGTAGTTCTTCTGAGATAAGAAAAGCTTTCCTTTTGCACGATTTCTAATGATCTCCATTTGTAAAATCTTTTTTGATGCATCGATGCCCTTTATGTCAAACTCTGAGCTAAGGGACTTCTTCAGATCATCTATAGTACTCTTCTGCTTGGCAACAATCAACATGTCGTCAACATATAGTATTAAATAGATGAAGGAGCCATCCTCCATCTTGTTGTGGTAAACACAACTATCATATAAGCTCCTGTTGAACCCATGATCAATCATGAAGCTGTCAAACTTCTTGTGCCATTGCCTGAGAGACTTTTTAAACCCATACAAGGGCTTGTTCAATCTGCACACATGGTTTTCCTTGTCCTGAGATGCGAGTCCCTCTGGCTGGTTCATAAGAATGTGCTCTTCAAGTTCACCATGTAAGAAAGTTGTTGTCACATCTAACTGCTGCAACTCCAAGTCTCGATGTACTAAAAGAGCTAGTAGCATCCTAATGGATGTATGTCTTATAACAGGAGTGATATCTCGTTGTAAATTACACCTTCTTTCTGTCTGTATCACTTCACAACTAGGTGTGCCTTGTATCTGATGCATTCACTGCATGATATTTCTGTTGTTTTCTTGCAGACCCATTTGCATCTAATGACCTTCCTTCCCTTTGGAAACTTGACAAACTCCTATGTTTGATTCTTGTGAAGAGACTCCATCTCCTCATTCATAGCAACAATCCACTATTCAGATTCTTCCCCTATTATAGCCTCCTTGTAAGTGGATGGCTCTGAAGACTATCTCCTTCGCATCCTGTAGTGCAAATGCAACTATGTCTTCAAATCCGTATCTCTGCAACATATGCATCTCTCTATTGGGCCAATCAATAGCAACACTTGATTGCCTCTCCTCTGGTTACTTAGCTTAAGGTTGTTCAACAATAACAACCTAATAAGGAGTGACATGATCAACCTTATGATCACTGCCTAGTGCCAGTTCAATGATCTTCACCTATTCGTGTACATCATCACCTGTCCCGGCATCAACAGACTCACTATTCGAGTGAAGCATGGAATTCTCATCAAAATCAACATTCCTATTAACAATAATTCTATACTCAGAAGGGGACTAGATTCTGTACTCCTTTACTCCTGCATCATAGCCTATAAATACACCTTCTTTGTTCTTCATTCTAACTTTCCTTCACTAATATGATAATAGACATCGCAACCAACGACTTGTAAAACAGGATAATTAGCATAATTACCAGACCGTAGCTCCATGTGTATTTTACAATCGATGGCTGATGCAAGACTCTGATTCACTAAGTAACAAGCTGTATTCACAGCTTCAACGCAGAGTGCTCTACCAAGTCCAGCATCAGAGAGCATGCACCTTGCTCTCTCCAGAAACGTCATGTTCATTCGTTCTGTAACTTTGTTCTGTTGTGGTGTATCTCTGACAGTGAGGTGTCCCGAACACCCTCCTCCTCACAGAACTCGTTGACCTTCTTAAAATGTTGGTTTCTCTACCAAGATCTTCCACTGTCCGAAGATATGAAATCCCTTGCTTTTGTGCTTCATCATCTACACCCAAACCATATTAGAGTAATCATCAATAATAGATAGAAAATACCTGTCATCTCAAAGATGGGCCCCGTGAAGGGTCTCAACAATCAACATGGATGTCGAGTGTCTCCTTCGTCTAGTGATTCGAATAGCTTTACTGAATTACTTCATGTGTTGCTTATTAAACTCAAGTTTGGATTCCTTGAGATCCTCGATAAGACCCTTTCGATCAAGGATATTCATTCTCATTTGACTCATGTGTCCTAGTCGCATATGCAATAATTATGACTCTGATCTCACAGCTTGGGATGCCACTGCAACATAACTCGTAATTGTAGACATCTACATGACGTATACGATCTTCTACTTGTTGCTCTTGATAACAACCATCCCATCTTAGCAACCTGCATAATTCTACCTTCAACGTTATACCTCTATCCTTTACTTTAGAGTCCAAGATTCTAAGGGATATCGGGCTGTTCCCCACATCAGAAACATGACATACTTCTGTCCTGTCACCGTCCTCACGATCCTATCATGCATCTTGATCTTCACATAGCCGATCCCTACAATCTTGCACGCAACATCATTTCCCATGATGATGTTTCCACAATCTATCTTCTCATATGTGTAGAACCAATCTTCATTGGGAGTCATACGGTAAAAACAACCTGAAATAAGAATCCATATATTATTCATCATATTTTGATATGTGACAGTGATAATCCGGTCATCTTCAGAGTATGCGTCTCTTTAAGCCACGGCAACTGTCGTGGCTTTCCTTTCTTCTTCGAGCAGTCCTCCTTTTAATGTCCACGTTCCTTGCAGTAATTGTAGATATTCTTAGAATTGTGATTCTTCGACTTTGACTTCTGCATTCCCTTCTTTACGTAGTCAGAACCGAAATGACTTCTTTCATGAGTCATAACCAAATTTGCAGCGTTGGAGGCATGCTTTCTAGTAGCCACATGCCGAAGTTTACAAGTTTGCAGGCTCACACGAACTTCCTCCAGGGTTATTGATTCTCCTCCCATAATAAACGATTGAACAAAATTCCCATATGAAAGCAGAAGAGAAACCAACATAATCGATGCAATATCCTCATCTTCAATTTTAGCTTCTATGTTTCTTAAATCCATCAACAATGTATTTAAACGATTTAGACATTCTTTAAAAGTTGTACCTTCCTGCATGTAGAGAGAAAACAAATGTTGCCGTAACAACTTGTTGGTCAAAGGCTTCATCATGTACAAAATTTTGAGTCTCAACCACAAGCTGGCTACGGTTTTCTCGTCAACGACTTCCATGATGATCTCATCCCCCAAACACAACATGATTGTCGGGTGCGTCTTCTCTTCATGCGTCGTCAACTTGGAGAGTTCGAGTGCCTTCGTCCTCCCCTTATTCAACGACGCCCAGATGGCCTGCTGATGCAGAAGGGCGTTCATCTTGATCTACCATAAATTGAATCCGTTCCTCACTGTGAACTTTTCGATCTTTAGATTGTGGGACGCCATCTTGCCGATGATCCTGACGGAACCCGATGCTTTGATACCAGTTTGTCACAAATCACAGAAGCAAACACACAAACATTACCAATCAAGCAAGATGCAAACACACGGATTTACAAGGTTCACACGTAACTGGACAAAGTTCTTGGATGATGTCGATCGGTTTTCGCCATGTGGATAAAGAAGAAAGTACATAGGATACAAAGAGTCCTAACCCTAAGGACTTTATACAATACTCCCATACAGACGTATCCCTCATACAAACGGATCCATATCCGAATACAAATAAAACTTCTTATAAAAAAATTCGCTAGGAGCGTTTTCCTACTCCCCCCGAATGGGGAACACACTTGCTCTCCCCATCTTGTTGGGATATGATACTGTAGGAAGGGGTGCATACGATGATTCTTCAACCCGAGTCAGATGGTCGGGATTCAAGGCATATCAACATTTGCATTTTAAAAGAAAGAATTCTCTCACAATTGTGCCCCTACATAACATTGTTGTTACGCCCGTGTCCCCACTTTCTTCTTATTAAGAAATCTCACTTTTTGCACTGGGATTTCTATTAAACTTCTGAAGTTACATCTCGTCCTTGTGATTTTAACAGCATGGGTGAATGTTTGAATTAGAAAGTTTGTAGGGATCATGTTTTAAAATAAGAGAAGGCAGGTGTACAAATGTAACTGCGATGATTTGGGGGGGGGGTACAAATGTAACAATACATATTTTTTGCAGAAGTGTGATATATATCGAGAAGGTAACTAACTGTTTTTACGCATGGAAGTGTGAGAATGGCCATTTGGCAGCTCGATGCATGTTTGTATAATAGGATTCCCTCTTTCTAAATGTTTATCAAAAGGAAAAGTTTCTTGATCTCTTCCTTTTAGTACTTAATACTTAATATCTGGAAGTAACATAAATTGAGGAAAGGCCAAGCGGATATGGACTAATATTACTATTATATTTTAGGGATTTCTATACCACGACTTCTACAAACTTTTGCAATTACATTACAATTCTTGATATCTTTTTATGTCCCCCACGATCTATGTAATCATACTTTGTTTTACAACGCGACTCTTATCGTCAATCCAACTCTTCACTAGTTAATCCAATCACATCAACCACATTTTTTCCTGAAAAATCCAATTAGAAATGTTCTTTTTTCCCTCCTTGATGTGCTCCTATTTACTCACTGCCATCCATTGTCAAATGATCATCGCCGCCTCTTAAGAGAGGCTCGAGTCATAATAAGCTTAATTTCCACTAAGATCGAGAATTCTTGAGAGGGATCTAGGAAACAACACCCACTCTCCATGTTCTCATCTTCTCTTGTAAACAATCACCGCTTTCTCTTTTGGTGAAACATCATGCCACTAATATCTACTCGTGGAGCCCAGCGTCGCCACCTTTATCGTCTTGCGACCCCTATGGCGTTATTCACTTCATCTCGCACAACCTCCTCTCACGATGCTACATCGAGGTCCGACCATAGCTACGTCACCCTCAGGCACCACCTGCAGATCCTCTTCACAACTCCTCACCTACCCTTATAGAGTTATTCCCTGCAACATAACCTCTTGCTCGGGATCCTCCGTGCTCACTTTGACACTCTCTACTACCTCTACATCTTCCTTCAATGTCGCTGCTTGAGGAGAGGCTTTGCCTCCATCCTCCTTGCAAGGTCTAGCTCCCACACGTCCATCACCACTCCACGTTCGTGTCTCACCTCATTGGTTGTAATGGTCGCATCCGACCATCACAAGGCGCCATTTCTGCCACGTCTCCGTGGGGGCCTAATATGGAAGAACACAAAGATTGGGTCTTATTTCTCTGATGTACATGGAATGTAGAGACTTGGTGTTGTTTCTCTGATGTGTTAATGGGGATCCTCAAGGAGGAAGTAGCGACCAGGGTTGGGGGAAGAAGATGAGAGGAGAAAGGAGGTAGATGATATTAGGCATGATATTGCAATTTTATACTACTTTAAAGAACACGAAATTGAACTCAAACTGTTTTAGTCAACAAATCTAATGGTTAAATAGATGGGAGTTAGTCACATGCTTTTTGGTGTAAGAGTTAGTAAGTTTGCAAGGGTTATGAGATAAGTACAAATATTTCCGAATTCATGATGTAATTGCAAAAGTATATAAAAGTCGTGGTGTAAACATCTCTGAAATTTACTAGAGGCTTTATAACCTTTAAATACATGAAAATTTGTCAACTTCCTTCTCGCTCGAGGCTGTTTGGATGATGGAGGAAGAATGAACAAAGAAGATAAAGAAGAATGAAGTATCATAGAACGAGAGATTGCTGATTTTTGCCTTTAAAACTCACGACCTGACTGGATCCGCACATATTTTAAATAGATCTTGGTTGATCCGACATACAGATTTTTGGATAAGTTTAAAGCATTCATTTAGAAATGTCCCTTCCTTTTCACATGTATATGTTAGGGTAAGGTGTGAGCTTCATGTTGTTTGAAGACATGATCTTTCTTCTCCGGTGATTCTTATTCTTTGGTGTTTGCTTTGTAGATTATCTATGTTCTTTGAAGACATGATCTTTCTTCTCTGGTGGTTCTTATTCTTTGATGTTTGCTTTGTAGATTATCTCTCTGTATAAATCAATAATGTGATAAATTCTAAGACTGTTTGTTCCGAGGCAAGGAAACCTTGGTTGCTGTGTTGGAGTGGGTTGGGGTAACCTGATTTGAATAGTAGCTGTTTGGGATGGTTATGAGGGTTGGAGAGGGTTGAAATAAAGAATGTGATGTCACTATGATTTGTGATGGATTTCCAACCCATGAAAAGAGGGATAAACCGGGTTACCCGGGGTAACCCGGCTACCAAATGAGCCCTTTGTGTGTGTAGATTTTGGTTACAGCAAACCGTATTGAAAGACAAAGGCGGACTGATTGGAAGGGGTCAGATCTGCCATTACTGTTCATCTGGTAAGGTGTATGCGAAGGGAATAAAGTTTGAATTATGATTCGGCTCTTCAACGCAGTTGTTACCCATCGGCGTCACAATAAATAATAATGGCGCTGAATGGCGGTGTCAATTGAATGGCTTTGGACAACTGTTGCATTTAAGTGTGCAAATAGTTGTGGATTATCTTCTACCAATCTGTTGGATATGAGTGTCCGTATCCCCCATCCATGCATATTATTTTATCATTTCCAGGCATTCGCATCCGTATTCCTTTCTTGAATATTGAAATATATCCGCTAATTTGTTGTATTCTTATCCAGTAACAGATCCCGAAGATTTTCCGTTTGGTTTAAGGTTGGGTTGGAATAACCCTCTTTTACGAGGTCACTAAGATTAATAACTCTTTTGTAAATAATGGGGAGTGTGCACTGATCTTATACATATACAATTATTAGTGTGATTACATATGCGTATATGAATATTGATAACAACAAAGCTTTTTCGCATATTAAGTAGGATCGGCTACATGGATTCTTTGCCTCCATTCAGATCTATCTTGGGTCATTCCAACATTTCTTGGACCTTCTTCATCCTATCTTCGCATGCTCGACATCTCAAAACTTACATCTCTTAACTGGTGCATCAGGAGATTTCCTTTGCAAATAGTCAAACTACTTTAAGCGGTTTTCTCGTATCTTATCCTCGATCAGAGTTACACCTTTCTAATTGCATCATTTCAAATCTAATCTTTGCGTGCGTGTCCGCACATCCATTTTAGCATTTTTATTTCTGCAGCTGCCATTCTCTGTACATGTCTATGGTTCATAGACCAATATTCAGATCCATAGAACATAACAGGTTTCACAATTGCTTTGTAAAACTTTCCTTTGATTTCAAAGGATTTTATTATCATAGAGAATAGTAGAGGTTCATCTCCACTTTAACCAATCTGCATATATTCAATTAGTAACATCTCCATCAACTTTCCCATCGTGTTACAAAATAGATCTCAAGTATCTAAAGAATTTCTCTTCTGAATGTTATCGTCACCAATCTTCATCTCGATTCCTTCACCATTGCCTTCATCAAAAGTATACTCCGTATATTTAGTTTTAGCCGTACTTATACGAAATCCTTTAATCATCAATGCATGTTTCCAGACTTCCAGCTTCTCATTTACTTCAGCTCTAGTCTCATCAATCATCACAATATCATCATCGAATAACATACACCAAGGTATGTAATCCTGAATGTGACTTGTCAATTCGTCCATAATCAAAGTAAAAATGAATGGACTCAAAATTGAACCTTGATGCAGAACGGTGTTGATGTCAGTCTTCCTAGACTGTATCCTTACACAAGATGAAGCTCTCTCTCTCTCTCTCTATATATATATATATATATATCTTTTATGAGGTTACTGTATAGGACATGCACTCGTCTCTTCTCCGAAACTCTCCACAATCTCTCATGGGACAGTATCATCACCCTTCTCCAAATTAATAAAAATCATATGGAGGCTCTTCCTTTTGGTTTTATAAATCTCCATCTTCCTCCTCAGCAAGTGGATGGCTTCTTAGTTGAGCAACTTGACATGAATTTGAATTGGTTTTCTTTTACTTTGGGAACTTGCTAAACCTTCTTTTGGTCACACATTCTCAAATTTTCATAGAACTCAGTCAACCCAGAAAACAGGAGATCAAGAACTCAACCGTCGTTTGCTGCGCCAACTTATTAGGATTGCTCGTCGTTTTTTGTTGCCTCGATGGATGGTGTTTTTTTTGGAGAGCTTGTAACATTTGCTGATTTTAGCCTCGCTTCTGCGTGATCCTGTGTTAGGGTTTATCATGTATTCAACCGCGCCTGTGCGGGTCATTAGTTTGGTGGTATGTACTAAAATCTGTAACTGCTATGTTTTTGATGAATGAACTCTACTTGATCGTTTTCAAAAAAAATCAAATTTTCATAGTGTGACTCATCATCTTGATACCTCTGTAATTTGAGTAATTTTGAATGTCTCCTTTGTTCTTATAAAGATGTACCCCTATGCTTCTTCTCCAATCTCCATGTATTTTCTTGCTTTGTCAAATAACATTGAATAAATTTGTAAGCTAAGTTAAATCACACTCAATTAAAACTCTCCATACTTCTATAGGAGTGTCACCAGGTCCTACACCTTTCCCAGTTTTTATAACCTTCAAAGCATCATCTATTTCCATCCTTTGCATCGTTTGTAGCTTGCACGATTCAAATAACTTCTACTACTAGCTAGATCTCCCAAAGTAACCTCCCTATTTCCTTCCCCAACGAAAAGCTTATGGAAATATTGCTTCCACTAGTCTCGATATCCTTCTGAGTAACAAGCACGTAACCTTCCTCATCCTTAATGGATCTCACTTGAGAAAGGTCTTTGGTCTTTTTTTCTCTTGCTTAGGCCAACTTGAATATATCCTTCTGGCCTCCTTAGATTGAGATTTTTGTACAAAACTTTATACGCTTTTGACTTAGTGTTGTTTACAGCCTTCTTTGCTTCCTTCTTCGCTATTTTGTAGTTTGTAATAATTTCTTATGCTCTATCATTAGACATACCTTTAAAGCATGTTTTTTTTTAATTTTGAGCTTCTCTTTCACCCCTTCTCTCCTCTACCAAGCCTCCGTTTGGCCTGGAGTTCCTCCCTTCGACTCGCTTGACATCTCTTTGGCTACCTCTCTGATACATGATGCCATCGCCTTCCCTATCTTATTTGCATTTAAGTTACAATCCCAAGATAAGTCTTTTAAAACCTTCTCCCTGAAGCTTGATTGCTTCAATTGAAGATTCCACCATCTAGTTCTAGTGATCTTGGAATTCATCATTTTCTTTACCAACCCTTTTATTTGCACACCCATGACTAACAAGCGATGTTGGGTTGTCAAATTCTCTTCTTGGATTGCTTTGTAGTATTTGCAACTCAACCGACCTCTTCTCCTCAACGCAAAATAATATATCCGTGTTCTAGTCTAGCCACTCTTATAAGTAATTAAATGCTTGTCCTTCTTGAAGAGAGTGCTTGCTATGAAATATGAATATTGATAGATATTAAAATTATGTTATCCTATCTTTATAAAATAGACATGGATCGAATATGGATAATATTAATAACTAGCTTTAAATTAGCTTAAATATATGTATATTGGGTGGCTTACCCATGAAAAAGATCAAAGAGAATGAAAGGAGTAAAACTATCTTACATATAGCTAATATAAATATACAATTATATTCACATATGAAAATAAATATATGGATACACATATAAATATTTGCAGATATCAAAATGATACACACACAAGCACATCCATTTCAAAATGTATATGGAAATGTATGTTTGATTATGTATAAAACAGATACGGTGGTGACGTATTGGATATACAATATATCAATATTTATTTTTATCAATAATAGTAGGTGTTTCGTGGTAGAGGGCTTGTAAGATATATGTGATGTGATATTTGTTATATGTTACGTTATTTAATTATGTTTAGCATATGTTTTTGATGTTGAGTTAGTTGATTCAAAGGTGGTTCAAAATATTTGAAAGAAAAAGGGTCTCCACCGTATAGGTGTCTATCCAAAAACTTCATCATTTATTATTTTAAAATATTACATGCTCAAAAATAAGGATTGAGCCATTAGAAAAAGTATTTAAGCAAAGGAAACATGAAATCCGCATTATCAAAAATAACTTAGAAATGTCAGGATAGAATTGGAGGTAATCCGGATCTAAACAAAGCTTAGATCTTCGGTAACCAGTTTAGCCATGGGTAAATCGATTAGAATGGAGGCAACCCATGGTAGTATTAAGTATATGAAAATTACTAATTTGACCCTCTCATCCTCAACTACTTGTTTCTTCTTCGTAATAAAATCTCCAAACAGATGTTCTAACAATTAACAAAAACAACTGTAAATGATTGTATATTCATCATTCACAAAAAAGCCGGTTACTCAACATCATTCAAAAATCATAGAGAACCGAACTAAGAATAATATTCATGAAATTCTAACAATTAACAAAAACAACTGTGAATGATTGCATATTCATCATTCACAAAAAAAGCCGGTTACTCAACATCATTCACAAATCATAGAGAACCGAACTAAGAATAATATTCATGAAATTCTAACAATTAACAAAAAAAAACTGTGAATGATTGTATATTATACAAAAAAACGTGTTTCAGTAATACAACCTCAAATCCTCCCAAAAGTATTTTTTAATGGTAAGGATTAAATTTGGATCGTTAGAATAAAAGCTACATGCTCAACCATCAACATTAATTTGATCCAAAATGCATTTTGTTTTAATCTAAAATAAGTGAAATATAACTAAGAAGCTGATTCAACATATTATCTTTTATTTGTTTACAAAAAAAGTTTTCGTGAAATAATGTCACAAAGTTTGTCCAATAATTGTCAAGGACCGGCATAAAAAGTAAACTTAGGGCCTGTTCGGTTGGGGGTAACCTGGCATACCCCCTGTTCTATCCCTATATTATTGGACTGTAATTAGTTGTATTGACCTTACCTTTTTTTGTTATAATATTTTTTAACCATGTTCAAATTAAAAAATAATATAACAAACGTATTATAATAATTTAATAAGTTAACGTAACAAATAATCAATATCACATCACATCACATTTTTCATTCCAACCCTCCCAATCATCCAAATATGTACTATTTGATATCCCAACCCAATCCAACCAAGTTACCATACATACCCTAGAGTGTGAGGGTCATTATTTCATGAGATTTTTACACCACAACCTCTTTAAACTTTGCCAATTATGCAACAATCTCTGTATGTTTGGTAACCAGCAACATCTGTTCTTAATTAGGGGAGTCTTCGATAAGAAGATCAAACATTTTCATATTACATTACTGCCATTGAAAAATTCATATTTTCGAAATTGCCCCTATATACACCCTCTAATATACCAAATGTGCCCTTCATGTTTAGAGAAATGCCCCATAAGCATCTCAAATTTTACAAAAATACCCCTGATGTCAAACATATATACATTTTTTGCAAAATAAAAGTCTAAATAGGTATTTGTAAGTACGAAATTCACAAAACTGATCATGTTATTTATATAAAAGCGCCTTTTATTTTAGGATAACATATCACTGCTTAATTGTATCCATGTCAAGGTTTTGAGATAGATTTCGATGCAACATTAAAATTAGCTGCACCCAAATGAATTTGATTATGTATATGCATAGGCTTTATTTCCCCCATTAATGTTGATAGGCAGTGGTTGAACTTCAAATTAGTGGTCATGAGATACACGCACCTTAGTTACATAATTATATAATTATTTTTGGTAAAAAGGTCTAAAGTTCGATCTCCCGAAAAAGAAGCATGAGTTGAATAAGTCCACAATAATTTGTTCAGAGCATATGCATAAGTGTCAGAAAATGATAGGGAGGGTCCCTGTTAACACTGCAAATGTTTGTTTGGATAAGGAAATAACTATCCTTTATGTCTATGGTCTATACAATTCATCATGGAGATTGGATCGTCTGCCGTAGTTCTTGCTGCAGCAGAGTCGGCTGTAGGGGTTGGAGCTGCTCGATCTTGATCGAGCGTGGTTTCCACGATTTCACATGATCTAGGCTCACACAAAGTGTGAATTCGTGGGAACCGCTATCAAGATCGAGCGACTCCAGCTCTTACAATCGACTCTTCTACGACAAGAGCTACAGAAGACGATCCAATCTCTTCATCATGAGCATCTTCATGTGTGATTAGCGATATTTGGGAGCAAGAGTGCTCATTTTTGAACGAATCAGATATATATGTTCAATCGAAGGTGCTAAGCATCATCATATGAAAAGATGAGAAACCTTGGAGCAAAAGTGTTGCATCATCAACTATAACTAAGATAAACAAAGACTAAATTAATGGAAAGTGTACGTGAAAAATTTGTTTATTTAGACAACATATATGCTGATGTCTTTAAAGCTCCATTTCACACAATGTAGTAACATATTTGTAGATGAAAACAAAGCTAACTTGGTTACTCTCACTTTTTTTTGTATTTTTGTGATATTTTTAAAAACTCTTGGAGAGATTTAAATAGCATATTGTCATGATGTTGTCTCAAATTTCACAAAAAATACACTATTAACATGTCTATCTACACTACAACAAAATTAAGCTATAGTGACGGTTTTGAAAAAATCCGTCACTAAATTAGCCGTTTTAAATATACAATGACAATATTATCCATTGCGAAATGAGTTTTTATACTCAAAATTATCAACGAATATCATATCTATTGTTATATTATTAGCAACGGTCCACATAACGACGCTTATCCGTTGCTTTTTTTCAAATTATCAACTAATCTTCGTTATTTTTTAGTTCAAAATCTAGCGATGATTAATTAAAATTTTGAAAAATAACAACGAATAAGCATCGTTATGTGGACCGTTGCTAATGATATAACGACATATATGATATTCGTTGCTAATTTTGAGTACGAAAACTCATTTCACAACGAAGAATATCGTCATTATATATTTAACAATGGCTAATTTAGTGATGGATTTTTTTTTAAAACTGTCACTATAGCTCAAATTTTTTAGTGCTAGAAGCGATCAATTTCAACAATTTTGAGACCATCAAATTTTGACAGGCTTTATTGATGGGATAGAAATTTCAAATTGAGTCGAAATTTAGACAACATCATGATAATATGTGTTCTAAATCCCCTCTTGATTTTTTTAAATACCACGAGAAAATTAAGAAAAAAGGACGTGACTAACCAAGTTAGCTACTCAAAAAAAATCTTATAGTTCCCCTTATATATATAACTTACCTATATATTTTATTTAGTTACGTTTTACATTAATTACATAGTTCTTAGGGTTTTTTACACTTGTGACCCTCTAAGATTATGCAATTATAAACACCACTTGTGCTCATGTATTCTTACAGAAGTCATGGTAATGTGCTTCTGTTATTTCACTCATGCCTCTATTTTACCATAACGGAAGAGCAACAATAAGAATATAAAGGCACAAGTTAGAAGATGAACTATAGACATTGGCATGCGGACCATAGACATATGCAAAGATTGATAGTAGCAGAATTGAAGATGCTAAGGTGGATGTGTGGTCATACGCGAAAAGATCGGATTCAGAATGATGGAATCAGAAGAAAAGTTGGTAAAGCTTCGATAGAGGATAACATGGGAGAAAACTGCTTAAGATAGTTTGACCATTTGTAAAGGAGGTCAGTTGATGCACCCGTTAGAAGATGCATGATTTGGGATTTTCAGTCGTTTAAGAGAAGACGAGGAGTGTCCAAGAAGCGTTGGAATGAGACTATCCGAACATATCTTAGTTATTTGGATTTACACCTAAGAATGACCCAAAATAGATCTGAATGGAGGCAAAAAAATCTATGTAGCCGACCCTACTTAATTGCGGGAATATGTTTTGTTATTGTGTAGAGGCACAAGTGTTATTGCAAAAAAGATAGGGGCACAAAGTGTTATTGCATAATCTCACAAAGGGCATGTGTAAAAACTCTAGTTTTGGAATATATGTACATAGAACACACACATGTATGTCTACAATACACATACGGTACATACACATGTATCCATGCATGCATACATACATACATACGTACGTACTAAGAATCTCGACCGACATTGACGACAATCAACGCTTTTTCCAGGATCCCGCCCATCAAGAAGGTAAGATGGACGGTTGCGATGAGTTCGACAAGGAAACACATCCCCGTACCCTCTACTCTTCTACCCATCAAGGGCTGCCTGCCACACTCCCAATACATGTGAAGCCATGATGTGTAGACATGCGATGCACCACCACCTTGAAAGGTCAGTTAATGCCCTCTTGATCCGATCTCATCTCGTCTCTCCATAAAGAAAGCCCATATCGGAAGTATCCCACAAGAATTAAATGGGGTCTTAGCTGTGAGGAGCATATAATGGGAAAGGATTAATGGGGGATGGCTGAACAGAGGGCTATAGTAAGAAGGCAAACATCTCAGTCCGTAGGGTTTCCATTCTCCTCCTCTTCTCTTGCTCGAGGACATGCGCCTTTCCGTGGAGGAAGGGCTGCAAACCAGAAGCTTCGGGGGCCTTCAATACGTATTAAATTGGCCATTAAAAGTTGCACTCCACGCCTTCAACTGTAGGGCCTATGCACCTATGAGCAGGCAAAGGAACTCACTCACCTGTGCTTTCTCCGTACCCACCTTTTCAATCACCATTGTTCTCTGGAGGAGGAAGTGTTCCAATTGACGCATCCAGTTTAGACAGTAACTGAGATTATCGAAGACATATAGAGGAAGTACTGGGTTCGTTTCTTTGCGAGATAACATGTTTTAAAAAATAACTGTGAACTCTTTCAGTAAAACCAGGGAATACAGGAGTTCACTGTTTAGCTTTGCCGGGGGTTGAGTTCGTGAAAATTGGATCTTGATCTTTTTTGCTTAAGAAAGATGTTTAGACTCTAGTTGAAATGTGGATAATCTATATTATCAACCGAAGTCCGGTTCTTCCTCTTTCCATCTCTTCCTTATGTGCACATGATCCATTATTATTCGTTGATTTTTCTTCTAATCATTGTTAAATTCACCGACAATTAATAAAGAATCTAACGAGTAAATAGACGGATGAATTATTATTATATGAATATTTAGCATCAAATATGGCATTCATTGCTGATCATAAGAACAACACAGAATTTGACAAGAAGCAATATTCGTTGTATCTAGCTTTAACATTGGAAGATATGACAATATATATTCAAATTATTTGTTGTCTTAGATCAATTTCATTGTAATTTTTTGCGACTTATGTATGCTGGACTTGGATTATTTCGTCTTTTAATTGTGTTTCTAGTTTTCCTTTTATATTGACCTTAAACCCTAAAATGAAGATTAGATGGATAAAAGGAATTATAAAATTAACCAAATATTCGTAGTGATGCAAATTTTTATCTACGAAAGAAAGAAAAAAGCTTGTAAAATTACCGTATAAGTGCTTTCAGAGATTCTGTTACAATATTATTTCGAGATAAACTAGAGCAGAGTGCGGATTAGTTTAAGGTTAACCATTTTCCATTGCTTGGGGGTAAAGAGGAGAATCCATTCAATATATCAAAAGGCAATCTAGGGTTATTTCTTGTTTTCAGTTTCTTTAAACTATTTACTATTTGTTGTTAATTAAAAAGTTCCTCTGTTATACAAACTCAAAAATAATAGGATTTTTATTACTTGTGCCCTATCTAACTTCTGCAATATCAATTATGATGCTTCCTTTTTGTAATATCACTGGTGCTCCTAACTCTTACAAAATTCATAGTTCTACTCTTCCATTAAGGTAAAGTAGGAACATAGATATTACAAGAGAGCGGAGTTAAACCCTGTTATTTTGAGTTTGTAAAGGAAATTTTCGATTAACACTGAATAGCAAATAGTTTACAATAGTTAAAAGAAACTCAAAACAACAACAAATAACCTTAGATTGCCTTTCGGTTGAACAATATGACCCTCTTATAAGATTGTGCAGCTGATTCCGAAAGCATTTCAAAGGGTGTGTGTGTATAGGGGCCCCCTCCATTAGGATGCGTCGTCCTTCCTGAGTTCAGGAAGGCCACACTCTTTTTGTAGAAAACACGAGCACTTTAGTAGAATACATATACAATATGTATTATAACTGCGCATTATAAACACAAAACCGCACACAAAACTGCATATTGTAATACAAACACTAAAAAGTATATTATAATACAAAAGGTATACGTATTCTACTAAAATCATTGTGTTTTCTACAAAATTAAAAAAGGACACTTTTCCTAAACTCCGGAAGGACCACACTCTATTGGAAGGAAATCCTTATATATGAGATAAAATGGGGCTGCACCATTGGGGAGATAACTTGGCTCCCTCACCACATTTATCCATTTTTTAATTGTTTGGAAAATGCTTCCGTGGATTTTCATAACTGTATCCCTATATTATGTCACTTAAATTTCATGCGAAAAAGAGACTCCTACGACCTCCATTTAGATGTGGTCGATTTCAACAATTCCACGACTATTAAAAATGATTGTATGGATGAAGATCGTAGGAGTCTTTGTTTCTTACAAAAACATGAAGAACATAAATAAGAATATAATGATGAAAACTCATGGATTTATTTTTTTTTTAAATTTTAAAAAAGGAAAACCTACATGCACACACACTGTAGTTTGGCTATGAATAATACTCATTGTAGCGATATCAATTTTATTGGAGGGATATCATCATCGTTGATATGTAAAACAATCGGCGAATATTATTCTATACACGAAATAAATACTTTGGGAGGGAAGCCCTTTATTTCAACTACTGTGCGAGAAGCATGTTGATCTTGACACTTCCACGAGAGATTGCAAGTTGGAGTATTGAATTGCCCGTCATTTTCACCATTGTCGGCAGGCGAAGGAATTGTGTGCTCGTGGTATAACTATGATGTTGAAATATTTGGTATATCAGCAACTCTAAGGCCCTGTTCGTTTGGGGTATAAGGAGGAATGGAATAGGAGGAATAAGCCTCCAACACGCTTTCCCGTGGTACGACTATTCCCCATTATTTCATCTTATTTCACTCTTATTCCTATTTTTATCCCACCTTACCTACCTTTATTTCACCTTATTCTCCTTATTCTTATCCTCCAACCGAACGGAGAATAGATCATTATTTCCCTTATTCCTCATCCTTATTCCTGCTTATTCTCCTACCGAACGGGCCCTAAAGGTAATCTTATATCTAATGTTATACCCGTTGCTAAGTTCAAGCATAAAAAATAATTTTTGGATGAAATAATATTGTCGTTACTTATTAACAACGGAAGACATAGTGAAGGATCTTAAAAAATGCCACTATAAATCTATTTTGTTGTGGTACACTCACCTTATAATTTATTATTATTATTATTTACTACTTGAATGTCATTATTTAAAAGGTAATTATCCATATACTGTACTTGTGAAATAGGTTAAGTCGAACTTTTGCAAAAATGAATTAGAAACATAGTTTCTTCTTTTGAAGTAGCCTTATGAATACTGTTGAATTGGAATTGGTCGAGTTACCTAACGTTCGGTCTTAGAGGGCCTGCAGTGTTTGACTGATCGGATCTGATAATCGTCACATCAGCTCCTCTCACGATATTTGATACTCGATCAATGCAATAATTAACAACAATTAATCCACAAATATATATGCAATAAATGTAAAGTGTGGGTCAAAATTTATTTTATTTGACTCTAAAAAATGTGTATAATTGACAAGCAGTATAGTGTGAAAACTCCAGGGCAACAAATTGACAGGTAGGTTAATTACTTATAATTATTGTTAATTAATAATAACTATTTTTGTGTTTTTATGATTTTTATCTGAGGTTTTAATTATATTTTTTAATGAATTTTTAATATATATAAATATATTTTCATATTTTTAATCTTTAATTTTTATTTTATTTTGATTTTACAAAATTTTAATTTCTTTTTTTTTGAAATAAATATATAACTATATATAATAATAATGATATTATATATTACATAAATAATATATGAGATATATTGTATAGATAGTGTTTTATATTTTACATAAAAATAAATATACTCAAAATACATGAAATAAAATGTTTTTTTGTATTTTCTCAATTTTTAATATTTTAAAGAATTTTTGCTAATTTTAGGTATTTAAAAAGTATTAAAATATACGAAATAGTGAATATCTGAGATATTTTTAGGTTTAATAAATACAAATAGGTCTAAAATTAAATTAAAATATTTGTAATATAATATATAATATATATGAAATTCACAAATAGAAATATTTAGTTTATATTTTTCTTAAACTTCTGCTAATTTTTATAAGGTTTTTAAAGTTTTGTATTTTTTAGGTTTTATATTTTTTATTTTTTTAAATTTTTTTGATATGTGGTAGATAATATAATAATATAGCTAATAGTTTTTTTTGGTAATTTTTGGATAAAGTTTTACAATTCTTATGGATTTTAATAATAAGACAGAACAAAAATGCATGTTTTTGTATTTTTAATAAATTAGAAAATTGTCTAAAATGCCATGCGAATAATATATGTCATTAAGCACTATATCAAGAAGTTAAAGAAATTGTTCTACAAATTTTCGAGCAATAAAAATATTTATAAAGACAAATACAAACAAAATAAAATTATACAACAAAGAAAGGACCTATATGCAATCATCTAAAATATTTTACTCATTTTATAACATGTTCTGAGATTGTAAGGGCTCTAATGAAAGTTTCCCTCACCTCACGTGGCATAACACGTGAGGTCTAATGGTAATAAATAGGAAGTATGTGCCATATTGTGCAAAAAGTCCAATTTAATTTATGCCACAACTACTATTTACTATATTACAATTAGTATACAAAAAGTAAGAGGGACTCTATGCAATATACCCCTAACGGCGTGCGATCCAACGGTCCAAGACACTCCACATGGCTCTACTTAAGATGATCTGATGGTGGAGTCATGGCTTTACTTCGCTTCAAATCAAGGGCCCAGATTAGATTTGGGATACACTCTAGATCTGACAACTCCTGACGCGTTATGAAGAACACCCAAGAACACATGCCAGCTCCACCTTCAATTACCGATTTTGTCTCGCTCTGGCTAGGTTCTGATCAGCTGAGCACCCTCCTAGAAAGGATCCACATATGCAGGAGGGCATCAATAATGTCTAGATCCCATCGACGGGGACTTGGAGGTCTCTTTGTCCGTGGCCACTTGGAGCTGATGATCGTTGTTTGATTTCGCTTCAGGTG
Source organism: Ottelia alismoides (assembly GCA_037367405.1). Lineage (NCBI taxonomy): Eukaryota > Viridiplantae > Streptophyta > Magnoliopsida > Alismatales > Hydrocharitaceae > Ottelia > Ottelia alismoides. Next base: position 538,229 of record JAZKJV010006549.1, on the reverse strand, counting down.
GATTTTAGGGCCCAAGTACATGCACACAAAATTCTATAGCTCGAGGAGAGCTCCCCCGGCCTAGTTTGAAGCTGAAATGCACAAGGTGGTGAATTGACGGAGATTTCCAGCGTAAGGCGAATGAAAGAGCTCAAATCAGACCTGATCCATGCAGAATTAGGGTGGCTGAATATGGAAAATATGGAGGGGTTTGAAATGATGATGGAAATGGTTTAAAACGAGGTTGATTTTGACAACGAACAGGAGATGGAGCAAAAGCTTCAACATACTTAAGATATTGGAATTAAACCTAAGCTGCGAACTAAATACTTGAATTGAAATCTAAATTATGACTCTGGAATGAACGACTACCTATTGATTGATCTAAGGGAGGTATCTAACGTCCAATCTTACAGAAGCTTGTGGTGTCCAACGTATCGGATCCAGCAATCGCTCTATTGACCCTCTCTTGGATCTCGACACATCACCAATCAAATCAAGCAAAAATCAATCCATGATTTATTTTAAACAATGAAGAATGCAAGGTGAATTTTATTATACCCTGCAAATAAATGTGTATAGCAAACAAGTGTATGGGAAGAACCACTAATAGAAAACCTGAGGATAGGTATAATTATTAGTAATTAATAAAAATCAATAATAATTATTTTTGTACTTTTTCTGTTTTTTGGTTTTTTTTGTGAGTTTTGAATATATTTCTTTTTATGTATTTTTAATTATTTTTATGTTTTTTTTATAATTTTAATTTTTTAATTTTTTAATTTCGCAACATTGTAGTTTCTTTTTGTTTTTAAGGTATCGTATATTTATATATTTATCTTTTCAATTTTATTTTGTTTTCAAGTAGTATTTTAACAAGTCCTTAGTGGGCCAACCCTATAGGAGAGTGAGTACTGCCAGAAAAGTATCACATATTTTCACTTCCTTTGTAACAGCCTGCACTTTTTAAGAGAATCCTTGCTACTGGGTCTGGATACACTACTCATCCAAAGAATAGAGGTGGAAGACATTAGTCAAAACCAATACTTCCCCCATAACGGGGTACTCAAACGGGAAACGATGAGGTAAACACACCCGTGAGGTCGTGGCCTATATTAAATACTTCAGACTAGGTCAGATGTTCTACACAAGGCGAGAACACCGTCTTCGACAAGGCACTACTCATACATGTATGATAGAAGCGCCAATACTTTGTGAATCCAGTCAATAACAACGTACACATGCTGGATTTTTGGCTCTATTTCTTAGGGTTGTGCCTCACTCAGTCTGGATGGTACTTGAAAACAATGTGGGATTTATGAACCCTAAACAATGAATGTCTATTACAAATTTTAATTCTGATCAAAATTTATTAAACAATTCCCTTATTTTAAATTTTCGATTGGTTACATTTTCTTGATTATTTTTAAGAATAATTCATCTAATGATTTTTTAGATTTTATTTAAATTCCTAAATAAGAAAGTGATGAATCTCCTTTTCATTATTTTTATTCTTTCATTTTGTCCTTTAAACCCTAAAGAATGCATAAATATCTCATTAACTTCTTAAAATATACGTTCAATAATTTGTACCAAGTACTGTATAAAATACTGTATACTCGATGCATATAGTATTTATTTCCAAAATAAATGAATAAAGAAAAGAAAATAAAAAGAGCGAAATGTCAAGGACATTGGAGTGATCCTAGCCCCCGAGACTCGATCATTATGATGACTTAGTCGACTAGGAATAAAGTAGGGGGAGATAGAGCGACTAAGTGTAAACAAAACACAGACAAATCACTCTACAAAATAGGCTAATAATTACTTTTAGGACCTATTTTATTCTTTATTATTTACATCTTAAATTAAGAAAATTTTTACATGAATATTATAGATAATAACATATAGAAAAATATAAAATTTATTTCATACAAAAATAACATACAATATAGATTTTATACACAGAATAAAATCCTGAAACTCAAACTTCACAAACTCATATCTCCCAAATAAAAATGTATCAAAATTACCTTTATATATACTTTTAATAAGCTTTTTAATGAATATGGATTCATATTTTTAGAATTAAGGTATGAAAGTTAGGTTTTGGACCTCTATTGTATAATATACCTGATTAAATATTCATTTTATTTATTCTTTTTTATTTTTTGTATAATTTTATATTTTTATTATTTTGTAAATATTATTTATAGTATATGTACTTATTAAAACTAAAATAAAAACGCAAATAAAACATTAAAATAAAACACATAGGTAAAATACCTAGACTTGTACCTGTAGATATCATACTCATATTTAATAAGTGTATATATTACAGCATAAAAATATCATAAAATACTTATACATATACATATAAATAAGTTAAAAAAATATAAAATAAGAAAAATGAAATAATAAAATTTAAAATACAAAATAAAAATAAAATACCTAAAATATAGGTAATATACCTATATATATCCCAAAAAAGTAACTTGTAAATAAACACTATAAAAAATAAATAAAAAATGCATAAAATACTAAAGAAAATTATAAACATTTTTTATTTTGTAACCTAAAATCAATAAAACCAATTACTTTTTATTACCTAGGCATTTTTACCTTGGAATTTCCTGGTTGGTCCACGCTTCCTCAGGCCAAATTGACACCAAAAGACTCCTGGGTTCGTGGGCTATCTCCTCGACCCAGGGTTTGCTCGGAATGACAAGGGAAAAGGAGTGGAGGGGGGAGCTCCGACGTTAAGTGGTGGAGGGAGCTTGGATCCCAGATCCACGATGGATCTGGGATGGATGAAGTAGGGAATCCGTGGAGAACGTGAGGGGGAACCAGATGATGTGGAAGTCAGGGCGGGTCAACAGTCCGATCATAGTGATTTTGACTTGGAGACTTAGCTCTAGGAATTAGGGGTTTTAATTTGAGCCCTAGTCACTTGAATAAACTGAAATTAACAACGCAAATTGAAAATTAGACTCCAAAGTTACCTTGATATGATGGAAAAGAGGGCTCAACCAGCCTGAGAAGTCAGGAGCAGAGCCAGCTAGAGGAGCTTCGTCAGTGGGGTAGATTCGCCTCCTCCGCTTGCTCGCCTTGTTGCAAATCACAAGCTCCGCCTTGCTGTCACCATGGAGAAGCTCACAGGATGATCTGAGGGGCTAAAGCTCGAAGAAGAGGGATAAAAAATCAAAAGGGGGTGAAGGGGGTATAGTTATAGGTGAGTTTTGAGGGAGTTTTGAGGAGCGATGACGTGAGATCGAGCGGGGGTTGGTGAGGAGTCAGTGATGGACGAAGATAAGGTATGAAGGGGCTACAGGAAGGTGGTGGTATCAAGGGTAATGACTGAAAATGGAAGCATGGAGAAAATGGCAAGGGGGCAGCCTTGTGATGCTCTGACAGGGTAGGCCGGACAGTTGACCGAGGTCAACAAAAGGACATGCATGGTTGGTCCACGTGGAGGGAGGCTCGGAAAGGGATCACTTTGAAGTCCACCTGGAGCAGCTCTAGGTGTCTTGCCCTCGTCAAAACATCACGAGCCGCACTGCCTCCCATGACCCTACCATTGCATGCGAAGGAGGCCCAACTACCTGCTGGACCTGTTGGATGAACGCTTGGTTGTAGGAGACTAGAGAAACGAGAGATCCAAGTTCGCCAGAGTGCTGTTCTTGCCTGTTCTTGCTGTGACCTTCCTCACCATTCGATCAAGAACAACAATCCAGATCTAATCTGGATCATTGATTATTCGCGAAGGGGTACACGTAGAGGGTCGTACGATCAGACACATGGCGACTCCAGGACGGCTGGATCCCGTCACAGAAGTGGGTAAAGTACATAGCCTCCTTCTACCTTTTGTAATTACTAAATGGTCCTGTAAATATTTTATATAGTTTGAAAACTCGTGATAAATTGCACATATCCCCCTAAACTTTTGTATATTGCAACTTAGTCCCTACTAGAGTCACGTGCTTATGCACGTTTTCTCTTGTAAAAATTGCGTGTAAACCCTCACATGCTATTTACATTGTCATTTAGCATATAAATTTACAATATCATTGCTAAACTTTGGGTAAAATTACATTGGGACCCTCGCCGTTATTTATATTTGCAACTATACCCCTGCCAGACTGAATATTTTTGCAGTAATTTTCTATTTGTTAAAAATAGTTATCGTGCCCTAAAAATTGCAAAAAATAGGAGTAGGTACTTGGATGCATGCTTGTTCCACCCGAATTACATGAACGGTAGACACAACCACAAGGGGTGGCTACTTCGCTTTGAATGACGTCTACAGAATCTCTCCTATTTTCTAAAATCATTTAGTGCACGACCAGTCCCTATTTGTCTTAAAAAAGCTAAAACAATTATAAAATCTTCTCGAAAAATCCCCCAAAAATATATTCTGTTTATTTAAGCATTTTTAACTTTCAGATAAAAAATCACTAAAAACAGATTAAGAAAATGCTTAGAAATTGAAAACTCCCAAAATCTTCATAAAAAAGTCTATAAAATTCCCAAAAATTTCAAAATATTGCTTTGTGTTGTATACTTTTTATTTACATCATTATCTATATATTAAAATTGAGTTGGAAAATTTTGGACTTGACTTTATATTTTTATATTTAAATTTTGTATTTTTATTTAAATCTTGATTTAGTATATTTTTGACTTTAGAAATATCTAAAAATTAGCAAAATTTTCCGAAAAATCACAAAATAGTAAAATATTACTTAAAACTTAAAAATTCATTTTGACTATTTTTATCAATATTTATATCTATATTGGGTTACATTGTACATTGACCTTATTTAGAGCTATATTATATTGTTTAAAAGAAAAAGAAAAATAAAGCACAAAAGTGTAAATAAAAATAAAAAATAAAATCAGAAACTAAAAATCAAAATACAAAAATATAAAACAAAAATTAATTAATCAAAAATTAAAAACCCACACTATTTGATTAATATTGCATATACTTATATATACACATATACCTATATTATTTATTATATTATTTATTCATAAATAATATTGAGTGCTACATCGTGTGTTCTCTGTGTTCGACACCCTAGTCTGCTTGTCACTATACGACATTTTTTATAATAAATTTTGATCCATGCTGTATTTTCCTTGCTTGATTTATTATTGTGGGTTGATTGTTCTCTGAGGATTGGATTTCTTGCGGGTCGCCACAATGATAGTTTCTCCGCCTTGTATGAGACATATTTTAGACCCATGAAAAAACCTCTTCAACTATTGGCACCGTTGCCGGGGAGCAATGGATTGTAACAACTTTTTATGTATAATTGTCCATTATTTATTTACATTTTTTGCTATTTATTCTTTGATTATTATTTGACTGTTCAAATCACATTTGTTTTTAATCTTTCTTCCGAGGGACCGTTTGTTGAGGGATATCTCTTAGGAGGTGGGTGCATCCGAGGCGAGTTGAGGTGAGCCTTCTCCTTGAGCTGACCAGGAGAGAGTAGGAGAGACGAGTAGGGAAGGAGGAGAAGAGCAACCTTTAGCATATAATTTTCTATTTTTTAGTGAGAGAGAGATTTAATTTTTGCAAAATAATTTGTAATTAATTTGGACACTACTCTCTCCACCATACGAGGTCTAGTGCTCGGGTGTTTGTTCACCTGGGGACCTCTACCCTATTTTTCATGTTTTATCACCTTTATTTATTTTATTTCCCATGATTTGAGCTTTTTGAAGGATGTTGGGAATCCTTAAGCGCATCACAGAAGCGTGATGATCGCATCTTGTGCGATCGGAGCGACTAGTTGCACTAGTCGCTAGGTGCAGCGGAATATAAAAAATTTTAAATCATAAGATGAAACCACATGATCCCAAGAATGTTTCTAGGATCATTTCATCTAAGAATAAAAGTATTAGAAATACCTCTTGAAGCGTGGTTGCGATTCATTGATCTCTAAAGTAAGATATCCTCCTGACTCAAGTCCGATCCATGAAGATGGCATTTACGGGTGCGATGATGAGACGTGTGCTTCCTGCAATCCTCGATGAAGATCCAAGCCTTAAATCTCCTGATTTCGTCCAACAAAATTCGACATCTCCTTCTAGTGCGAGAAGCGTTAAAGAAGACAGAGATCCACGAGAAATCGAGGTGACAGCATGACGACGTAGCTACGATTGCAATTCTCTCAAGATCTCAAGGTGGACGACCACCCTTAGAGAGAGAGAGATGGTGTGAGAATGAGAGTAGAGAGAGAGAGAGTATAGGTGTATCATCAAAGGGCTAGGGTTGCCCTTCTTATATATTAGTTTGGGAGTCCATGGATTACAATTAATGGGATACACAAAATCAATGGTTAGATTGATATGTGTTTTTAATCAATGATCATGATCATTGTTGTTTAAAACAACAACTTATTAATTTATATTAAATTAAATATATGTTTCATTATTATCAACATAATTTAATTCAATAAAATTAATTATCACAAGATAATAATAAAAAGGATAATAATCCTCTCCTAAAAAGGGGGGCGTCACCCATGACCAATTCATGGGTGACGCCACCTCTTTTATTGGTGGATTTTATCTTCTTTTTATATTATCTCATCATCTCTTAATTATTTGCAACAACATTTATTGCAAATATATTCACTAAATTAATTCCAAATTAATTAATGAATACTTCAATCATGCCATTGAAAAATTGTGAATCATATTCACAACCCAAACAAAATTGTAAATTACATTTCCAATTAATTAATTAATGTGAATCTAATTCACATTAACAATCAATTAATAAATTCCATTTACAAAGGTGCTCTCTCTAATATATTATAAATCATATTTATAATATACACTGATATTAAGGATAGCATGGATAACATTATCGACAATCTGCATTTCCTTGATAATTAAATCTCATTTATTTATCTAGGATAATCATTCTCATAATATGAATCTTATTCATATTATTCTTGATAATTAAATCTCATTTAATTATCAACATCTTGTTGCTTGGATACATAATTCATCAAAGGAATTATTCTTGAACTCTTTCCATAATAGTGTGCTTTCTCCGTAGATAATTGGAGATAAGGGCAGGGCGATTGTATTGTTCCACGTATAGTGACTTGGATGTTGAGATCTCATCTCAAATCTAGATCTCACGAACGTATCATAGATGCTTGATTAAATCAAGATCGCAAATCTAATCTTCTCATTGCATCTGAATCTCATTCAGATCAATGTCCAACACGTGGACCAAGATCAGATTACTTCTCTACTGAGAGGAGCCACTAAAATCCAAACCTATTTCATCACTCCCTTAGAATGGAAGCGTCATGGTTATACAATCGTTTATGATCACATCACCCTCAGGTATTCCCAATACCTTTACATCCTGCATACTGGAAGACCTATGATCAACCTGAAGATATAGATCAATTTTACACTGTCATCTTCAGGGTTTGATTATCAAGTTTCTCAATCTTGGTCATTGGAAATCGGTATCGATCATATGCTTTCCCAAAGCATATATCATACCTTCAAATTCTTGTCATGCTCCCAAAGCACGACGACCATGCATGGAATTTGATCGGTCCCAATACCTCATGAGTGAGCTCATGTCTTCCGGTTCACAAGTGAGCCTGTATGATCCCTGTGAGAGATCGTATTACTCATATGCCATTACATGCACACCAGCTCGCCGGTGGTTAGACCTTGGTTAGGTCATCATCCTATTGGTCTGCCAAATGTACACACTCAGACATATAGTAACATATCTGTCTCTGGTTAGAGGATGTGTGCCTATGCTGTGATAGCATTCAACATAGGACTTAGGTTATCTCGATCTCGTTAAGTCAACACTTTGACCTAACTAATCTGACACCTCCGAATCACTATTCCCATGCAGAGGACCTGCATCAAGAGGTTAGTCAGATATCACCCTTTATGAGAAAAGGATTGCCATCTCCTACTCAGGATGGAGATCATCTCTTAATAATCATTTGACGGTACTTGTTGAGTCCTCTATCTAACTCTTTAGATATTCATCCAAACACCAGCCTCTATGATTCAATTAATGAATCAACAGCTATGATCATCAAGACGGCCATGGTACATAACTCTAATTGTACAGAGGGACCTTATAGTGCATTCATTCATTTAATTTCAGAAAGGGAGTGAAACAATCAATAACTTTTATTGATAAAACATATATATTACAATAACATTTATTGTAAGAATGGTTCTCCTCGGGCTCACATGGCTAACACATTTCACCTTTGTTTATATTTGTTTTCTGTGAGTGAACCTTTAGATAGTAGGTTGCTTGACTTGGTAGCTACGTCCAAAGTCCTAACAACATTGCATCCACCTATAGTCTATTTTTCTTGAACTTAGTCAAAAAATAATTGCTAATTACTTAGAATTGGAACCGCGATCCATGAGAGACCTCATACAACACTTGTAGGAGCCGTTGTGCTAGGCACCGAGAGGTCTCCAAGACCGAACATTAGGATCCATTTTGAGTGATTAGCACTGATTCTTTTCGATAACAACAACTACTGTTTAGGATGTTTTCTTGCTTTTTCATACTGCCATATAGTGTAAATATTTCAATTCTGCCATGCATCCCGCATGGAGAGAGCTGGGAAGCACTACAAGTAATTCTATCTTTGCATGCATCATTAGTTACTAAGGTAAGATTTCTACCTTAGTGATTACTTGTATGGCTTTTTCGTTCTCTCTCCCTTATGTTTACATCACTTAGGACAAAAAGGAAAAATATAAAAAAAATCGTAAGGCGACTTGCTCTAAAAAATACTCAAAAAAATTGAATACCCAAAAATTTAAGAGAGTCTGCTAAATAAACACGACTTTAATTAAAATTCATAATGAACCATTCATTGTTTGGGGTTCATAAAGGCCACATTATTTTCAGGTACACTCCAGACTGAGTGAGGCGCGACCCGCTAAGGATAATAGCCCAAATCCTGATATGTGGTGTCTTGATTATCACATGTGTTAGATAAGTATTGGCACTTCTGTCGTATGTGACCGAGTAGGGCCTAGTCGAGCATGGTGTTCCCACCTTGTGTGGAGCATCCGACTTGGTCTGAAGTACTGAGCTTAGGCCATGCCCTCACGGGTGTGTCTTTCTCGTCGGTTTGCATCTGAGTAGGTCCTTGCACGCTCACAAGTGATTCTGTTGTGAGCGATGTCTGAAGTATTGGTTTCGCCTATTGGATTCCTTTCTATTTCTTTGGCTGAGTAGCCGCCTAGGTACGAGGTCAAGGACCTTTAAACACATAGATCACATGTTACAAAGGAGGTGGAACAAGTATAGGGCACTTGCCTAGCAATATACACACTATAGGGTTAGCGTACTTAAGGACTCGTTATAAGATTGCCTGAAAATAACAATAAAATTGAAAAGATAAAAATAGCCAAACTTTTATGACTTCACATTTGTTGAGGTAGGTGTACCATCCTTGTTTTGTGTTTGTTTGAATTAGATTAAGGTTCAAAGATCAGTCCTACACATTATCTACCTTTTTGCACTTTACTTTGATTCCCTATTTAACCCCCTGCTTATTTGGAGCCTTCTACTATTTTACACTCCCTTTTATTTTTTGTTGACCTTCGTATCATTCTTCCACTCTCGATATCATCTTGACCTCCGAGATGGCGACCCATGGATAGCTTAGTCGGGACCCCACCGACACCAACATCGATTCCATTTGCTCGTCACGTCCAATAATTCGAGGCGATTCTCGAGAACCCTGTTTAGATTCCATGGATCGATATCCAGACTCCTCGTCTTCTCCAATAATCCGAGATCATTCTCATCTCGACTTCGCCCATTTTGGATGGCTATTTATTTCACGCCATACACATCGTCATCCTTAATGAAGTTTTGTGTTGACCTTAACACATACCAATTTGTTACATATGGTGCCTCCATACAGACTAACTGGGGCACTATTCCATTTACAGATCAAGAGCCCAATTCGGAGCTAGAAATTGTGATAGAGTCAGACTCAGGATCAGAGAGAGAAATGGCTCCTGGAGGAAAAGGGAAGGGAACACAACCACCACCTCATCCAGATCAGAGTTCATAGCCGGATCAGAATGTAGTGAATGCCCCAATACTTGCCTCTATTCAGGCAATCTAGCAATAGCTCACGGATCAGGCCTTAGAACAAATCACTTTCCAAGATATGCTCAATGACTTGAGGAGAAGAGGAGAAAACTGAGGAGGATTTGAAGAGGAACCCGAAGGTGTAGCTCACGGATCAGGCCTTAGAACAATTCACTTTCCAAGATATGCTCAATGACTTGAGGAGAAGAGGAGAAAACCGAGGAGGATTTGAAGAGGAACCTGAAGGTGGAGGAGTAGAGGACCAACAGGAGAGCCTAGAGTAGAGCTTCCCAAGCCGACTCTCAAAGAAACATACAATCCTGGTGCATGCCAAGTCACTGAATGGGTCAAGATTCCTGCAATCCATACCCATTTTAAATTAAAACCCCTGCTACTGACGGTCCTACACACCTTCCGAGGAAACACCAATGAAGAACCCTACATTCATCTACAATAGTTCGGATGCATCTGTGGCACAACTCATTACCCTCGTATACCTCTTGGTAGGGCTTTCAGGAAAGCTCGATCTCAATGAGTTGAACTCGGGCTCAGCTCGTTAAGGGCTCGCGAGCTGGACTCGAAACCTTGACGAGTCCGAGCTTGATCCTGAGTTGGGTTTTATGTCTCATTAGCTTATCAAGTCGAGTCCGAGTTGGGCATTGTTCAACTCAGAAATTCGACTCGATAACTCGTTTTCCCTCTTAATAAAAAATTAAAAACACATATACCAAAACTTCCACATGAGTTTGATATAAAATAGAGGTTAACATTTTTCTTGTCAAAAAAGCTACAAAAAAGAGTATAAAAAATCAAAATTACAAATATCATTTGCATAAGTAATGTATAAAATAGAACAATGACTCATTAAGAGGTTCATGAGCCTGCTCATTTTGGGGCTCATGAGGCAGCTCAGAAACTCATGAATCGATAAGAGGCTCGTGAGCCAGCTCATTTTGAGGCTCGTGAGCCAACTCAGAAACTTGTGGCTCGATAAGAGGTTCGTGAGTCAACTCGAACTCGATGAGTTCGAGTTCGAGTTGGTGATCCAGGGCTCGATCCTTATCGAACACGGGTTCGAGCCTTAGGTTTCTTATCGAGTTCGAGTCCGAGTTGAGGCCAACTCGGCTTGTTGAACTCGATAGACATCCCTATCTCTTGGGCTAGTGAAGATGACGACATTTCCCTTCAACTTTTAGGATAAGGTCCTTCATTGGATCAACCACTCGAGGAAGGTCGTCACTACCTGGGAAGAATTGAAGTCTGCCTTTTTGCACAAATACTATCCTCTTGGGCAACTTAATCAGATGTGCACCTGCACAACAAGATTGACTCAAGACGCTCACGAATCCATCCATGAAGCTTGGGAGAGGTTTACTGAGCTACAAGAAAAGTGTCTCCATCATGAGATACCCAGGACAAGCCTGGTCCAAAATTTCTTCGGAGGACTTATAGTAGAAAGTCAGAAGCTTGTGGATGCTGCATGTAGTGGCTCACATTTCAACAAAGATGAGGACGTCGTCTGGCAGATCTTTGAAGAAATGGCTGAAGGAGAGGCTTCTTTATCATTGTCCTGTGCCTATCAGCGCCAGCCACAGAATATTCAGAAGCCTGTGCATATGGCAGCATCCCATGAGTCAGACAGGGATGAGATCTCCAATCTAAGCATTATTGGGAGCCACCTGTCCAAAATGGACATAATCAAAAAAGTGATCACAGGACCTGGTAAACCTTGATGTGATCTTATAGAGGACACAACACCTGGACAAGCTTGATAAAATCACCATGCAGTTGAAGCTGCTGGTGAGCACAATTAGTTTCTGCAACTCCATGTCTGCATCGGCTTCCACTCTCGCTGAGACGAAGGAACAAGCATCGCCACAACCTCCTCAACTGAGTCAGCATCAGCCAACAGTTCAACATGTCTACTATGTGCACGCTCCAGAGCCATCTACTTTGCAGCAGTCACAACAGTAGCTGGTCATCTACCAGCCAAATCCCTGGTATATTCTAGATCAATTCTCCCCTCCACTACCTCTTATTTAGGAGGTGAATGGCGTATGGTCGAATGATGTGCAACCGACCTGTCCAGGCAGACTTCAGTACGGTCAGACTGCTAACTCTCACCAGCTCCCTCAATAAAAGGAGGGAGATTTGTCCAGAACAACCAACCTCAACATCAACAACACCAGCAGTCTCCACAATTCCATGACAATTGGAGACAAAACCAGTACCAACAATCACAATACCAACAAAACTGACAATATACGGTTGTGCCCTATCAGCATCACCCTTCTCCTCAATATCATCCTTAGTACCCCAACGAGCAGACTCAATACCATTAGCAATACCAACGTAGACAGCACGCCGAGGTATATGAGAATCCATCTCCTGTGAACCCCACCTTGGACTTCCTGGCCCTGCTTATCAAGGGCCTTGTAGATCTCCACCAGAAGTTGGACGATTTCACCACCACCAAGACATCCATTCCCGCACAAGTGGATGCAAACCCCAATAATTTTAAGAAGAAAGAGTAAGTAGTATTTGGATTTCCTTTCGATCTTACAGAATCAGATATGGATGAATTGTTTTTATGTTGTCACTCTCAGGAGAGGTAGGACCTTGCAGCCATCAGCCACTAGTAAGCGGAAGAATAAAGAAATCGCGGGTGAGCTGTCATCTTCTTCTGCATCAGCCAGACCAACAGCCAGGCCAGGTGAGGAAGAAGAAGGAGAAACACCACCAAAAATTCAAAAAAAATCAGCAAAATAAAATATACCAAAAATAAAGCACCACCACCAGCAGCCAAAGCACTAGCCTACCGGCCTTGGAGGAGATCGTACATGCAATTGATCTAATGCCAGCCGATGGAGCCTCACCTAAAGATTTAGGATGCTCGCCTTTCCTGGGTGATCTTTCTCATTTTAGTCATCAACATGTATAGCCTGATGTTGGAACCTTTTTTTTGTAACTAAGAATACTATTCCTCATGCTGCTTTTGATTCCATACATATTCTATATTCTGATGCAATGAGAAAATCCAAAAAATTAAAAATTTGAAAACTCCTTATCTGACCTTGATGGGGGTGAAAATCATCCAGATCTTGTTCTTGAAATGCCTCTCTTAAAGCCATCAAGTACATGCCTAACATCAAGAAAGGTTTAAAGGAGGCATGTACCTAAAAAAGATAGCCACATAAAGCTCGTGAAAGAAATGTGAAGCACATCCTCATTGCAGCTACTGTGAATGCAATCATCAATCTCCCAACAAAGAAGAAGGATATGGGAGCTCCTTTAGTCAAATGTCAGATGCTTGATCAAGAGTTCGATTGAACTCTACTTGACAGTGGGCCTCAATCAAACCGATGCCCACTTCACTGCTCAAAGAATTTGGGTTGGAATCGCTTAAGTCCACAAGAATGGTTCTGCATTTCATAGACACATCCATTACATGGCCCCAAGGAATTTCGGAAGATGTCATCGTCACCATTCAAGGAATGTAGTTCCCTGCAGATTTCATAGTTCTGGATATGGATACTTCAGTTCCTCTTCTGCACACCCCGATAATCCTAGGATGACCATTCCTTCAAACAACCAAAGCAGCAGTGAACTATGGCACCAGGCAGATAATATTCCATTGAAATAGTGATAAAGTGTCGATTGAGATGATCCAAATGCCTAAACCTTTAGCATCTGCATCAAACGAGAGTGAGACAGTAGAGCAATGAACAAAAAACTATGATTTTTTGCCGAGATCCACGATACAAATCTATTCATGGATGATATAGAGACCCATGCATTCCTCTCCACAGAGGCAGTCTTGGAAAACACACTCGAGTTCCTAGATATCCTTGAAGAGGAGATTTTTGTTGACTTTCCTGATGAATGCATTCACGGACACCTGTCCTTGGAAAAGAAAGAGGACATCATTGAAAATTTCTGTGAACAAGATTTAATCTTCGAAGAATTCTATGCAGCACTGCAATCAGAGCCTATATTGCTAATGGTGGACACACCATAGATGAAATACCGAATGCCATCACTCTGTACAATAGCTGAAGTCACCATTGAGCTAAACCAATCCCCACCTGAGCTCAAACCACTTCCAGCAAACATGAAGTATGCCTTCCTTGTGAGTGCACTGGACATGTTCCCCGTAATCATAAATTCTCAGCTAACCAAGGAGCAAAAATCTCGTCTGCTCGAGGTTTTTGAAAGAAACCTCAAAGCTATAGGCTGGAAAATTTCAGATCTCCATGGAATAAATCCTTCACTATGCCCGCATCACATATACCTTGAAGAAGACAACAAACCATCCCGCAAATTCCAACGTAGATTAAATCCAAACCTTTGGGAGGTTGTGATGAATGAGAACACGAAATGGTGAGATATGGAATTCATATATACCATCTCCGACTCAAAATGGGTGAGTCCCCTGCATGTTGTGCCTAAGAAGTCAAGGATCACCATGATCAAGAATGACAAAGGAGAGGAGATCACAACCAAAGTTCCAATATCCTAGCGCATCTATGTGGATTACCGGTGTCTGAATTTAGCGACTAAGAAATATCATTTCCCACTTCCCTTCATCGACTAGACAGTCGAAAGAATGACCGCGAAGGAATATTTCTATTTATTGGATGGATACTATGGTTATAATCAAGTCACCATTACTCTTGAAGATCAAGATAAGGCAACCTTCACCTGTCCATTTGGGACCTATGCCCTCTGCAGAATGCTGTTCGGATTATGCAATGCTCCGGCAACGTTCCATCGATGTATGTTGGCAGTATTTACAGATATGATTGGAAGTTTTCTCAAGGTCTTCATGGATGATTTCTCAATCTACTGAAACATCTTTGATCAGTGTTTATCTTATCTAGATCGAGTTCTAAAAAGATGCTATGAAGTAAATCTTGTGCTCTCGTGGGAGAAGCACCATTTTATGGTGATCGAAGGTATTGTGCTTGGACATGTCATCTCGAAGCGTGGCATGGGGGTAGATCTGGTGAATGTGGAAGTGATTTCAAAGTTAGAACCACCTACAAATTTGAAGCAAGTCATATCATTCCTAGGGCATGACGGTTTCTACCATGATTTATCAAAGATTTCAACAAAATTGCCCGACACCTGACCGGGCTTCTAGGAAAGGAGGCGTATGTTATTGTGGATGACAAAGTCCTCCATGACTTTACCCAATTAAAGGAAATAATCACTCATGCCCCTGTCCTTCAATCACCAAACTAGTCTCTACCATTTGAGATCATGACTGATGCTTCTGATTATGCCATTGGGGCAGTTCTAGGACAGAGGGGATATCATATTCCATTTGTGATTCACTATGCCAATAGAACTCTAGATGAAGAACAAAGAAACTACACTGTCACTGAAAAAGAGTTGCTAGCAGTTGTATTTGCCCTGGAGAAATTTAGATCCCATTTGTTTGAATCCAAGGTTATGGTGTATACAAATCACTCGGCCATCAAGTATCTACGAAACAAGAATGATGCCAAACCACAGTTAATCACATGGATTCTTTTACTCCAGGAATTTGACATTGAAATTCAGGATAAACCTGGAGTTAAAAATGTGGTGGCCGATCACATGTCAAGATTTCCAGAGCCAAATACTCCTAAGCAGAGCCTATTGCCGATCACGGAAAATTTTCTTGGTGAAGCTATTTTTTTAGTTACCTCGCTCCCTTTGTTTTCCGATATTGTGAACTTTCTTCTATCCAAGAAGACTCCATAAGATTGGCCTAAGCTAAAAAGAGACAAGTTTTTGTCAGAAATCCATTTCTACCAGTGGAAGGATCCATATCTCTTTCATGAGGGAGCTGACTGCATCTGGAGAAGTTGCATTCCTCAAGAGGAAGTCCACGGTGTCCTCGAGCATTGCCACTCTAGAGAATTAGAAGGACACCACTATGGAAGAAGAAGGACAACGGAAGTTCTACAATGTGGCCTTTGGTGGCCGACTCTGTTTAAAGACGTAGACGATTTTGTCAAGCATTGTACTGACTGTCAGAGACTGGGCGGAACCATTAGAATGAGAGACACAATGCTTATGAAATACATTTAAATTTCATATGTATTTGATGCGTAGGTGATGAATCTGTGATTCGCCATCTTTATTCATTTATTTTAGCTTAAAATCCCTTATAAAACACCTGTATATAACACTAACTCCATATTCTTACTAACTTGCATCTGTAAATATTGTACACTTCTGACTAATTTTAACCTAAAATGAATAAATAAAGAAAGAAAGGAAAAATAAAGAAAAAATGAAAAAAGAAGAAGACTGTATACAGGCTGACCCGAACCCCGAGAGAAGGTCAAGACTTGACCTGATCGACCAGGAATAAAGTAGGGGGAGATAAGGGTCCTTAAGCAGAAAATAAAAAAAAAATTGTGTGTGTTGTTGTAAATACTTCTCACTTATTTTGTGTATATCTGTATGAAACTAACACTAATTTATTTGTGCATTAATTGACCTCAAATCGAATAACTTTCAAAGCAAAGTTGTAAATAAAAATGTGTCCTAATTAATAAAAATGATTGCACAATTAAATCAGGTACAGAATAAAAGTAGCCACAATTGGAAAAAGCCACTAAGCACTAATTGAAAGATCAATTCCGGCTCCATATGAACTCAAATTGAATCGATATTCCATTAGATTCTAAATTAAATTATCTTCAAAATGGCTATGATTTGATAATTTTTGGAGTTACGGTTGAAAAGTCGGTTTTCTGGGGTGGTTTGTGCAACTTTCCCATGTATTTTGTGCATATCGTATTTGTATATATTTGTTAATTATTCTTACCAATTATTTAAAATAAAAATTACAAAAATTTTAAAAATTAAAAAAGAAAAGAAAAGAAGCTAATTTCCTTATTTACCCTTGTATATAATGTCATATATGTATATAGTATATGTATATAGTTGCTATTTTTAATTAACCATCATAAAAAAGTAACATTTTTTAATTCAAATAAATAAAGTGACGAAAATTCAAAAAAAATTAGATAATTTGTAAATATTTATCTATTTATCTTTAGCTCATTTCAAATTTTCATCTATCTTATCTCTTCATCCAAAAAAAATAAAAAAAATCAAATTTCATCTCCATCTTTTCTATTTATATGGCTCCTTCTCCCTCATTCCAACTTGATCAATATGTAGAGAGAGGAGCCCGATCTCCGAGAGAACAATTTCGTCGAGAAAGTTTCCTAGTCTCCAAGCCGTCCAGTGACAGCGAGTCGGCCTTGTCAAGGCGATCACGGTCCATTTTCCGCTCCTAAGGTGAGATCCACATTTTTCTTCGTACTTTTATCTTAGTTTAATAGTAGTTTAGTTCATTGCATTTTTTTATCGTCATTTTTATTTCTCTAGATCTAAAAAAATTTTCATCACGATTTTGATCCGCTCCGACTCGATTTTTCATCTCATCTTCGCGATCTCTCCGTCTTCAATTTCTACCTCCAACGATCTATCAACTCCGGCCACGCACGGTGGTCGGAGAGTCGGATTCAATCCTCTCATTTCCGCCGAATCCCCGTTCATATTCCGATTTGTAAATAAATAAAAAAAATTCTTTTTGTTCTCTAATGTTTGTTGCAGGATCATATAAAAACAAAAAAATAACAAAAAAGAATTTCTTTATTCTTTTTATTTTACATAAAAAATAAAAAAAAAGTTTATTTATTGTTTACAATTCATAACAAAATACAATTTAAAAAATAAAGAAAACAAAAAAGTTGCCACAGGCAGCGAGGTCGCCACCCCCCGCTGCCCACCAAGTCGCCACCGAGCAGACCCGCTAAGGGCGGCAACGCCGACCACACCCCTGCCGCCCTCCTCCGCCACTGCTAAAAATAAAAAATTACCACAGGAAGCGTGGTCGCCACCCCCCGCCGCCCACCAAGTCGCCGCCGAGCAGACCCGCCAAGGGCGGCAGCGCTGACCACACCCCCGCCGTCCTCCTCCGCCACTGCTAAAGACCGGTCTGCCCCATCACCGGCTCGTGCGGCCCCTCCGCTGCGACTCCCTCGCCACCAGGAGGCCTCCGCCATCGCAAGCCGTCTCCTCCGTCGACAACTCCCTCGGTGTCGCGACCCACCGCGGTAGCGCCGCCTGATCCACGTCGTCTCCGCGCCGAGGACCGCATGGCCCCTCCAGCGCCGCCGATCGCCCGCCTGCAACGACTCATCGCCGCAGCTTCACCGCCGCACACGCGTGGCGTCGTGCGTGCCTCGCGACCTCGCCATCCCCCTCTGTCTCGGCGTCCTCCATCCAGCGCCGCCCCCGCCGCGTGAAGAGGAGAAGAAGGCGGCGACAGCCAAAGCATCCCTGTTTGCCCCCTTTTGCTTGGAAACGAGAAACCTCCTAAGGTTTAATATTTTATTGGGCCAAATTACATTTCAGCCCTGGAAGAGTTCTAAAATTGCAGAAGTCCCCTTGGTATAATTGGAAAATCATCATAAGCACCTTGGAAGTTTCACAAATTGCAAGAGCACTCCCGCCAGTGCTTCAAGCCCGTGTCACGCACATGTTTAGTGGGTAAATTTCACATCTCTTCTGACATTTAATTCTTGTTATTTTATCAGTTCAGAACTTTTGTTTATTTACATTTTAGTCCCTGAATTGCAAAACAAAAACTTACATGCTCTATTTGAATGAAATAAATGTTATTTGTGATCAAAAATTTTTGAAAAACTTGTGCTATACTCCTGATGTGATTATCTTCTTAGCAGAAAATTTTCATTGCATTTTGATTTCATTTGGTATTTTTAAAAAATAAAAAACATGTCATTTTTCCCTGTTTGAAATTCCAAAATTCATAAAAATTCGAATATTGTTCCAAAAATTCCAAAAAAATTAGAGTAGTTGTATTTCATTTCTTTTAATTTCTGACCAATTTTCATGCAATATAAAATCCAAAAAAATTGAAAAACATCAAAAATCTTACAAAAATCACAGAAAATTCTACAAAAATCCAAAAATTGTGATTGTAGTTCCTGTTTGTAGATGATTGCTTCTAGTTTGTTTTAAAAATAATTGTCAGGAGTTTTGGACACTTAGAATATTTTTAAGTTGCAAATTACTCTAGGTTGTGCACATTTTTGTATTTTCTCACTGTTTGATTTTTAGAAAAATACAAAAATATCTGAAAATTCCACAAAAATTCTCAAAAACATTTCAAAACTTTTAAAACCCAAAAACATGTTTTATGAATTTTTCTGAGCATTCTTGATAAATTGAAAAAAAAAATACAAAAAGAGTTGGTGTGCGTATTCTTGTGCTTGTGCATATTGTTCGTGTTATTTTTGAAAATTTAAAAAATTATGAAATCAAAATCACTAAAAATTTGAAAATCAGAAAATATAGAAAAAAATTAGGAAATAAAAAATAAAAAGAATAAAAATACAAAAAAAATTACAAAAACCAAGGATAGTTGTCCTTCGAGATTCTTATTTTCTCTTGGTTAATTCTTGATTAATTGAATAACCCTTGGGAATTGTAGCCTCCCTAAGTTCGACCCTGTCCGCTATAAAGGTTAGTAAGTAACAAAAATAAAAAAAATAATTTTTTGTTATTACAGAATTTTGGGGACAAAAGCAACGACCCTTTTTATCATTAATAATTTCCATCTATGAGATTTCACGCTCAACAAAATGGCGCCGTTGCCGGGGAGGCAGGGCGAGGGTAGTTAGGTTTCTCTTTTGACCTTCTATTCTTGGTTGTAAATATCTGGTTACATTCCTGCCATTCGCTTCATTGTTTATATCCACTGCATTCATGCATTTTCTTCTCTCATATTTGATAATTGTGTTTCTTACACATTCTCTTTTCTTTTTCTTGCGAGGGCCCGCGGAGCGAAGGAGGCGATCCTAGAAGAGCTGAAGCACCCAAGCGACGTGGAGACGGCTTGATTCTTCACCAAGCTGCTTGATAGCGTGAGAAGAGGAAGAAGAAGTGAAGGAGATGAAAAAAAGAGAAAAGAAAAAGAAAGAGAGAGAGAGAGAGAGTTTTTCTAGCATTAAACCTCTTGTAAACGAGCATTCATTTGTTGCGGGGTCTGTTTCGCCAAGTGCCGATGCACTTGGAGGACCTCACCGGTTTTGTTTTCATCGTCTTTATTTTTCTTTGTTTTCCGCGGATTTTAAGAGCCACCTATTGATTGCTTTAATTAATTTGCTTGAGCCAGGTAATTAATTAGGTCCAAACACCTTAAACAAGAATTTCTGTGCCTATAGAGTAGATCGTAATTTGGACTTAGTCAAATTAACTTGTTCTTGCCCGTTAATAGAAGTTATCATCTAGGACGGTTCACTTGCATTTGCATATAGGTTAATTTATTTTCTGTATTGAAATTCTGCGCGGATCACTTGCATGTAGAGTGCTGGCGATAAGGTACGTATCTCTAACCCCTGCATGCAGCATCGTTTTTAATCATGCATTGGCATTTCCGATCTCCTTCCTTGTTTTCACTCACATAAGTTAAAAAGGAAATTGTTCATTGGTAGGCGATTCGTTGAATATACTTAAACCAAGTAATAATTGCCTAAAATTTGGGATTGCTAAAGAAAACTCGACCCTAAAAAAACACAAGGAAAAATCATTGTTTTGGGGAGAGTAACCCCCTCATTGTATTCGTTTTAACTTGCACGCGTACACACTAAGTTTAGTGCCCAAATCTCATAATTCGACCTAAGTGTTTGTACACCTTTGTGATTATCACCTAACTCTAAAACAGGCAAGATTAAGAGACCGAACCTTCACGGTCTTCACATTGCGTTGAGTTGGTGAATTGGGGGTTTGTATTGTGTTTGATTGCTTGTGTGCACACTAGATCCTTCTGTGCATTTGCGCCTTTTCTCCATATCTTTTGACTTGACCCTCGTGCTCTCTCATCTTTTGTTTCGAAGATGGTCGACTTGACTTATTTTAATCCGATCTTCGCAGATACCTCGTACTTTCCAGACGATCCACCTTCCCTTTTTCCAGGAGGATCTTCCTCTTGATGTTTGTGCATATCCGCCTAACCCATTATTTCAGGAGTCGAAGGACCTTGATTCTCACCCACCCCCACCCCACTCACCCGATCCTGGGATTTTGGAGTCACCTTTCATGATTTCCATACTTAAGACATTGAATCAAATGATGAAGCATATGAATTTGAGGATTTCCAATCTATTTAACATAAATGAGAGCCAGAAAGCTGCTTCACTATTTGAGGATATTGATTCATTTGGCGAGAATCATGAGAGCTTGAAATCATGCAAAACACAAAAAAGTGAAAAATTTTCAAAAATCCAAAAAGAATTCGGGAGACACATTGTTGATTCATTTTGTAAGGAGAGGATCCAAATGCTCGATCATTTACCCACATAGCCATTTCCCAACTTTGACCTCGAGGACGCCACTGTACAGACTGCTCTTAGCAATCCTCGTGTATATGATGATTCCGACCTCCTATTGTATGGATGAGGTCCAAAAATTCAAAAAAAATGTTGAGTAAACCCAAAGTGTGGCCACCCTTCATGAGATCATTAAAGCCCCACTTCAACAGGCCATGACAGATTTATCTACTCCTCAACAAAGAAGAGAAAGCGAAGGAGAAGATCTGAGCATCACATCTTGACCATGGCCACTGCCTACGCCATCTCTCACCGTCCGTATTTTAAGAAAGGGAACACGACCACACCTCTTGTGAGTTGCTCCATATCTGACTATTCTTGTGATAACACTCTCCTTGATGGCGTTCGTCAATTAATGTAATACCCTTCTCTATGGTACAGTCTCTTCATCTTGGGCCTCTCAAGAAAACCAGGATGATAGTTCAATTTGCTGATGGATCTATCAAGAGGCCGAAGGGTATTCTAGAAAACGCTGTCATTCTCATTCAGGGCATGAATTTTACTTCGGATTTTGATGTAATACCCATGGAGACCTCCACCCCGGTGGAACACCATCCAATCATCCTGGGACGGCCTTTCCTCGCCTCTGCGGGAGCCATTATTGATTATGGTTTAGGAGAGATTCGCTTCCGTTCCGATGTAGGGAGCAATGTATTAGTCACTACACCCACTACCATCCAGAGACCCGCATCCCATGAGAGCCCACCCATGTTAGCCAACCCCAAGGAATTTGACCTCGATGATAATATCAGAGATTCTTGTTATATGTTGGATGATAATGAAACCCAAGAATTCCTCTTCAAGGAGGAAGACTCGGAAAGCATAAACCTTGGAGTTCCCCCTTTTGGTATGTGGCGATGCATTGATGACATCCACGGGATTTACACGATAGACACCCTAGAGCGGAAGGCAGACTCTGATACTAGATAGGGCGGACATGATTCGACTACTTCCACTGACGAGTCCGTTCCTATTCATCCTGATTTAGATGAGACCGATCAGACCAAATTTGATTTGATTGCTTTTATAAAGAAATTTGGGCCTTTTGATAAAGATGATGATCCGGTAGAGGCTCGCCAGGCTGAAATTGATCCTACTTTTTCTGATAATGATTACAAGCCATTTTACTTTGAGGTTTGCAAGACTTCCCAAGCAGGACATGACCACACTACTTCTAATAACCAGTTTAGGCCTACACAATCTGAAACCACTGAGGATACATTCTTGGTTGATCCTACTCAGTTTATGTCTAATGATAATCCCAATATCGGCCTACACCTTGTCAACTCCATACCTCAGCGGTCCCGCAAGAAGGTTCGCTTTCAACCTTCTTAGCCTTTGTACATCCACTCCTCTTGTATATCCCTTCGTTTCACTCTTTCTTCTCCCGTTTATCATTCACCCTTTTTCCGTGTGTGTATATATGCTATACTTAGGATGTGCTTTATCCTAAGTATGGGGGGGGGGTGAAGGATTTGTGTTGTTCATATTCGTCCTGTTTATCACCCTTGTTGTTGTTGCCTATACTTAGGGATACTCTACCCTAAGTATAGGGGGTTATGTTGTTCATATCGCGTCCTTGTGAGTCTGTACATTCTCTTCATCGATTTTCCCCTTTGTACATTCTACTATACTTAGGATTACTTGATCCGAAGTATAGGGGGGGATCACCAACTTCTCTTCTTTTTATCTTTTCTTTGAGTCGTTGTTGCATAGGAGTTTTTTCACCTTTCTATACTTAACATGAGTTACGTCTTCCTTTGTCGCTCTCTGATCACTATGAGGACATAGTTCGAGCTAAGTATAAGGGGGTGTCGTATATATTGTATATATCCTTTAGACATAACTCGTATTTTTAAATACGTTTATTTGGAGGATTATGTGTATAATTTTGTAAAATCCACGTATGCAAAAAAACAAACAAAAAAAACAAACAAAACAAACAACAAAAAAATAAAAAAAACAAAAAAATAAATAATTATAAAAAAAACAAAAAAAAAACAAAAAAAGTCTTGTATATACTTGTATATATTTTACTAACCCTTTTTCCTTAAAAAAACTACAAAACCAAAAGTCTATAAAAATTTACAAAAAAAACCTTTTTTCACATCTGCATTTTTCCTCCAAAAAAATGTTCTTTTGACATGTGCATCATTCCTCCTCTTCTTCTTCTTCAAAAAAAACTCTCTGCATTATTCCTATGTTGCATTTGCATGTGCATTTTTCATGATATTATTGATATTTAAACTATGTCTGGAATAAAATTGAAGAATGGAGCTTAGTTGGATCTTAATCCACCTAATTCTCAGAGGAACTTCACCGAGAAATAGGATTTTAGAAGCTTCAGGTCTTTGACTTAATTCTTTGAGTTCCACATGACAATGTGCATCATTTGACTCTTAGTGTCTAACCTGGTCTCTTCATTCTGGGTACAACTATGGAATAGGGAATTAATTTGTACTCCTGCACTATGCACTTAGCTCAACTCAGACGGGATGTTGGAAGACTGTGTGAGTTTCTTTTCTGGTAGCGTGGAAATCTAAAGACCGGAGTACGGGGTAAAATAAAGCTTCGGAAAAGGAATTGGCGGCTGAGCACAATTTTTTCTAATACCCCAAAACATATACGGAAAAAAGATTCTATATCCGTAGGGGAACAACAAGATTCAAGCAGAACCACCAAAAATCCAAGTACAAAGAAGCCACTCCCAAATAAATATCTGACCAAAAAGGTCCAAGCTTCAAGAAAACCTGCAGATCTTGGTGGAGACTCGGCTACACTGGCCAGCTTCACAAGGAGAGGTGACTACACTGGTCACCCTCTAGCTCTTTTCTCCTTCTTCTAACTTCTCCCCCATTTCGATTGTAAACACAACACGACAAACCTTAGCAGGAAATACCTGACTCCCCGAGGACGCGTTATTGGAAAGGAGATTTGCATGGTATTCCTGCATTCTGGATGGGAAGAGCTAAAACCTTTCACACACATGATTCGATTGTTCAATGTTCATAGGGTATACTTTAGGAAGAGGATTGATCTAAGATGACTTCTGAGCCGAAACTGTGACAATGATGTGTAGAACTTAAAGGCTGTCGATTTTAAAATTCTAAGTCTCACAGAAGTTCCGACACACTAATAATCCAAAGGTCCGACAGAGCTCCAAACTACAATTTTATGAAGATAAGTTTAGTACTCGATATTGTCCTACTTTCTTTATTTTCCCTTTTTTTCTTTTTTCACTTATTCTTTCAAATAAGTGTTTGCTAAGGTACTAGCAAAGGTAAAGCATAGGGGGATAATGAATCTACGATTCGTCATCTTTATTCATTTATTTTAGCTTAAAATCGCTTATAAAACACCTGCCTATAACACTAACTCCATATTCTTACTAACTTGCATCTGTAAATATTGTACACTTCTTACTAATTTTAACCTAAAATAAATAAATAAAGAAAGGAAAGAAAAGAGAAGAAAATAATAAAAAAAGAGGAAGACTGTATACAAGCTGATCAGAACCCTGAGAGAAGGTCAAGACTTGACCTGATCGACCAGGAATAAAGTAGGGGGAGATAAGGGTCCTTAAGCAGAAAATAAAAAAAAGTGTGTGTGTTGTTGTAAATACTTCTCACTTATTTTGTGTATATCTGTATAAAACTAACACTAATTTATTTGTGCATTAATTGACCTCAAATTGAATAACTTTCAAAACCAAAGTTGTAAATAAAAATGTGTCCTAATTAATAAAAATGATTGCACAATTAAATCATGTACAGAATAAAAGTAGCCACACTTGGAAAAAGCCACTAAGCACTAATTGAAAGATCAATTCCGGCTCCATATGAAGTCAAATTGAACTAATATTACTTCCATTGGATTCTACATTAAATTATCTTCAAAATGGCCGTGATTTAATAATTTTTGGAGTTACGGTTGAAAAGTTGGTTTTCTGGGGTGGTTTGTGCAATCTTTCCATTTATATTGTGCATATTGTATTTGCATATATTTGTAAATTATTCTTACCAATTATTTAAAATAAAAATAAAAAAATTAAAAAAATTAAAAAAGAAAAGAAAAGAAGCTAATTTCCTTATTTACCCTTGTATATAATGTCATATATGTATATAGTATATGTATATAGTTGCTATTTTTAATTAACCATCATAAAAAAAATAAAAAAATATCATTTTCTAATTAAAATAAATAAAGTGACGAAAATTCAAAAAAGTTAGATAATTTGTAAATAGTTTTATCTATTTATCTTCAGTTCATTTCAATTTTTCATCTATCTTATCTCTTTATCCAAATAAAATTCAAAAAAAAAATCAAATTTCATCTCCATCTTTTCTATTTATATGGCTCCTTCTCCCTCATTCCAACTTGATCAATCTTTAGAGAGAGGAGCCCGATCACCGAGAGAACAATTTCGTCGAGAAAGTTGCCTAGTCTTCAGGCCGTCCGGTGATAGCAAGTTGGCCTTGTCGAGGCGATTACGGTCCATTTTCCGCTCCTAAGGTGAGATCCACATTTGTCTTCATACTTTTATCTTAGTTTAATCGTAGTTTAGTTCATCGCATTTTTTATCGTCATTTTTATTTCTCTAGATCTAAAAAAATTTCATCACGATTTTGATCTACTCCGACTCGATTTTTCATCTCATCTTCGCGATCTCTCCGCCTTTAATTTCTAACTCCTACGATCTATCAACTCCGGCCACGCATGGTGGTCGGAGAGTCGGATTCAATACTCTCATTTTCGCCGAATCTCCGTTCATATTCCGATTTGTAAATAAATAAAAAAATTTCTTTTTGTTCTCTAACGTTTGTTACAAGATCATATAAAAATAAAAAAAATATAAAAAAAGAATTTCTTTATCCTTTTTATTTACATAAAAATAAAAAAGTTTATTTACTATTTACAATTCATAATAAAATAAAATTTAAAAAAATTAGAAAAAACAAAAAATTGCCACAGGCAGCGGGTTCGCCACCCCCCGCCGCCCACCAAGTCGCCGCCGAGCAGACATGCCAAGGGCGACAACGCCGACCACACCCCCGCCGCCCTCCTGTGCCACTGCTAAAGACTGGTCTACCCCACCGCCGGCTCGCGCGGCCCCTCCGTTGCGACTCCCTCGCCACCAGGAGGCCTCCGCCATCGCGATCCGTCTCATCCATCAATAACTCCCTCGGCACCACGACCCACTGCGGTAGCGCCGCTCGATCCACGTCGCCTCCGCGCCGAGGCCCGCGCCTCCGCCCGCATCGCCCCTCCAGCGTTGCCGATCGCTCGCCTGCAACGACTCATCGCCGCAGCTTCACCGCCGCACGCGCGTGGCGCTGCGCGTGCCTCGCGACCTCGCCATCCCCCCTCCGTCTCGACGTCCTCCATTCGGCGTCGCCCCCGTCGCGTGAAGAGGAGAAGAAGGCGGCGACGGCCATAACACCCCTGTTTGCCCCCTTTTGCTTGGAAACGAGAACCCTCCTAGGGTTTATTATTTTATTGGGCCAAATTACATTTCAGCTCTGGAAGAATTCTAAAATTGCAGAAGTCCCCTTGGTATAATTGGAAAATCGTCATAAGCACCTTGGAAGTTTCACAATTTGCAAGAGCACCCCACTAGAGCCTCGAGCACGTGTCACACACATGTTTAGTGGGTAAATTTTACATCTCTTCCTTCATTTAATTATTGTTATTTTATCAGTCCAGAACATTTGCTTATTTACATTTAGTCCCTTTATTGCAGAACAAAAACTTGCATGTTCTATTTGAATGAAATAAATGTTATTTGTGATCAAAAAATTTTGAAAAAAAAGTACTACACTCCTGATGTGATTATCTTCTTAGCATAAAATTTTCATTGCATTTTGATTTCATTTGGTATTTTTAAAAAATAAAAAACATGTCATTTTTCCCTATTTGAAGTTCCAAAATTCATAAAAATTTAAATATTGTTCCAAAAATTGCAAAAATATTAGAGTAGTTGTATTTCATAGTTTTTTAATTTCTGACCAATTTTCATGCAATAATTATTTATAAAATCCAAAAACATTGAATAACATCAAAAAACTTATAAAAATCAAAGAAAATTCTACAAAAATCCAAAAATTGTGATTTCAGTTCCTGTTTGTAGATAATTGTTTCTAGTTCGTTTTGAAAATAATTGTCAGGTGTTTTAGCACTTAGAATAATTTTAAGTTACAAATTACTCTAGGATGTGCACATTTTCACATTTTCTCACTGTTTGATTTTTAGAAAAGTACAAAAACACCTGAAAATTCCACAAAAATTCTCAAAAATATTTCAAAACTTTTAAAACCCAAAAATATTTTTTTCTGAATTTTTCTGAGCATTCTTGATAAATTGGAAAAAAATTACAAAAAGAGTTAGTGTGCGTATTCTTGTGCTTGTGTATATTGTTCGTGTTATTTTTGAAAATTTAAAAAAATTGCGAAATCAAAATCACTAAAAATTTGAAAATAAAAAAATATAGAAAAAAATTAGAAAATAAAAAAATAAAAAATAAAAAGATAAAAAATCACAAAAACTAAGGATAGTTGTCCTTTGAGATTCTTATTTTCTCTTGATTAATTCTTGATTAATTGAATAACCCTCGGGAGTTTTAACCTCCCTGAGTTCGACCCTGTCCGCTATAAAGGTTAATAAGTAGCAAAAAGAAAAAAAAATAATTTTTTGTTGTCACAGAATTTTGGGGACAAAAGCAACGACCTTTTTATCATTAATAATTTCCATCTCTGAGATTTCACACTCAACAGTAGGGCATTGACTTCATGGGCCCATTCCCTAACAGCCTGGGATTTGAATATATTCTACTCATTGTCAATAATATAAGCTGTTGCCTAGAGGTTATCCCAACTAGAACCGTGACAATCGTACTGTCTGCTGATTTCTAAAAGATCACATCATCTCAAGGTTTTGGATCCCCAAAATATTGATATCTGATGGGGGTAGCCACTTCATAAACAGAGAGGTGAAGAAGCTGACACAAAATTTCTACATAGAACATCATGTCACCTCTCCGTACCACCCACAGTACAATGGCCTGGCCTGACCGAATGTTCAAATAGGGATATAAAATTAATTTTGCAAAACTTCATACAACCTGATAGGAAAAATTGGTCAAAGTTGCTTGATTAAGTACTTTGGGCCTATCGGATATCTTACAAGTCACCATTGGGAATGTGTCCCTACCGCTTAGTATACGGTAACCCTGCCATCTACCCGTAGAACTTATTCACAAATCATTATGGGCAATAAACATCTGTAATTTGGATTCCAAGAAGGGAGGACATAATAGAAAACTGGATCTGAATCAACTCATTGAATTATGTGAGTATGCATATGACAACAACCCTATGTACAAAGAAAAGGTCATGAAATGGCATGACAAGCACATCCGCCGCAAGATCTTCGATCCAGGATAGAAAGTCTGGTCGTTCGATGCAAAGCTTAAACTATTCCCATAGAAATTAAAGAGCAAGTGGGCATGACCTTTCATATGTGCGTGACAATGGAAGTATTGTTATATCTGATCTGTCAGCTGACGCACAACCATTCGTGGTCAACGGACAACTTCTGAAGCCTTATCTCAAACATGACACATTATGTCCGTGGTCGATTCAATTCAGGTGGTCCACAACGAAGAACTCACATCTACAACATCCACTCATGCAGACGAGGCTAGCAAAAACATTTTTGAATAGTTAATTATTTTCTTCTTTTCTTATTTTCATTTATTATGATTTTATTCATCCGAAAAGTCATATTCATCCCATACATCATTGCTATGCTTAGGATACGCTTCATCATAAATATATAGGGGTGGATGCATTCAAGAGTTCATTCTTTGATCCCTCACCCGTCTCCTCAACTTTTGACATTCTTTCTGTACTTAGGTATATTTTATCTAAGTATGGGGGGAGAAAAGCTGAGACATTCAGTTATTCACTTATTCGTTTCCCACCCTCGACCCTCCCTTCATTTGTATACAGTCTGCTATACTTAATATTAATTGACCCTAAGTATGTGGGGACGACCGACTTCCTATTCTTTAATCATTGTACTTTAGACTTTTCTACACTTAGTATGAGTTATGTCTTCCTTTCTCTTCGATCTATGAGGACATAGCTCAGGCTAAGTTTGGGCGGGGGGGGGGAGTCAATACATACTATGTATATATTTTAGCCATAACTCGTACTTTTATATTTTCAATGAATATGCCTAAAACAAAGTAAAATATATATACAAATTCATCAAATTATTTAATCTAAATGATGTTTATTATTCTTCAAATTCTTTTTATATACTGACTAATAAATCAGATAAAAATGCTTTGCAAAATGTTTGGAAAATAGTTTGAAAAGCTGATTGAAAAATATTTTGAAAATTGTTTGAAAAATATTTTGCAAAATGTTTTCATCTTTTGTAAAATATTTTGTTCGTAAAATTTATTTTCGTTGCATGAAATTAAAATGTTTGAAAAATGGTTTGCAAATGTTTGGAAAATGGTTGCAAAAATAGGATGGTTTTGATCTGGCCGTGAATTGGACTAGATAATAGGAGTATGGAACCTAAAGGCCGTTGTGTCACAAACCCTAACCTTTAAGTGGTTCCGAACACACCATTAATCCAAAGGTCTTCTTGGAGCTCCAAACTTTGACATTATTAAGACAAGTTTAAGAGTAAAAAATTACTCCAATTCCTTTTCTTTTCTTTATTTTCTTCTCCGTAATTACGGGCATAAGTATATGCTAGGGACTAGCAAAGGCAAGTATAGGGGGGTGATGAATCTCCCCCTTTCATCACCTTTATTCTTTCATTTTGGCCTTTAAACCCTAGCAGAATGCATAAATATCTGATCAAATTCTCAAGATAAACGTTCAATAATTTGTACCAAATACTGTATAAAATACTGTATGTGTAAAGTATTTATTGCCAAAATAAAATAATAAAGGAAATAAAAGGAAAAGAGTGAAGTGTCAAGGACATTGAAGTGACCCTAGCCCCCGAGACTCAGTCATCATGATGACTTAGTCGACTAGGAATAAAGTAGGGGGAGATAGAGCGGCTAAGTGTACATAAAACACAGACAAATAACTCTACAAAATATGCTAATAATTACTTTTTAGGACCTATTTTATTCTTTATTATTTACACCTTAAATCAATAAACTTTGTACATGAAAGTTGTAGATAATAATTACAGAAAAATACAAAATTTATTTCATACAAAATAAACATACATTGTACATTTTATATACAGAATAAAATCTTGAAACCAAAACTTCACAAACCCATATCTACCAAATGAAAGCTCAAAATATATCAAAATCACCTTTAATTATATTTAAAGTTTTTTAATGAAGTGATTTCATATTTGTTGGAGTTAAGGTACGAAAGTTAGGTTTTGGATCTCTATTATATAATATACCTGATTAAAATATTCATTTTATTTATTGTATATTATTTTTATAATTTTATAAATATTATTTATAATATATGTACATATTAAAAATAAAATAAAAATGCAAAAATTAAAATAAAAATACTTATATAAAATGCATAGGTAACATATCTATACTTATACCTATAGATATGGTACTCCTATTTAATTAAGTATATATATTATTGCAAAAAAATATCATAAAAATATATTTATATGTATCAAAATAAGTTATACATATATAAAATAAGAAAAAAAATAATGAAATTTAAAATACAAAATAAAAATAAAATACCTAAAACGTAGGTAAATTTATATATATACCCTAAAAAGTAACTTGTAAATAAACATCTCTAAAAAGTAAATTAGAAACATTTTTATTTTATAACCTAAAATTAATAAAATCAATGACTTTTATTATCTATTTTCCAAGGCATTTTGACTTGGAATCTCATTATTCTTCCACATAGACCAACCAAGCACATCCTTTTGTTGAACTCAGTCAGCTGTCCGACTTATCCTCTATCTTCTGTCTGAGCATCACGAGGCCGCCCCTTCTCCATTTTCTCCATGCCTCCATATTCACTCATTAGCCTCAAGACCACGACCTTCCTGTAGACCCTTCGTCCCTCATCTTCTCCTATCACAGAATCCTCACCAACCCCCGCTCGATCTTACGCCATCGCTCCTCGAAACTCCCTCAAAACTCGCCTATAAATATACCCCCTTCGCCCCCTTTTGATTTTTGATCCCTCTTCTTTGAGCTTTAGGCCCTCAGATCGATCTTGTGAGATTCTCCATGGTGACAACAAGGCAGAGCTTGTGATTTGCAGTGGGGAGAGCATGCGGAGGAGGCGAATCCACCCCACCGCCGGAGCTCCTCCGACTGGTTCTGCTCCTGGCTTCTCAGGCCAGTTGAGCCCTCTTTTCCTTCATTCCTAGGTAAATTTGTAGTCTAATTTTCATTTTGCATCGTTAATTTGTAGTTTAATCAAGTGATTAGGGCTCAAATAAAAACCCCCCAATTCCTGGAGTTAAGTCTCCAGGTCAAAATCACCGTGATCGGACTGTTGACCTACCCCGACTTTCACATCATCTCATTCCCCTTCACGAACTCCACCGATTCCCCACTTCATCCAACCAGATACATCGTGGATCTAGCTTTCGATCTCCCTCCACCACTTCACGTCGGAGCTCCCCCCTCCACTCCATTTCCCTTGTCATTCCGAGCAAACCCTGAGTCGAGGAGAAAACCCTCTCACCCATGAGTCTTTTGGTGTCAACTTGAAATCCCGAGGTAGCGTAGAGCACTTTGAAGTACACCTGGAGCAACTCCAGGTGTCCTGCCCTCGTAGGAGCATCGTGAGCTGCACCGCCTCCCCGGGACCCTGGTGTTGCACGCGGAGGAGGCCCAGCTACCTGCTGGGCCTATTGGATGAACGTTTGGTCATATGAGCCCAAAGAAACAAGAGATCAAAGTTCACCAGAGTGTTTTTTTGATGAACCCTTCCCCACCGTTTGATCAAGAACTTCAATCCAGATCTAATCTGGACTGTGGATTATTCGCGAAGGGGTACGTGTAGTGGGCCGTGCAATTAGACACGTGGTGACTCAAGGATGGCCGGATCCCGGCGCATAAGTGGGTAAATTGCATAGACTCCTTCTGCATTTTTGTAATTAGTAAATGGTCCTGTAAATATTTTATATAGTTTAAAAAACTCGTGGATAAATTACACATAGCCCCCTGAACTTTTGTAGATTGCAATTTAGTCCCTACAAGAGTTATGTGCATGCGTACGTTTTCTCTTTTAAAAATTATATGTAAACCCTTGCGAGTTATTTAAATTATCATTTAATATATAAAGTTGGATATTGGTGTTAAACTCTGGGTAAAATTGCATTGGGACCCTCACCTTTATTTATATTTACAATTATACCCCTATCAGACTAAATATTTTTCTAGTCATTTTGTATTTATTAAAAATATTTACCATACCCAAAAAATTGCCAAAAAAATAGGAGTAGGTATGGATGCATGCTTGTTCACGCTAGAATTTTACATTTGCATTTTATACGCTCTTCTGGTTTCTTAAAATCATTTAGTGCACGACCTATCCCTATTTGCCTTAAAAAAGAAAAAAAATTATAAAATAATTTCGAAAAATCCTCCAAAAAAAATACTATGTTTATTTAAGCATTTTTAACCTTTAGATCAACATTCACTAAAGATGGATGAAGAAAATGCTTAAAAATTGGAAAACTCCCAAAATATTCATAAAAATCTATAAAATTTCCAAAAATTTCAAAAAATAATGCTTTTTATTGTATAATTTTATTTACATAATTATCTATCTAAAATCAGTGTGGAAAATTTTGGACTTGATTCAATAATTTTAATTTCCATTTCAGTTTTGGCTATTTATTTAAACCCCGATTTAGGGTATTTTTGACTTTGAAAATATATAAAAATTAGCAATTTTTTTTGAAAAATAAAAGAAGTAAAAAATTATTTAAGACCCAGAAATATTTTATTTCCTATATTTTGACTATTTTTATTAATATCTATATCTATATTGGCTTACACTGTACATTTATATACAACTATATTATATAGTTTAAAAAAAATAAAATATAAATGTATAAAAATATAAAAAGAAAAAATAAAACAGAAAATAAAAATGCAAAAATATAAAATAAAATAAATAAAAAAATAATTAATCAAAAATAAAAACCCACATTATTTTATTAGTATTGTGCATAGTTATACATACACCTATTTCTATAATATTTTTTTACAAATAATATTGAGTGCTGCATTATGTGTTCACTGTATTCGACACCATACTTTGCTTGTCACTATACGACCATTGTTTGTAGGATTTATAAAATTTGATTCATACTGTGTTTTCCTTGCTTGATTAATTATTGTGGGTTGATTGTTGTCTAAAGATCGGATTTCTTGTGGGTCGCCACAACAACAATGTCTTTGCATTGTGTGAGACATATTTTAGACCCATGAAAAATCCTCTGCAGCAAGAACAAAGAGAGATAGCGGAAAAGCTATGCAAGTGGATACTAGGCTGGAAATCTCACACTTATATCAAATGATGCATGATCAGTAAGAAGACTTACAGTTCTTCCCAGCTCTCTCCATGCGGGGTGCAAGACAAGGAATTTAAATTTACACTACACACAAATACAAGCTGATGAAATCATCCTAAGAAGGAATTTTTATTAGCGTGAAGAACATATTGAGTTTGATCAAAATCCTAACGCAGAACTATGGGCACGTGCAAATATTAGGTGTTTGGACACACGCAAATATTAGGTAGGACCTAGATTAACCGATCAATGAAGTCTTAAAAATCTAAAGGCTCATTTACATAAAAAAATAAAATAAAGGAAAAAACTAAAAAAAACAAAAAAACAAGCGGAAAAAATAGGGAGAATAGAAAGGTAGAAAGCGAATGAAACATGAGAAAACTGAGCGGGCCCCCAAGTGGATAGACTCTTGGCAGAATAAGATCGTGAGAGTTTCAATGTCCAAAAGTTTTTGGGTACATGTATTACTATAATTTAATAATGCAAAATAAAATATATCTCTCTCACAAAAATAAAAATCTATGCTAAAGCTACTCTGTCTCTGTCCCTCTCTCTGTGTCTCTCTTCCTTTCTCTCTCCATTCAACTCACAAAGAAAGATCCAATCTCCTCATAGCTCGGGTGCTTTGGCTTCCTAGAGTACTGCCTTTGCCATGTGGTCCCTCGCAAAGAAGTCAACAAAGATAAGTGGTTAGAAGCATATAAAATATTATTGATAAAAAGAAATAAAAGGTAAAATAAATAATATGGGCAAAAATATCCTACGTAGCTCCCCGACAATGACGCCATTTGACAGCTAGCAATCACAGAGAGGTGTCTAACGTTGGTCTTAGAGGGTCTGTGGTACCCGACAAGTCGGGTCTAACAATTGCTGTATCGATCGCTCTCTCGGCGCTCGACACGTCAATAATCAACCATATTAACAACCAACCTACATTATAGATGAACCAATAAAAGGATGCGGGGTGAAATTTATTATACCCTACATAAAGATGTCTATAGACATCAAGTGTGGGGGTCAAACCACTAAGAGCAAGTCGCAGATAGGTTAATTATTGTCGATTAATTAAAATAAATAACAATTGTGTTTATACTTTTCTCTTTTTTATTTTTGTGGGTTTTTTATTATATTTAATTTTTTATTTAATTTTTTTATATTTTTATATTTTTATTTTTAAATTTTTTCATTTTTTAAAGGGTCATCACAAAGTTTCACAAACTAATGATAGGCTTGGGATTTGGGCACTAATCCTTAGCGTGTGCGTAGGAGCGAAATACGCATACAAGGAGGGGGTTGCTCTCCCCAATAGAAGGAATCCGTTACATCTTATTTTAAATATCAAGCAGAGTTAACAATCCCGATTTTATTAAGGTTATCAGTTTTTTGGTTATTTTTCCATGCACGTGCCTAACAGGGTTATATATATAACAATATATATAAATCAAATTATATATAGGTTATATATTTAATATATATAATATAGGAAATATATGTAGTTATAGTCCTTTTCATTTTTTAAAAATTTTAATTATATAAATAGATATTTATAATTAATAATAATAAGTATATAAGTAAATATAAGTATATGTAATAGATATAGGTTTTATATTTTTAAATATAACTATATATACTCAAAATTTAAGAAATAAGATGTTTTTGTATTTTTATTTTTTCTCTATTTTTACGATTTTTCTTGTAATATTTGTTAATTTTTAGGTATTTTCACTTGATTTAAATATACAAAACAATAGCTATAATAAATAGAAAAAATTATTTGGGTTATAAAAATAGATAAATACTTCAAAAATTCCTAATTTTTTTAATATATACTATATAATTTAAATAAAAATTGTAAATAGAAATAACTATTATTTGATTTTTATAGATTTTTTTCTTATTTTATAATATTTTTGGGGTTTGCTACTTTTTGCGTTTTCTTTATATATTTTTTATAATTTTTAGCCTGGAGTTATATTATATAGTAATATACACTATATGTTTTTTTTGTATTTTAAAAGTTAGTTTTATAATATTTTGTATTTTCAAGGCAAAAATGGAAAGATTAGCTTTTATTCCATTTTCAATAAATTGGAAAATTCTAGTAAATGTTGAATAAAAGTGTGGATGAATTTAACATAATATTAAGCACTTAAAATTTTTTTTCCAATTCTTTGCAGCACAGAAGCTATTTTATAAAAAAAAATGTAAAGAAATGAATAAAGTGATGATAGGGGTGTATTTGCAAAAAAATGTTTTATAGGGCTCAATATGAAAATATCCCAAAAAGATTACTTTAAAATTACATTTTTAGTACTGAAATTAAATAGAGAATCCCAAAGGATCCTCTTTGCAAAATGACCTCCTCACGTGGGTCAACATGTGAGGTGACATGGCATGGACACAATTGTAATATTCAATATATTATAGGGGTCCTATGTAATTTCCACACAAGTTTTTAAACTAAACTTATTATTTAGAGGACCAAATGGAAAATATAATAAGGAACACTTCTTACTAATATTTACCCACTGTGATGCGTGATTGGAGGGCAGAGCTCGCTCCACATGTCCAGATCTGACGACAGCTGATGGCTTCGTTTCCGCTCTTAATTAGATAATGGACATAGAACCTGGAATGTGGCCTCGATCGGATGGCTCTGACAAGATGAGGAAGGAAGCGGAAGAAGTCTTCTTCCCTAAACTTTGATCGTGGATTCTGGCATCCTCTAACCTCCTCTTCCGTCGTCGAGGGTCTTCAAATCTTCTTGGAAGCTCTCCGCTTCCACAGGTACCTTGAAAAAGATCCAGACCCCATTGAAGGGGGATTGAATGTCCGGGTCACGTGGAGGTCTAACTTGGACTTGGACTGGTCTCCAGGTGGGTCTTCAAAACCTAACACATGTACAAAGATGATAAGGGCACCGAGGGGTATCTCCTCGTCCCACTACTGAACCTGTAATGCTAATGGATGAGTGGAATGAAGAAGCTGCCACAATGGAGGAGGGTGGAGCTTTGAAGCTCTGATTGGCATCGAATCAAAGGTGGAAATGTGGGGGACTGGTAGAGAAAAATGTAGAGGATTGGAGATGAGGTGAAATGGGAGCCGAGAACAGTAAGAGAACAAATGAATTCGAGCCGGAGGCAAAGCTCTAATAGATCTAACAGTATAAAATCATGCTAACCTATAATCTAATTAACTAAACTAACATTAAATCTAAGATAAAGAAAAGAAAATGCACAAATTAAATCTGTCTAGCACTTCGACAAGTGCTAATACCTGAAGCTGCTGAACTCTTCAGAGCTGGCCGATGGAGCTTGGATCTCTTTAACCTCAGTCTTATTCATGTCGCGAAGGATGGGAGCAACGCCCGCTGTCACTATGGGATCGACCAATAGCTCCTTTTGGGGTTATGTCCAAGAGACAAGGATTAAAATAAAAAATGATGCCATTAATGTTTATTTATACACAGGTTTGAGGGAAAAAAGGGGCAAAGATCTGGAAGGGGTTGGTGAAGGCTAGATGGTCGGTATGGAGTAGGGTTGTGGGAGGAACAAATGGGTGGATTGCTCGAGGAGGAAGAAGGATAGATGTGGCGTGGAAAATTGACAAAGTCAGAGACCTCTAACAAGAAGGGGGAAGAGCAAATATAGTTGACCCATTGGGTTGATAGTCCAACCCTCGAGGTTGGTTCACATGGATCAATCGGGAAATTCGGAGAAAAATCCCTTATTAAATTGATTAGAAATATTTATTTATTTTATTAAATTTAGGTCAAGATATAAAAAATATTTATTATTTGTATAGGATTTTATTATGTTTTTTTATTTATTTTACAAGTTAATTTATTACGTGTTAATATTTACATGTATATACATTTGTATATATACATATATATATAGTATTTTATTTATTTTTTTGTATTTAAGGTTTTATTATTATATACATGCATTTTATATATTTGTAACTTATTTTTATACATATTTGTATATTTTTATTGCAATTTTTTGATTTTATTAGTTTACTTAGATAATTATGTACATATATTATGTATGTATAGTTTACCTATATATTTTATTACTTTATTTATTTTAATGCCATTTTAAACATTTACTTTATTTTTATTACCTACAAATATTTCAAATAATATTTACAAGTATATAAAAGTATAAGAAACCAAAAATCTAAAGAATAATTATATTGATTATATATACATGTATAATAGTATAATAGTGACCCAAAAGCTGACCTTTGCATCTCAACTCGAAATTAAGTGAAACCACATTCATTAAATAGATAAATAAATTTTATGAACAATAAAGTGAGTTTGGTTAATTTTGAGTATGTATGGAGGAGATACATATATGGGAAGTTTTATTTGCACCTTTTTGTTTTGTGTGTCCCGGGTGCACCGTTTATTATTTTTGTGTGAAATCAATTTTGTATTTTCCTTGTATTTTTATTTACAATGTTCATGTTTAAAGTTTATTAATTGATTGCTTAAATAATAAAGAATAAATTAGGTCTCTAAATCTTATTATTTATGAATAAAGAATTAGGGTTTCAAGGTGTTATCTATACCATTGCCCTATCTCCCCTTACTTTATCCCTTGTTGACCGAGTCATCATGATGACTGGGTTTCAGGGTCTAGGGTCCCTCAGTGTCTTTGACACTTCATTCTTTTTCTTTTCTTTCCTTTATTTTTTTACTTTGGAACTATACACACACACACATATACTTATACACTGTACACTTATACATTTCAATTATTGAATGTTATTTTGTACAAATTAATGATATATACATGTATTTAGATAGGGATTTAAGGATAAAATGAAAGAATGAAGGTGATTATATGGAGATTCATTAGAGCTCTAAACCTCTGACATATTTAAATCTAAAAATTACGCTACAAATAAAAATAAAACACAAAATAAATTGTGAGAAATAAAAGACACGAAGTAAAATTACCTAGAAAGCGATAAAAACTGCCTGAACGTGGCATGTGGGCCAAGGAGTCGAGGCTGCTATTGTAGTGAGCTTCAATGACGGAGATCGCTCCGTTCACCACCTCTTGCACAATGCAGATCTCTTGAGGATGTTGTTCTCACCAACCTCAACCTGATCGTGCAATGATATGAGGGTCCCAGTGGATGAAGGAGGATCGAAATTAAAATGGAAGATGGTGTGTTATATTTACAACCAAAGTTTTGGAAAAAAGGTAGAGGAGATGGTGTAAAGGAGGAAGGTGGTTGGTAGGAGCTATAAAGTTGGTATGGAGTAGGGGTGTGGGAGGAACATGAAGGTGGAGGTCTCGAGGAGCATAGAGTAATGGAGGTGGAGTGGAAAATGGGTTAAGAAGTGGTCTCTGGTGACTTGGACAAGAGTCAGAGAGGAGGAAAGGACTGTTGATCGGAGGTCAATAGTCGATGAGCTCTAGCTGGTCACGTGGACCAACCGAAAAATAGGATGGGTCAAATCCCTTATAAATGGAATAAAAATAATAAATGATTTTATTAATTATAAGTTAAAATATAAAAATGTTTATTTATTTACGTAGTATATTATTATTATTCTTATTTATTTTTACAGGTTAATTTATTAGGTGTTAATATTTACATGTATATATATAGGTATAAATACCCGTAATTTAGGCATTTTTATTTTTATTTAGTATTTTATTGTTATATACACATAATTTATATAGTTATAACTTACTTAATTACACATTTACACTGTTTATTATATTTTCGGATTTTATTTATATACTTAAATAAATATGTATATGTATCACATATGTATAATATACCTATATATTTTAACGCTTTATTTATTTTGATGTATTTTGAATGCTTTTGTTTATTATTTTATTGTATTTCAAATAATATTTACAAGTATATAAAATACAAGAAAGCTAAAAATATAAAGAATGAATATATTGAATATAATATACATGTATATAATACAATAGGGATCCGAAAGTCAACTTTTACGTCCTAAGTCCATTTTTAATGAAACCACTTTATTAAATAAATAATTTAATTTTATGAAAAATAAATGTGAGTTTTGTGAATGTTGAGTTCATATGGAGGAGATACATGTCTGTTTTTTACACCTTTTTGTTCCGTGTGTCTGAAATAACGAAATATCGAGAGGGACGTGTTAATCCACAAGGTAGATCAACAGTCGATGTATTTACCGCTCAAGAACCTCCTTAAATTCAACAATTAACACACAATACGTATAAAGTAATGAAAAACAAAATATGTGGAGTTAAAATTTATTATAACTCTATAATAGATATGTATAGTGCAAGTATGTGTACAATGTTAAACACATGGAGCAAACGGGAGAATGGGGGAAAATTAATATGCAAAAATGTGTGTTCTTCTTATCTATTTTGTGGGTTTTTGGTTATATATATATTTAATTTCTTTTGATTTTTATTTTCTTTTTATATTTTTTGATTTGTATTTCTTTCTCTTTTTATAGAAGATATATAAGGTATAAAAGTCATATATAAGGCTATATATAAAATATAGGGTAATAGAGATAGAAATACTAATACAATTAAACAAAATACAGAAAATTAAATGTTTTTGGGGTTTAAATATTTTTACTATTTTTGTGATATTTAAGTATTTTTACTAATTTTTATGGATTTTTAAAGTAAAAAAATCTCAAATCAGGGATAATATAAATATGCTAAATTAATTTGGAAATTAAAAATAGCAAATAAGTTTAAAATTTTTCAAATCAATTTTAATATGTAAATAATAATAAAATGGAAATTATAAAATAGAAATGGACATTTTTTGGGATTTTTGGGATTTGTTTAGATTTTTATAAAGGATTTTGGAGATTTTAATTTTTATGTGTTTTTTCTACTTTTAGGGTTTTTTGGGTTCATGAGTTGTAAAATAAATCGATAAACAATATATATACATTTTTTGGAATTTTTATAAAGAGTTTTCTATTTTTTAGTATTTTATAATGAAAACATGATATGTTAGTGTTC
Source organism: Ottelia alismoides (assembly GCA_037367405.1). Lineage (NCBI taxonomy): Eukaryota > Viridiplantae > Streptophyta > Magnoliopsida > Alismatales > Hydrocharitaceae > Ottelia > Ottelia alismoides. The sequence continues at coordinate 497,118 of JAZKJV010006549.1, read as the reverse complement.
TTTTCAATTTTTATAAAAATTAAATGCCTAAAATGAAATCCAAAATTATAGCATGAATCTACACACTAACATGCACCAAATCCTATTTTTGGGGATTTTTTAGCATGAACAATATTTTTAATGAAATAGATTAACAAATATTAATGAACTAGTAGGGGCATAAATGCAAATAAAAATAAGATTAAGGCGCTTCCTGTATTTTAACCAAAATATTACACTATAGTTTAAACTTTCTGAACTAAACAAAAATAACAACACATGTAGGGGTATACATGCAAAAACACCGCCTCACGTGGGATGACATGTGAGGTGATGTGGACTGGACTTAATTGCAAATAAGAAAACTACTAGGATCATTTTTCAAATATTAGAAAAATATAGTAACGAAAAATGAAAGTTTATGTACTAAATATTAAATATAAAAACTCGCTGGGTTAAGTATGCAAAATACCCAATGAAGGGCGCTAACGGATGGCTCTTGTGATCCCACTAATCCATGTGTCGCGCTCCGCTACTGCGATGACGGTTCAACTAGACGACACAGATTAGATTGCTTGCGGGAGATCAATGATCATGGACATGCACATCCAACGACAAGTATGCAAACTGGGAACGAGGCCAGAATGGACGGTCGGGAGGCTATGAACAAAAACTAGGAAAGAACTCCCCAATTGCAAGCTTCAATCTACATTAATTCCCTTCTCCAACATCCTCAGCTGCTACAAGGTGGTCCAAAAGATCCCTGGAGTCCTTCCGCACTAGATGGATGTGTCAAAATGCCCTGGAGGGCTCGAATGAGTTCTGACGGTGGAGTAAGACCTAGGGGCTTCCTTGAGCTTCGATGATCCTTGAAGGGCCTCCTTTCTTTGTTATTTCCTGGAGGGGTTAGTCGCAGCAAAATGGCGAAGCCTTGGAAGGCTTCAGATGGTTGAATGGAGGAGTGAATGGCTTGGATGGGGGTCTCTGATGCACGACGGAGGATGGAGACCCAATCTCCAGATCCTAGCAAGATCTGGGTGAATGGAAGGTGACTGAGGCGTGGGCGAAGCGAAGGGGAAGAAAGTGATGCGGTTAGGCAGTTTATCGAACAAGTAGATCACAGTAGAGGGTTCACTGGAGCTAGCCTCCATCGAACTACGAATCTACTAACTTAGACTAGAGCAAAGGAATGGAGCTAAAACTAAATACATAAAATGGAAATAGAAGCTAAAATGATAGAAAAACTAACCTCAACTAGACGAATCTAGGAGATAAGAACCTCACAACCAAGGTAGACGGAGACGACGAAACCGACCTAAGACCACGCCCGACTTCACTGCAAATGGGCTGGAGAGGCTCTTGTCACGAGCCTCGATCCCGAGCACACAAGGAAGTAGCCGAAACAGGGCCAAAGGGGATTCAAAATCAAGAGGAAGGAGAGCGGGTGGTTTTGTATGGATGACTGGGATGCCCTAAAGAACTAGGTGCAATGGCCGAAGCATCAATCCATTCCTCAAGGCATCGAGCCCGCGTGAAAGAGCTTGCATCGAGGAAGAAAAATGGAAGAGGAATCTTCCCAAAAGAACACAAGATCCAGACTGTAAAAATCGAAGAAGAGTGGGTCAAAACTAGGTATAACAAACCTAGAACCTCGGTCAGAGAGTTGACCAAGGTCAACTGGAGGTGAAACCTGGTAGGTCCATGTGGACCAACAAGAAAAAGCCAAACCTAAAATTATTTGTAAATTAAATAATAAGTAAGAAATGATTTTATTAATTTTAAGTTATAAAATAAAAAATGTTTGTTATTTTATATATTATTTTATTGTAATTTTTTTTTGAGTTTATTTATTACAAGTTATTTTTTAGGGTTCCACTTATAGGTATATTCATCTATGTTTTGGATATTTTATTTTTATTTTGTATTTTTGATTTTAGTAATTTTTTATTATTTTATAAAATTATACTTATTTTTATTTACATAAATACATTTTGTTGCATTTTTATGATATAATTTGTACACTTAAATAAATATAGGTTTATATTATACAAGTATAAGTATATGTTTTTTATCTATGTTGTTTTTGTACATTATTTTATTTTAGTATTTTGTTTATGGTTTTATTATATTTTAAATGTATACAAGTTTTATAAATAATATTTACAAAATTATAAAAATATAAATTATAAAAATAATAAATAATAAATACAATTGATATTTTCTATAGGTAAAATATACAATAGGTGTCCAAAACCTAACTTTCACACCTTAACTCCAAAAAATCTGAAACCACCTTCATTAAATAGATTATTAAAAGTCATATACAATTAAAGGTATTTTGGTACGTTTTTAGTTTTTATTTAGGAGATACGAGTTTGGGAAGTTGGGAATTTGACTTTTTATTAGAGTATAAAATGTACATTGTATGCTATTTTTGTATGGAATTAATTTTGTATTTTCTTTGTTTTTTTATCTACAACTTTCATGTATAAAATTTCTTTATTTGAGGTATAAAAAATATAAAATAAAATAGATATCAAAAGTGGATTATTGATTGATAAAAAGAATGGAATTTTAATGGATTTATTGGCCCTTATCTCCACGTACTTTATTCCTTGTTGACAAATCAATTCTTAACTTGGTCTTGGGGTTTAGGGTTATAAAATACCTTTGGTATATTATTGTTTTTATTTTTCTTTTCTTTTCTTTATTCTATAATTTTGACATTAAAAACTATATTTTATATACAATAAATGGACAAATAATGAATATTAATTTATTCAAAATAATGCTATCTACATGCATTAGTTAAAGTTTTTAAGGTCAAAATGATTGAATAAAATTGATGAAATGGTGATTCATCATCCCCTAGACTTGCCTTAGCTAGTCCTAGCAAACACTTATGCAATAAGCGTAGAAAATGAAAACAAAGAAAAGAAAAAGAAATTGGATTGAATTTAATTCTCAAGCTTATCTTCACAAAATCAAAGTTTGGAGCTTAAGTCGGACCTTTGGATTTTAGGTGCGGTCAGAACCTTATTGGGAATTCGATTTGGAACACAACAACCTTTGACATCCCAAAACTCTGCTCAAGTCTCCTCAATAGCCAGGTCAAAATACTTCAACTCATATGTAAACCCTTATGACTGTGAATCTATCTTGGACAATGTATGAGATATGTAGCTCTCCTCGACTGAAGTGATCGAAGTCAGTCTTCTTCAACATGGTGACCCTAATTCCCCAATCCAATAACTCTTTCCTTGAGAAGCAGGGTATTCCATTCTAAGTTCAAGTGTCAACGTTCTCAAGAAGAGGATGTGGAGAGAAGAATGGCTGATAGCCAGCGTAGCTACCTATCCTTAGATGCTTGACCAGTGTAGGCAAGTCACCTGGCTACAGGCTCACAAATGTATGACTTTAAGCTCAAGCTTGCTTATTGACTATACAAATATATACATTCCGACAAACATTTTATTTTCAACCAGGCTTGTCCACTTTTTTAGAGTTTTATTTTTTTTCTATTTTTTAAAATACTATATACAACAACATTTACACTATGAAGGCAAATGTAGGTCATTTAGTTCACAAGCAAGAAAAGATAACAATCAAATTGTAGCCCTTGAAATGCTTTCGGAATCAGCCGCACAATCTTATTTATTGTTCAACCAAAGGTCTCGATAAGCTTGAGGCATCCTACCTTCTCGAGAGACCTTATACGGATAAAAGAAATTGTAAAATTAACGAAAGATTCATAATGATGCAAATCGCTATCCACAAAGGAAGAAAAAAGCTTGCGAAATTACCGTATAAGTATTTTCAGAGATTCTATTACAATATTATTTCACGATAAACTAGAGCATATTGCGTATTAGTAAGGTTAACCACTTTCCATTGCTTGGGGGTAAAGAGGAGAATCCATTCAATATATCAAAAGGCAATCTAAGGTTAGTTCTTGTTTTCAGTTTCTTTTAACTATTGTAAACTATTTACTATTTGTTGTTATTTGAAAAGTTCCTTTATTATGCAAACTTAAAAATAATATGATTTTTATCACTTGTGTTCTATCTAACTTCTGCAATATCAATTATGATGCTTTCTTTTTGTAATATCACTTGTGCTCTTGACTCTTACAAAATTCACAGTTCTGTCCTTCCATTAGGGTAAAGTAAGAACATAGATATTGCAAGAGAACAGAGCTAAACCCTGTTATTTTGAGTTTATATAATAAAGGAATTTTTCGATTAACACTGAATAAATAGTTTACGGTAGTTAAAAGAAACTCAAAAAACAACAAATAACTTTAGATCGCCTTTCGGTTGAACAATATGACCCTTTTATAAGATTGTGCAGCTGATTCCGAAAGCATTTCAAAGGGTGCGTGTGTACAGGGGGCCCCTCCAATAGGATCCGTCGTCCTTCCTGAGTTCAGGAATGCCGTACTTTTTTTGGTAGAAAATACGAGTACTTTAGTAGAATACATATACAATTTGTGTTATAACTGCACATTATAAATACAAAACCGCACATCAGACTACACATTATAATACAAAAATTTAAAAGTACATTATAATACAAATTGTATACGTATTCTACTACAGTCATCATGTTTTTTTTACAGAAAAAGGGGGATGCACTTTCCGAACTCCTGAAGGACCGCGTCCAAGTGGAAGGAAATCCTATATATAGGATAAAATGGGGATACCCCATAGGGGAGCGAACTTGCCCCGCCTCATTTTCCCATTTTTTTCATTTTTTTGAAAATACTTCCATAACTTTTCATAACTATATCCCTATATTATGTCATTCAAGTTTCCTGCGAAATAAAAACTCCTACAACCTCCATCTAGATGGGACGATCTCAACAATTCTGCGACTATTAAAAAATGACTGTCTTGGAGACCGTAGGAGTCTTTGTTTTGTACGAAACATGAATGCCATAATATACATATATAATGATGAAAGTCCACAGATTTAATTTTTTTAAAATATAAAAGTGGGAAAAATAGGGTAGGGGAGCCAAGTTAGCTCTCTCAAGAGAGCACACACGCACGTGCATGTGCACGCATGCATGCACGCGTGCACACGCACGCACGCACGCCCTGTAGATACAAAAATGTGAAAGCCCTGCCCTGATGCTTGATGAGACGATCATTTCGCTCACAGAGCCAAGTCTCCTTATGGAGAAGGATCTCGGTCCCTATAGGAGAAGGATCGGGGAGTTCCACCTAAAGGAATGCACATGTAATTGAAGCTGGAGTTCAATGGGTTTGTTCATAATTTGTCATTCACTAGTTAGTATGGAGCACGCCCGAGGGAATTTTAATAGTAACGAAGCTTAATTCAATAGTTGATACGAATTTCAGCAAATAAGTCAACAAAAAAATTATTGTTATAAGAACCTTAACAACAAATATGACATTACTAGAGTAAAAGATAAATTGGCTACGAATAATACTCATTACTCATTGTTATAACAAGACAATTAAGATATCGGTTTTATTGTAGTGATATCATCATCGTTGATATGTAAAACAATCGGCGAATATTATTATATACACGAAATAAATACTTTGGGAGGGATGCCCTTTATTTCTACTACTGTGCGAGAAGATGTTGATCTTGACACTTCCACGAGAGATTGCAAGTGGGACTATTGAATTGCCCGTCATTTTCACCATTGTCGGCAGGCGAAGGAATTTTGTGCTCGTGATAACTATGACGTTGAAATATTTGGTATATCAGTAGCTCTAAAGCCTAAGGCCCTGTTTGGTTGGAGAATAGGTCTTGGAATAAGGGGCCATTCTCCTCCCGACACAGTTCCCAGTGGTACGACTATTCTCCATTATTCCATCTTATTTCACTCTTATTCCTTTCTTTATCTCATCTTACCTACCTTTATTTCACCTTATTCTCCTTATTCCTATCCTCCAAACGAACAAAGAATAGACCCTTATTCTCCTTATTCACCATCCTTATTCCTGCTTATTCCCGAACAGAACACACCCTAAAGGTAATCTCATCTCTAATGTCATATCCGTTGCTAAGTTCAAGCATAAAAAATAATTTCTTGACGAATAGTATTGTCGTTACATATTAACAACATAAAACTTTGTAAAGGATATTAAAAAATGCCACTACAAATCTATTTTATTGTGGTGCATTCACCTTATAATTTTTTTAATTAATTTTCCACTACTTGAATTCCATTATTTAAAAGGTAATTATCCATAAAATGTACTTGCAAAATAGGTTTAAGTCCTACTTTTGCAAAATGAATTAGATATAGAATTTTTTCTTCAGAAGTAGTCCGATGGATACTGTTGAATCGTAATTAGCTGAGGTACCTAACGTCTGGTCTTGGAGGGCCTGTAGTGTCCGACATATCAGGTCCGACAATCGTTGTATCACCTCTCACGACACTCGATACCTGATCAGTTCCATAATCAACAACAATCAAGCTATATATATATGCAATAGATGTAAAGTGCGAGTCAAAATTTATTTTATTTAACTCTAAAAAATGTATATAGTTGATAAGCAGCAGAGTGTCGAACTCTGGTGAGGAAACTGACTGGTATATTAATTATTAATAATTATTACTATCAATAATAATAATAATAATCATTTTTGTATTTTTTAGCATTTTTCCGATTTTTATGCGAGGTATTAGTTATATATTATTTTTATTTATTTTATAACGTTTTCATATTAACTTTAATTTATAATGATATTATATATTACATAAATATTATATGAGATATATAATATAAATAGGGTTTTATATTTTTATATATATAAATATACTCAAAATACAAGAAATAAAATATTTGTGTATTTTTATATTTTATCTATTTTAAATTTTTTAAAGAATTTTTGCTAATTCACAGATTAACTATCCAAGATACTTCTATGCTCAATAAATATAAATAGGTCCAAAAGTGGCCTAAAAATATTTTTAATATAATATATAATATATATATATATATATATAAAACTCACCAATAGAAGTATATATTTTAGATTTTCTTTAATTTTTGCTAATTTTTATAAGGTTTTAAGGCTTTGTAACTTTAAGGTTTTATATTTTGTAATTTTTTAATAATTTTCGGATATGTGGTAGATAATATAATAATATAGTAATTTTTTGGTAAATTTGGAGAAGTTTTTATAATACTTATGTATTTTAATAAGTAGATAGAACAAAATACATGTTTTTGTATTTCTAATAAATAGGAAAATTATCTAAATGCCATGCAAAAAAATGTCATTAACCACCATGTCAGGCAGTTAAAGAATTTTTTTTGCAAATTTTTGTGCAATAAAAATATTTATAAAGATAAATATACACAAAATAAAATTATACAACAGAGAAAGGAACTATATGCAATTATCTAAAACATATAACTCATTTTATTACAGGTCCTAAGACTATAAGGGCTCCAATGATAATTTCCCATGCCTCACATGGCATAACACGCGAGGCAAAAGGGTCTAATGGTAATAAATAGGAAGTATGAGACATATTGTGCAAAAAATCTGATTTAAATTATGCTACACCTACTATTTTTTATATTACAATTAATATACAAAAAGCAGGAGGGGTTCTATGCATTATACCCCTAACAACGCACGATCTAATGGTCCAAGGCACTCCATGTGACTCCACTTAAGATGATCTGGCGATGGAGGTAGGGCTTCTCTTTACTTCGAATCAAGGGCCCACATTAGATCTGAGTCACACTTTGGATCTGACGGCTCCAAACATGTCACGAAGAACACCCAAGAACACATGCCCACTCCATCTTCGATCATTGATTCCGTCTTGCTTCGGCCACCATCTTCGGCTCTGATCTATTGCACACCCTCCTAGTAAGGACCCACATGTACATGAGGGCATCAATAGCATCTAAGTCCCATCGATGGGGACCTAGAGGTCTGTTTGTCCGCGACACCTGGAGCTGATGATCCTCACTTGATTTCACTTCAGGTGTTTTTTAGGGCCCAAGTACCTGCACACAAGATTCTAAGGCTCAATGGGAACTCCGCCTACATAGTTTGAAGGTGAATTGTACAAGGTGGTGAAGGGGCGGAGAGCTCCAACGTAATGCAGAGGAAGGAGATTGGATGAACTTGATCCTTGTAGAATTAGGGTGGCAGATGGCGCGAATGATGGAAAAGATAGAGGGTTTGAAATGATGGTGTAAATGGTTCGAAAGAGGTTTATTTTGACAATGAACAAGAGCTGGAGCAAAATCTCCAATGTACTTAATATCTTGGAATTAAATATAAGCTTCGAACTAAATGCTTGAATTGAAATCTAAATTTTGACTCTGGAATGAACAACCACCTATTGATTGATCGAAGAGAGGTATTTGACATCCAATCTTGGAGGAGGTTGCATTTTCCGACAGGTCAGATCCGACAATCGTTATATCAACCCTCTCCTAGATCTTGACATGCCACCAATCAAATCAAGCAAAAATCAATCCACAATATATTTTAAACAATAATGGTGAAATTTATTATACCTTACAAATAAATGTGTATAACAAGCAAGTATAGGGGTCGAACCATTGAGAGAAAACTTGAGGATAAGTATAATAATTATTAATTAATTAATTAATTAATAAAAATCAATAATAATTTTTTTATGCTTTTTCTGCTTTTTTGATTTTTTGTGAGTTTTTGGTTATATTTAATTTTTATGTATTTTTAATTATTTTTTATTATTTTTTTATAATTTTAGTTTTGAATTTTATGAATTTTTTAATTTTTAGTTTCTTTTTGTTTTTATGATATATTATATATATGTTTATTTTTATCTTTTCAATTTTATTTTGTTTTCAAGAAGTCTGTCAACAAGTTTTTAGTGGGCTAGATCTACAAGAGAGTGAGTACTGCTAGAAAAGTATCATGTACTTTCTACTTTCTTTGTAGCATGTAGCCTGCACTTTTTAAGAGAATCCTTGCTAATGGGTATGGATCCACTACTCAGCCAAAGAATAGAGGTAGAAGTCAATAATCAAAACCAATACTTCTCCCTGGCAGGGTACTTAAACGGAGAATGATGAGACAGACACAACTGTGAGGGGGTGGCCTATGCTCAGTACTTCAGATCAGGTCGGATGTTCTACACAAGGTGAGAGCACTGTCTTGGATAAGACCTTTCCCACGTACGATAGAAGCACCAATACTTTGTGAATACAATCAATAACAAGGCAACACTCAGGACGGGTTTTAGCTTATTTCCTAGGGTCATGCCTCACTTAGTCTAGATGGTACCTGAAATAATGTGGGCTTTATGATTCCTAAACAATGAATGTCTGTTATGAATTTTAATTTTGGTCAAAGTATATTAAGCAGTCCCCTTGTTTTAATTTTTGGATTTTCACTTTTTGAGTATTTTTCAGAATAATTTGCCTAATGTTTTTTTACATTTTCTTTAAATTCCTAAATAATAAAAAACAAAGGGAGATAGCGGAAAAAGCTATGCAAGTGGATACTAGGATGGAAATCTCACCCTTATATCAAAATGATGCATGCTTAGTAAGAAGACTTACAGTGCTTCCCAACTCTCTCCATACGGGATGCAAGACACGAAATTTAAATTTACACTACATGCAAATGCAAGATGATGAAATTTCCCTAAGAAGGATTGCTATTAGAGTGAAGAACAAATTGAGTTTGATCTAATTCCTGACGTAGAACTATGGGCACATCCAAATATTAGGTGTTGGGACCTATATTAACTGATGAAGCACGTCGTAAAAATTTAAGGGCCCATTCACATAAAACCAAGATAATAAAGGAAAAAAACTCAAAACGTGAAAAACAAAAAAAGGAGAATAAAAAGGTAAAAAGCGAATGAAACACGAGAAAACTGAGCGGGGCATTATGTGAACAAACTCTTGGTAGAATAGGCCTGCGAGAGTCTTAATGTCCAAAAGTCCTTTAGTACATGTATTATTATAATTTAATAAAGCAAAATAAAATGTCTCTCTCACAAAAAAAATCTATGCCAAAGATGCTCTCTCTGTATCTCTCTTCCCTACTCTCTCTAATCACCTCACAAAGAAAGAGTCGATCTCCCCATAACTTGGATGCTTCGGCTTCCTAGAAAGCCGCCTTCACCACACAATTCCTCACAAAGAAGACAACAAATACAAGAGATCATAACCAGATAAACAATCACTGATAAAAAGAAATAAAAGATAGAAAGAGAAAATAAATTATACGTGCAAAAATCCTATCCTAAATCATATCCTACGTTGCTCCCCAGCAATGATTCCATTTGATAGCTATCAATCGCAAAGAGGTGTTTAACATTCATTCGGTCTTAGAGGGTATGCGGCACCAGACAAGTCGGGTCCGACAATTGCTGTATCGACCGCTCTCCCAGCTCTCGACACGTCAACAATCGGCTAGATCAACAACCAGTCTAAAATATAGATGAAACAATAAAAGGATGTAGGGTGAAATTTATTATACCCTACATAAAGATGTTTATAGAAAACAAGTGTAGGGATCAAACGACTGAACGAAAATCACATATACGCTAATTATTACCTATTAATTAAAATAAATAACAATTGTTTTTATATTCTTTATCTTTTTTATTTTTGTGTGTTTTTTATTATATTTAATTTATTAGTTTTTTAATTCTTTTATATTTTTATATCTTTTCTTTTTAATTTGGTAAATTTTTAGATTCTTTTTCTTTTTAATGATATAATATATAGTAATATGGATAATACAAATAATATATAGTTTATATATTAAATAAATATATTTAAAATATATGAAATATATATAGGTATAATCCTTTTTATAAACGTTTTACTTATATAAATAGATATTTATATAAGTTTATATTGTAGATATATGTTTTATATTTTTAACTATAGTTATATATACATATATTCAAAATTTATGAAATAAAATGTTTTTGTGATTTTATATTTTTTTCTATTTTACGATTTTCTTTAAGTTTTGCTAATTCATAGGTATTTTTACTTGATTTAAATATACAAAACATTAACTATAATAAATAGTCCAAATTGTTTTTATTTTAAAAATGGATAAATACTTCAAAAATACCTAAAATTATTTCTAGTATATATTATATAATTTTAATAAAAAATAAGAGACACAAACAAATATTTTTGTATTTTTATAGAAAATGTTTTTTTAATAAAAGTTTTGCGATTTTCTATTTTTAGTGTTATTTATAATTTTTTAGTTTTGGTTTGGAATTATATTATATAGTAATAGACACTATATATTCTTTTATAAATTTAAAGTTAGTTTTATATTTTTTTGTATTTTTCTGGGCAAACACGGAATAATTAGCTAATATTCTATTTTTAACAATTAGTAAAATTCAAGTAAATGATAAATAAAAATATGAAAGAACATCAACATAATATTAAGAACCTACATATTTTTCCCCTAATTTTTGCAGCATACGAACTGTTTTGTAAAATAAAAATGCAACGAAATAAATAAACTGTTGGCAAGGGTATATTTGCAAAAAAATATTTTACAATGGTCAACATGCAAATATCCCAAAAGATCACTCTAATATTACATTTTTTAGCACTAAAATTAAATAAATAAACCTAGAGGATCTTTTTTGCAAAATGACTTTCTGACGTGGGTCGCCACCTGAGGTGACCTGACATGGACACAATTGTAATATTTAAAATATTCAAAGAGTCCTATGCAATTTACACACAAGTTTTTAAACTAAACTTATTATTTATAGGACCAAATGGAAATACAAAAAATGTGCACATGTTACTAATATATTTACCCATTAAGGCATGCGATCAGAAGGTGGAGCATGCTCCACATGTCCAGATTTGACGGCGGCTGTTGGCTTCGTCACAGCTCTTGGTCGGATGATGGAGATAGAACCTAAAACATGGTCTCGTTCGGACAGCTTTGAGAAGATGAGGAAGAACGAGAATAAGGTATTCTTCCCCTAACTTTGATCCTGGATTTTGGCATCCTCTGACCTCCTCTTCTTTCGCCGAGGGTCTTCAAAGCTTCCTAGAAGCTCTCCGCTTCCAAAGGTACCTTCAAAAAGATCCAGACCCCATTGAAGCGGTCTTGGACGTTTGATTACCTGGAGGTTCGATGTGTGAATAATCCAGATCGACTAAGGTGGGAAATATGTGAAATATCATTGTCCACAATCAATCCGATCACTCAACGAGAAACTAAACCACTCAAAAGATCAAATAATCAAAGCATATAATGTAAGCGATTCACTATTTTATTTACATGGTATAGCTACAAGGATCGAACTCAAGGAGCACGATTAAAGAACTAAGTAGTCAAGTTTCAAAGATAAACTATTGTTTAGTGATTTTTAATTTTTTAATTTCTTAGTTTTTGAATAAAGGCAAGCATGCACAAATACACAAAACACACACCAAGCACTTTTTTTTGGTAATTTTTAAGCTACTCAGAAATACTCAAAAAATAAAACTAAAAATATTTTTGGGTTTTTTGTATCTTAAAGTGTTTTAGGTAATTTTTCTAAATTTTTCAAATGTTTTTGTGATTTTATAAAAAATCAAACAAAGCTAAAAATTCAAAACAGTGAACAGTCAAGACCAAATTGCAAATCACAAATATTTAAAATGCCCCAAAGTCCTAACTAGCTATTTTTTAATAAAACAGAAGCATAAAGTCACGAGCAGAAATTGAAATCACATTTTTTTGATTTTTCTTTGATTTTATATGATTTTTATAAGATTTTGGTGGTTTTGAGATTCTTTGGGCTTTTATTATGAATTTTTGAACAAATTTAAAACTAGAGGTAAAGCATACAAAAAGGCACACACATGAATTTTTACAGAATTTTAAAGCATTTTTTGAAACTTTATAATTTTTATAAGGCAATCTAGGACTTTTTATGGTTTTTGAATTTTCAAAAATAGAAAATGCAATCAAATCAATCCACAAAAATCATAGAAAAAACTACACACTAGTAGAAGCTAATAATAATTTTTTTGGTATTTTTAGGATTAATTTAATAATGATTAAGTCCAGTACAAAGCATGCAATTAACCACAATTCACATGGACCTATTCTCAAAAGTTATAAGTTTTTGGACCAATTAAACAACACTCAAGAAAAGCCCAGAGTCGATACTGCAAATAGCCCACTTAATTCACACGCCCAATAATACACGCATAGGGGTATACATGAAATTTCTAGAAACTTAACATTTAGGTAGTAACAACATAAAGGTTCAAGGAAGGAACTGCAAATAACCCAAAATACACATGGGCACACACGTGCTTCATACTTAGAGGGAATAAAATGCTAATGCCAAAAACTGCGAGGTCCAAATGTAAATCTTCTTCACTACAAGATTTATTTAATAGAATAAATATAAAAACACAAACATGCATTGGAAAAAAAGAAATATACCTAGGCAGGGGTACGTGGTGCGTGTGGAGTGGCTTCTGATGTATGGCCTGATGATAATTTGTGGCACAGATCTGACGGTCTGAAAAGGCTGTGAAGACATGCAACTCAGATTTGTACTTGGTCTGATCGAATTGTTTTCCAGTAGGCATGTATGGATGGCTGCGATCAGGACTGTGCATGAAGGGGGATCAGATGATCCTGAAGGGTGTTGGAAGAACTGAAGCTCGTTGAACTTCGACCTTGCAGATCTCGCAATCCACTGGTCTGATCGGCTCGAGTTAACGTCTAACACCTTCCTGTGGCTCCTCTGCATATGATGAAAGGCTCAAATTCGAGGGCGAACAGTTGGATCGACGTGACGGTGCTCCCTCACGTGGAGCTATTCCTCTTGAGCAATTGGGACTCCAGATGTTACTCCCTACATGCACAGACACCTACAAGGGATATTACGACTCCGGGGCATTGCTCCAGTCGTGTTATTGCATAGTAAGGCAAGGGGAAGCGACGGGGAGCGAGGGTACGACATCCAACGCGCATGGGGGTAGAACGTCACAATTCAATCTTGCTCCAGAGAGAAAGAATCGAAGGGTCAGGTTACGCTTGGAGATGGAGGGCGAGTGGATGAAGAGATCCATGCAGATAATGTGGAAGGCGGAGCTCTGATTGCGATGGTCGGAGCCAAGATGGTAGAGGGTGGCAGATAATCAAAATTGAGTCGAACATCGAAATGAAAAGGGAATGGAGGGTAGGTGAGTGGTCTAAGTTGATGGTCGAGGTGTTTTAAGGGTGGAGGTGGGGTCCTGGACTCGATCTGTTGCAACGAGCAAGAGAGGCTGTACGCAGCGGATGTCTCCGGCCACGTTGGTGAGCTGCGACCATTAAGCCACCAATATTCGCTTCGAGAGCTCCTCTAGGCTGTTGTCACTCGACAGGAGGTGGCTATGGGGGAAGAAAGAGGTGAGGCATGAGCTGCGATGCTGTGGCGGTGAGAGACGACTACTTGTAGGCTGCACAAGGGTCCTAGAAGATCAGAGCGTATCGTGGAACCCTAGGAAGATCCGATTGCGCCTAGGGATCCGCAAGGATCATGGAAGTTCGAGCTTCAATCGAGCACAGAAATAGAGTCAATTGGAGCTCTGGTTTGGGTGCCAAAAAGTGGAGAAAATGCTCTGGCAAGGCACGTGCGACCCGACCCGGTTTGGAAGAGACAGTTGACCGGGGTCAACGGTCTGATGTGGACCATTCAGAAAATAGAATTTGCAAAAATTAAAGAAAATAGAACTAAAATAATAAATGAATTTAAAATAAAATGGGTATATAATAAACATTTTTTATTATTTTATAAACTATTTTTTGTCATTTTTAATTATTTTTATGAAAAATAAAATAATGTGTATACAACATATAGTATTATATGGAGGTGTATTATACCTATGTATTATGTACATGTATTTTTATTTTATTATTTTTACAAAAATAATTTTATTTATTTACAACATGATTCTAGGAGTATGGCATAATTTTTATTTTATTTTTATAAATTATCTAAGGGTGCAAAATAAATAATGAAGGTAGTATGTATATGTGTATTTCGTATAAGGGATTGATGATTTTATTTTTATTTCTGTTTTATTTTTCTGATTTTTATTTATTTTTATATTATTTCTAATGCTATATACAAAGGTGTAAAAGAATAATATAATTTTAGTTTGTCAAAATAAATAGATAAATATCATGTACATGTATAGAGGATATGTACAATACATAGTGAACCCTATCTCTCTTTACTTATTTTATTTTGCAATCAGTCAACGTTTAACCTTCTCATTGGGTTTGGGTCACTCTGTATTTCTTCTAAATACGTCATTCTTTTTTCTATTCTCTTTATTCTTTTATTTTACACAAAAATACAAGCTTATTATGGATTATTAACAAGGGCATGCAGAATACCAAGTTATTATATTTACAAGTATTTACAGATGTTTTTGCTAAAAAGAAGAGCTAAAATAAAAGAATAAAGAATGAGAATCGTAGATTCATCAAGATCTGACTTGGAATTGGACTCGTCTCCAGGTGGGTCTTGAAAACCCAACACCTGCATAAAGAGGATAAGGGGACTTGGGCTATCTACTCGTCCACTACTGAAGCTGCAACACTAGTGGATGAGTCCTACAAAGGCAGAGGGAGAAGCTCTGAAGCTCTGATTGGGGTCTAAATAGAGGTGGAAATGTGGGGGATTGGCGGAGAAAATATATAGGATTGAAGATGAGGCGAAATGGGAGTAGAGAACAGTCGGAAAACTAGTGAATTCGAGTCGGAGCTAAAGCTCCAACAGATCTAACAATCTAAAGTTGCGCTAACCTAGAAGCTAATTAAGTAAACTAACTTTAAATATAATCTAAAGAAAATAAAATGTACATATTAAATCTACTTAACAACTTAGACATATGCTAATCCCTGGAGTAGTTAAAGCTCACCGGAGCTGGTCGGTGAAGCTTGGATCTCTTCAACGTAAACTTTATCCATGCCACAAAGGACGGGATCAACGTTTGTTGTCTCCACGGGCTCGACCAATAGCTCCTATTGGGGTTACGACCAAGAGAGAAGGATCAAAATAAAAAAGTAAGCCATGGATGTTTATTTATACACATATTGGAGGGCAAAAGAGGCAAAGAGACGGCGTGAGATCTGAGGGGGTTGGCGAAGGCTAGAGGGTCGACGTGGAGTAGGTTGTGGGAGGAACAAATGGGTGGATTGATAAAGGAGTGGATTGCTCGAGGAGGAAGAAGAATGGAGGTGGCACGGAAATTCAACAAAGTAATAGGTCTCGTGACCTCTAACAAGACGAGGGCAGAGTCCAGGACATTTGAATCGCTGGGTCAATAGTCTAAGCCTCCTGCTTTGTCTATGTAGACCAACCAGGAAATTCAGAGGAAGAATTCCCTTATTAAACTGATTAAAAATAGTTATTGATTTTATTAATTTCAGGTCAAAATAAAAAATATATTTACTTTTTATTCAATATTTTATTATGATTTTTATTTATTTTTAAGAGTTAATTTATTATGTGTTAATATTTACATGTATATACATATGTATATATACCTGTACTTATAGTATTTTATTTTCATTTTATATTTAGATTTTATTATTATAAAAAATAATTTATATATTTATAACTTATTTGAATTCATATTTATATATTTTATTATATTTTTCTAATTTTATTGATTTATTTAGATAATTATGTGCATATATTATGTAAGTATAGTTTATGTATATATTTTATTACTTTGTTTATTTTAATGCCATTTTAATAAATTTATTTTTATTATATACAAATGTTTCAAATAATATGTACAAGTATATAACAGTATAAGAAACAAAAATATAAAGAATAATTGAATTGATTATTATACACATATAATACAATAGGGACCTGAAAGCTAACTTTCGCTTCTCACTCCAAATTAAATGAAACCACCTTCCTTAAATAGGTAATTAAATTTCATGAATAATAAAGGTATGTTTGAAAAGTTTTGATTCTCTATGGATGGGATACATGTCTGTGAAGTTTTATTTATGCCTTTTTATTTTGCATCTCGGGTGCAGTATGTATTATTTTTTGTGTGAAATCAATTTTGTATAATCTTTATTCTTATGTACAATGTTCATATCCAAGATTAATTGATTTGAGGTATAAATAATAAAGAAAAAAATATATCCCAAAGTCTATTATTGATGCATAAAGAATTAGGGTTTTGAGGTGTTCTCTGTACCATTGATCTGACCTATATCCCCCTACTTTATTTCTTGTTGACCGAGTCATCATGATAAATGGGTCTCAGGGTCTAGGGTCACTTAGTGTCTTTAGCGCTTCATTCTTTTTCTTTTCTTTTGTTTATTATTTTATTTTGGAATTAGATATATATACACACAATATATACATGTCAATTATTCAATATTATTTTGTACAAATTAATGCTATATACATGCATTTAGCTAGGGATTTAAGGCCAAAATGAAAGATTAACGATGATGAAATGGAGATTCATGAAAGTTCTAGAACTCTGGCATAGCTTGAATATAAAAATTTCGCTAAAAATGATAGTAAAATGTAAAATAAATTGAGATAAATGAAAGATAGGAACTAAAATTACCTAGAAAGCGATAAAAAATACTCGAACTTGACCTGGGTTCGAAGGAGCCAGGGCTATCATCGGAGCAAGCTTCATAGATGGGGATCGCTCCATTCACCACCTCATACATGCTGCAAATCTCTCGAAGATGTTGCTGTCATCAACTTGAACCTGATCGTGCAATTATATGAGGGTTCCAGTGGATGAAGGAGGATGGAAATCAAAATGGAAGAAGGTGGGTTATATTTATAGGCAAAGTTATGGAAAAAGGTGGAGGAGATGGCGTGAAGGAGGAAGGTAGTTGGTGGGAGCTATAAGGCTGGTGTAGAGTAGGGTTGTGGGAGGAACATGATGGTGGAGGTCTCAACGAGCATGACAGAATGGAGATGGAGAGGAAAATGGGTAAAGTAGTGGTCTCCCGTGAGTCTGACAAGAGTCAGAGAGTAGGAAAGAACTATTGACCGAAGGTCAACAGTCGATGAGCTTTGGTTGGTCCATGCGGACCAACAAGAAAATAGGATGGGTCAAATCCCTTATTAAATGGATTAAAAATAATAGATGATTTTATTAATTTGAAATTAAATTATAAAAATGTTTGTTTATTTATATAGTATTTTATTATTTTTCTTTTTTATTTTTATAGGTTCATTTATTAGGTGCTAATATTTACATTTGTACTTATATGTATAAATACTTGTAATTGAGGTATTTTTTATTTTTATTTTGTATTTTATTGTTACATACACATAATTTATATATTTATAACTTATTTAATTACACTTTTACATTTTTTACTATTTTTTCTAATTTTATTTATATACTTCAAGAAATATGTATATGCATTATATATGTACAATATACCTATATATTTCACTATTTTGATAATTTTAATGTGTTTTGAATGCTTTTATTTTATGTTTATTATTTTATTGTATTTCAAATAATATTTACATCTATATAAAATTACAAGAAAGCTAAAAATGTAAAGAATGAATATATTGAATATATTATACACATATACATTACAGTAGGTACCTGATGAATACCTGATTCTCACTCTTTATTCTTTTATTTTAGATATTTATCTTGACAAAGCATCATGTAGATAAGTGTAAATACTATAAGTTAGCATTTGGCATGCATACGTTAACTATATATATTTAGAATGTATTTGTGCAAAAATAAAATAATAAAGGAAAAGAAAAGGAGGGAGGTATTTAGAATAAATACAGAGTGACCGGAACCCCAAGAGAAGGTCAAGCTTTGACCTGATCGCCAAATAAAAATAAGTAGAGAGAGAGAGAGATAGGGCCTACTCAATATTGCATATATAGCACTTATATCTATAAATAATTATTTTTGACAAAATAAAAATAATTTACTTTGTATTCTTTACTAGAAATAAAATAAAATAAAATAAAAATCAGAAAAAATAAGAATTGAAATAAAATCATCTCTCACTTGTACAAAATACATGTATACATACAACATTCGTTATTTATTATATACCTGTACATAACTAATAAAATAAAATAAAAATTATTTTAGACTCTTAAAAATATATTGTAAATAAATAAAATACAAAGTGGGGATATTTGTGTGAAAATAACAAAAAAATAATTGTACAAAATACATAGGTATATTATACTTGTATATACAACTACATACTATATAGACCCTAAATTATTTTTCGTAAAAATAATTAAAAATCATAGAAAAAATCCTTGAAAAATAATTAACATTTCTTATTTTGAAAACCTTTTGACTTAAAATAATTTACTAATTTTTATTGAATTTGCAAATATTTTGTACATTCGAATTTTCTGATGGGTCTAGGTCATTTTGTTGACTCGGGCAACACCTTCTTCCAGGATTGATCCGATCGGACCCTGTTCGTCGGGTCAATCTCTCTAAATTTTCCCAATCAGGTCATGCAACCCTTCGCCCCGATTCTTCGCTCCTTGCCTCTCCTTAGATCCACGACCTTCAGGGATCCCTAGGAAGACGCAGATCTTCCTAGGGTTGCGTGTCTTCGCCCGAGTCTTCCAGCCTCGTGGCTGGCGTGCGCCGCCGCGACAAGCCTCCCGACCTTCCATAGCTCGGTCGAGGCCACAACCTCGCTTACAACCTTCGCTTGAAGCTCCAGAGTTCATATCGAACTTCAGGTACCCCTTATTTCCCATTCATTTTCCTATTCGATCCGTTCTTCCATTTTGCACCGTCGTAACTTCCTCGACCCGGCTCCGATCATCGGAGCCCCATCTCATCGTCATACCCTTATCGATTGAACCCTCTACACACGCTCACCCTTCCACCACATCTAGTCATCCTTAGGCTTGACCATCAGGTCGAGATTAAGGTAGGGATCTCCTCCCTCATCTTTACCGGAGATCGAGCCCTCCACCATCGCTTCTTTCCATTTTTACTCCAATAACCCCGACCAGAGCTTCTCCCCGAGTTGAGCTTGCCTTCGCAAGTGTTTGCGCGCGCAGGAATTCCAGTTCCAACCTCCAGAGGGTCTGCTGGAGTGGCTCCAGGTCCACCTTCTCCGCCACGTACATCCGACAAGTAGCTTCCCCACCGAACCCATCCATTCGATGCAGATGACTTCCACGATCGTGCTGGACCCTTCCGATCGCTCATCGGAGTCGCAGAGCACATTTGAGACTCGGGTGAAGTTCACCGGGGTCCTATTCTTCCAGACCCCCTCGGCTCTATTGGACCAGCCCGCCTCTGCCAGATCTGATCCTAGCTGCCAATCGGAGTTGCCTTTTGGCGGTTGGATATGTCTCCTGACGCATCTGCACCCTACGTCTCCGACATTCTCTGGGGCGTCAGATATGACTCAACAGAAGATCCGCACCGCACGCCCCAACTTCCACTAGAGCACGCCACGCGTCCCCCATACGCACCATACACGCATGTCAAGGGTATTTTACATTTGCTTATCTGCAGTTTTTATGCTTTACATGTTAGTCTGTTAAATAAAGTTGTAGTTCAAACTTTTTGCATATTAGTCCTTAGATTTCCAGTATTTGCACTTTAGTCCTTCGAGTCTGGATACCCGTGCTTGCCTACGTGCTTTTGTGGTGTTTTTGCAAGAATAGTCCTGCACTTTCTAATGGTCATGGTTTGAATGGAATATTTTCGATATTTGCACTTATACCCCTGTACGTGATTTAATTAACATGTACGTGAATCGTGTGGACTTTTTGCACTAGTACCCCTGGACTTTCCATATATGTTATTGTTTAGTCTGGAAACTTTAGGATATTTGCGATTAGGTCCCTACAAATTGTGTCTCTTGTTTTTACTTAAATAATTATTAAATCTACTCCAAAAAATTCCACAAAAAATATTATTAGCTCCTTCTAACTTCTAATATTTTTGGAAATTTTTGTGACTTGATTTAATTTTATTTGATAATTTTAAAAAATAAAAAACCTTTGAAAACAAGTCTGTCTATTTTATAAAATACCAAAACAAATTTAAAAAATGGTCTAAAAAATACTCTAAAAATTCTTGTGTGTTTTTAGTGTGCTCTTACTTTACTATTATTTTTGTTGCATTATCTTTTACAAAAACCCTAAAAATCATAAAGACTAAAAATCTTATAAAAATCATTAAAAATTCTAAAAAATCAAAAAATGAGATTTCAGTTGCTGTAGTCAGGTATTTTTATCTACTTTATCATAAAAAATATGAACAGGAAATTTGTGCACTTTTGGATATTTTAAATTTGCCCTACAGTACAGACTGTACACTGCCTTCCCGTTTTGTGCTTGTGTCAATTTTATAAATCATATAAAAATTAGAAAAATACCAGAAAATCACCAAAAACATCTGTATATGTGAAAACATAAAAATATTTTTATTTTTGGATTTTTTGTGTTTTAGTCTTAATAAAAATTGTGAGGGCTTCCTTGTCCATTAGCTTTATTATTGCCTTGAGTATTTGTTTTCTATTTCGAAAATCATAAAAATTTGCAAAAATCAAAAGTAAATTAAAATTGTATGTAGTGTTCTAATCTTGACTACTACTTACATTTCTGTGCTCCTTGTGTTCGACCTCGGTCGCTTTACGAGGTTAAATAAATAGCCGAGACTGCTACATTGATTTTTGTGCTTGATTGTTTCAATTGTGGTCTTGATTTTCTTGATTGACTAAGCCTTGCGATTCGGGTCATAATGGCCCTTAGATATTACTTAACCTGAGTTGCCTTGGCACATCTTCATAATGGCACCGTTGCCGGGGAGCATGACTTATTAGTCGCTTTTCAATTTTCTTTTTCTTTTTATTATTTTCATCTCTATCTGTTATAATTGTTTTTCTGACACTCTTTTGCTTGGCTTTTTGTGCAAGGGACCTCCCGAGGACTCTGCGGCTTTCAGTTAGAGTGACCGCACCTGAGGAGGAGCAGAAGGATAGGAAGAAATTAGTTATATAGGATAGAGTAGCCTTTTTCTTTCAGCAGACTTTTTGTTATTGTAATAATACATGGGATTCAGACTTGCTTGGACACCTAGAATATATCGGGGTCTGTTTCGCCGAGCACCGGTGTGCTCGAGGGACATCCCCGTAGTTTTTTGCCGATTTTGATTTCCTTCCTTTTTATTCTTATTTGATTCTCTAAGAATTTGGCTCTTAAATTTAGAAATTTCTTTGATTGTGACGTAATTGATTAAGGTCCAATCCCTAATTATTTGCCTGCACATATAGTTCGTAATTGGACCTTATTTGACTGCTACATTGATTTTTGTGCTTGATTGTTTCAATTGTGGTCTTGATTTTATTGATTGACTAAGCCTTGTGATTCGTGTCAGAATGGCCCTTAGATATTACTTAACCTGAGTTGCCTTGGCACATCTTCAGAATGGCACCGTTGCCGGGGAGCACGACTTATTAGTCGCTTTTCAGTTTTCTTTTTGTTTTTATTATTTTCATCTCTATCTGTTATAACTGTTTTTCTGACACTCTTTTGCTTGGATTTTTGTGCAAGGGACTGCCCGAGGACTCTGCGACTTTCAGTTAGAGTGACCATACCTGAGGAGCAAAAGGATAGGAAGAAATTAGTTATATAGGATAGAGTAGCCTTTTTCTTTCAGCAGACTATTTGTTATTGTAATAATACATGGGCTTCAGACTTGCTTGGACACTTAGTATATATCGGGGTCTGTTTCGCCGAGCACCGGTGTGCTCGAGGGACCTCACCACAGTTTTTTGCCAGTTTTGATTTCCTTTGCTTTTTATTCTTATTTGATTCTCGAATAATTTGGCTCTTAAATTTAGAAATTTCTTTGATTGTGACGTAATTGATTAAGGCCCAATCCTTATTTATTTGCTTACACATATAGTTTGTAACTGGACCTTATTAATAACTCATAATAAAAAGTTAGTTTAATAATACTCGAGTCCATGCGTCATGAGGAACTACATATAGTGCTAGCAGTACCCGTTGTGGGCACCGAGTGGTTCCCAAGATCGGACTCCAGACTTAGTCTAGTTAGCTAGCTACTTATTCTTTGCATGTACAAATTGCTCATCTAAGGTCATTTTCTTCTTGCATCATTTAGATTAGTTTAATTTCAGTCTTTAAATTTATGCATGGATCACCCTGCATGTAGAGTTCTGGTGACAAGTACGCATTTCTTACTTTGCATGCATCGTCGTGTTTGATCGCGTATCGGCTTTTTCGACTTCTTCCACTTGTTTTTGGACTATTAAATAATCAGGAGATTGAAAAATTCGTTAGGCATTTGTTTTCTTATTGAAAAATACCATAAAAAGTGATAATCATAAAATTGGGACTACTAATCGAACTTGACCCTCAAAGACACTTCACCTAAAAATCTGTCTTGGGAGAGTTATCCCCTCATTGTTTGGTTTGCTTGTGCAAGAGAGTGACCCGTACACAAGGCTTGAGCCATACCAGAACTTTTGTTAGACTACTGGTCTTATGGTTAGTCGTTCTCCAATGAGGATAGATCTCGTCTCCTGTAAAACGGGCCACGATATCCTTAACAGAGCGAGTTGATCGTGGTAGCCGGTAAACGGTCCGCAATTGGTACTGAATGGGAAAGATATAACTTTGGGATTGGGACAATCTCTTGGGAGCATCGAGTTCCTACCAGCTCGCTTAATCACCTTGTTAGACTGAATTATCACCTAAATAAAATTGGCAAGATAAAAGACCGAACATTTACGATCATCAGCTTAGCGTTGCGTAGGTGAATTGGGGGTTTGATTTCTGATCTTGTTTGTTTCCAGATCCCATCTGCCCTTTCTCCAAATCACGATGATGGGCTGGAGATCACTTAGGCAGCCTTTGGCTGCACCGTTTTCGAGCACTCTGCCCCACTCATCTAGGCAGGTTTGAGAGAGCATTGACCCGCTCTCCGAACCCAAGTTTGATTCCACCCTGTTCCCCATCGACCACCCTTCTTCCAGTCCTGAGGTGCCTGAGCAAAGACCAACACAAATATTTGTTCACTTGATAGCACTTGAGTTGGGTTCTTTTTCCTTTGCACGAAATGGCCAACAGCGAGGAGCGCACCGATGGGTAGCCCCCGAGTACCACATATGTTCTAGATAAGGGCGCCATCAAAAACACATTGTTACCCTCCCTGGAGACGATGCAGAGACAAATTAGAGACCGGGGAGCCTTCATGGGAGAGGTGCACCAAGAGATGGCACGTATGCAAGCTGATAGAGGAAAGCAGAATCGAGCAGATGGTGGAGAGAAACCAGAGTTTGGAGGAGGAGATAGAGGACATCCAGAGGAACTACGTGAGCCAGTCTGACCAGCTAAGATGATGAGAGAGTTGCACAACCCCCGTGCGATTCTTACACACCGTTGGATTCAGCTGCCGGTGATTCTGGGAGATTTCAAGCTCCCCCCTCAGACTATCTGGCTATTGCCCAAGTTCCATAGGCTTGCCACCGAGGAGCCTCATCTTCACTTACAAGAATTTGAGATGATCTGCAGTAGTGTCCACGACATATTCGTGGTCTAGGACACCATTGTGATGATGCCATTTCCTTTCTCCCTGGTCGACAGAGCAACCTATTAGATGAAAAATTTGGGAAGATATTTCACTTTGTGGGAACAACTATGGACCGAGTACTTCAGCAAGTACTATCCACTTGGCCGAATGAACACAACTCGAGCTCTGATCAACAACTTCTCTATGATCCCCAACAAGCAATTCCATGAGGCATGGGATCGATTCTGTGAGGTCATTGACCGGTATCCACACCATGACATCTCCAAGCCCAACTTAGTACAGAGTTTCTTTTGTGGGCTGGCACCAGAGCAGCATGGGCTTGTGAATGCTTCTTGCGGGGGATCCTACTTCACCAAAGATGAAGACCATGTCTGTGCCATATATGAGGAGATGGCCTAGAACTACACAGTGTTGTCCCATGCCTGTCTCTACACTCAGGGGAAGCCCTCATCCCATGCCGAGGATAGCACGAGTTGATGCAGATCCATCCACCTCATCAGTAGCCACAACACACAGAGTCATCGGCCGTTGATATGAGCATTGACAATGAGAAGTTGGACCGCATCGAGATTATCAAGAAGAAGCAGTGTCAGGGCATGACTCAGATCGATTAGTTGGCACAGACGCTGAGTGACCTGAAGACCCAGATCATGTGTCTCCTGGAGGCACAGATGGCTTCTCGGCCCTGTCTTAGGTCACGGGCTGAACCTAGTAGCAGCAACTCGACCCAGCACTCTGTCCAGTACCGACATGCTCACCACATCCAGGTGGAGCCATTTCAGCAGTCACAACACAAGTATTTCCAGCCACCGCCATCTCAAGACACTCAGATTGTGGTGTATCAGCAGGATCAGCCACTGACAGTTCTTCCTCCACCTCCCTTCGAGCAAGAACTGTTGATGGAATTCAACAGGATTTGGTACGACTGACAGTAGCCCGAGATCTGCTGAGATCATCCCGGATTCAGGTGGTTGACCGGAGGTGCCTCATCCCAACAACAGTCTCTAGCTCAGGGTGGATAGTTCAACCAGCCGCGACAACGGCCCCAATTTCCTCACCTGCCACAACATCAACATTAACAGTCGAGTCCTCATCCCTACCAATAGAGACAACAATGGAGGCAGCACCAGCAGTAGCCTCAACAGTATTCTCAGCCTACCCCTCATCAGTTCCAGCAACAACCTCATTTTCAGAGAGTAACCCATCCGATTCTCATGGGCCAGCCTTTGAGAACCCATCACTTGATGATCTAGCCCTCCTACTCTCAGACCAGCATGCATCCTTTAGGCGGAAGATGTATGAGTTTCATCAGGAGATGAGGGAGATCATTAAGGGCAAGGCCTCCACACCAGCTCAGACTGAGCCCAACCCGAATAACCTAAAAAGAAAATCTAAGTAGGTACAGTTTACAGAGACCGCTACTCCTAGTGATTTATTTGGTGACATTGATTCATATACATTTAATGCTGATTTTATGTCACTGAGGAGCGATAGGATGCCAGCCAGCGGTGCCTCGCCTGAGCGACAATACCATGAGGATTCAAGAGCGCCAGACGAGGAAGATAGCGGTTCTGGTGCCGCTAAGGATGATGATGACGGTGGTGCTAAAGCCACCAAGGATGTTGATCTAGCAGACGGTACTGAGGTCCTCGCTTCGCCAGATGCAATGGGTGGTACTGATACCACCAAATTATACGACACTGAGCCAGAGTGCGGTGCTGATACCTTAACACCTGATGTTGTGGGTGGTACTGAAGCCACCCCTTTTATTCCCCTAATGTTTTCTCCAGGTTTTGTACCCCGAGATTATATGAAAAATACTAAAAAAATTAATAAAGGAAATGTTTCTTTATATTCGGGTCCATATGTGATGATTGATGATACTTGTATGGATTCCATGCCTTCACAGCAGCAGGAACCTGTTCCTAGCCCTCTATCTGAGGAGGGCCCAACCATCCCCTTCCCCAAGCACTCTTGGATAAGGCGAATAAAAAGGAAAATCCAAAAAAAGAGCTGCAGCTAGAGTTCAGCCAACAGATGATCGATAGATTCCATATCCAACTGACTATACAGGAGGCACTTGAACATATCCCTCTCTTCCAGAAGAACTTGAGAGAGAAGACGACTATCCGTAGGAAGAAGAGGAACCATCAAGCAGAGATCCATGTGATGACCCGCATCACTTGCTTCGCTATCCAGAACCATCTGCCAGCCAAGAGGCTAGATGCAGGAGCTCCCTATGTTAGATGCCACATTCATGAGCAGAGATTTGATAGTACTCTATTAGACAACAACTCTTATATCAACATCCTTCCAGCAGCCTTACTCGGCTGATTTGAGTTTGGTCCTCTTCGACAGAGCAAGACAGTCCTTCAATTTGCTAATAGATCTGTCAAGAGGCCCAAGGGGTTGTTGAAAGACATGGTTGTTACAATTCAGAGCCTGGAATTCTCCGTGGACTTCATTGTGTTGGAAATGGAGATCCCCGAATCTGTGATCGATACGCCCGTCATCCTAGGATGCCCATTCTTGACCACAGCCAAGGCGGTGTCCGACCATGATAGTGGAAAGGTGTACTTTCGTGTCGAAGGCGAGAATATACAAATAGAGATGATTGACGAGACCAGAGCACAAGATTCAGCTTGCTCAGAATAGTTCAATGATACAGAGCAATTGAAAGAGGTAGAGCGAGACGTCCACTAGGAGTGTGACTTTGTGATCACTGATGATGAAGCTGCTTGGTTCGATCCCATTTTACAAGCACTTCTCTCACCTTCAGATACTACATATCCACAATTTTCAACAGAGGAGAGTTAGGAGAGCATACTCTTGGCCGAGGACACTGTTGAGGCTGACGATTGCATTCAAGGCAACGAAGTAGATTTTGTATCTTGTTATTCTGATTCAGACCCCTCAGATTCAGACATTGACTGGTCAAAATTTGATGATTTATTACCTTGTCTGATTTCCACAGATCCTGCAGCTAGGGTGGAGACCGTGCCAGCACCGAGTACAAATACACTAGCAAGGCCGCCTTCGCCAGTTTTGCACGATCAACGAGAGTTCTCTCATTCAGATCTGGTTGCATTCACTCAGACCTTTCAGAGGTCAGACTTACCAGCTCCTAGTTGTCTTGAATTGAAGCCTTTGCCGCAGTCCATGAAGTATAGATTCCTTACGCGCGGGCATGAGATGTACCTAGTCATTATCTCAATCGATTTGACTAGAGAATAAGAATCTCGTCTGATGGAGGTTCTTCAATGGAACCGCAAGGCAATAGGATGGAGTCTAGCTGATCTCTAGGGGATAAGTCCTGCTCTGTGCTCACTCCATATCTATCTCGAGGAGGATGCCAAGCCGTCGTGTAGGTTCTAGCGACGACTGAACCCGAATCTTCGAAAGGTAGTCATGAAGGAAATATCAAAATAGTGGAGCGTCGATTTTATCTACCCTATCTCCGATTCCAAATGGGTTAGTCCATTACATGTGGTGCCCAAGAAGACGGACATCACTATAATTGCGAGCGAGTCTGGAGAGGAGATAGCTACCCGAATACCCACTTCTTGGAGGGTCTATGTGGACTACAAACGATTGAATCATGCCACCAAGAAGGATCATTTCCATCTACCTTTTATTGATCAGATTACAGAGAGACTAGCTGGGAAGTGTCACTACTGCTTTCTTGACGGGTACTCTAGATACAATCATGTGGCCATAGCGCCCGAAGACCTGAACAAGACGACATTCACCTGTCCGTTTGGGACTTATGCTTTCAGACGGAAGCCATTTGGTCAATGTAATTGATGAATATCAGATTCATCACTCTAAATCTCATTAATTAAGCTCAAATCCCTCAGAATCATTAGCATATATGCATTTATTCTACATCATTAGCATTCATGCATGTTTTGATAAGAATTGCATTTTAGCACTAATTTCTGCACAAAATAAGATGCCAAAAATCTCATCCAAAATTGACCTGTAAATAGCCTAACTTCTCGGATTTTTAACTCATTCATGCTAACTCCGAATGACCTAAAACCACCACCACTGTGTACATATCACTAACAAGAATAAATGAAAAATACAAAAAAATCTCTAACCCAAATAAGTGGACCAAAACCATAACCCAAGTTCTAGGATTTTCGGAATAAAAATGTCACATCTTCCTCATCCAGTGTCCGTTTTAATTCTACTCACTTTTGAAGTAATGTACATTCAATTACCTTCAAAAAAAGATGAAGTTCAAGTGATTTAGAGCTCATATGTGAAAGTTGGGTTTTGGGCCTCTTTTGTACATTTTGTATTTTAGCGGTTTTGACCTATTATTTAACCTATTTTAGATTATTTTTTTTCATTTGTCTTATTTGATGAAAGTTTTATTAAAATGCGCAAAAATCCAAATCTAGATTGATCTTGAAATCAAAGAAACAAATTGGGTCCAAGTCTTCACTAACTACTTGTACAAAATTTGTCTTTTTCATATTTTATTTTATTTCTTTGTTTTCTTAATTAATAAAGATCCAAAAAATCAAAGTAACGTGTCCATATTTATCTCTGATTTTACCATATTTTTTCAGATTTTTATCTGGTTTTAAAATGACAAAAAAATTATAAAACCCAAAAATATCAAGGTATTCTATGTACATGGGATACCCCAAAAATATCACTTTGTGCATTTGATCGATTTTGGTTTTGATGTCTTCACAAAAGTTGTATATCTCATCGAGACGAGCAACTTTTATAAAGAAATGTTTTCAATACGAGGCCATTTGCTATTTATTTTGTATTTTAAAAAGTTTTATTTTTGGAATTTTGTGGTGCTGACACATGGCAGCTCTTGGAGCTGCCACGTGTCATCCATTTTTCGCATTTTTATTAATTATTTTTTATAAAAATAAAAAATAAAGACCTCGCACGTGCACAGCACGTGCGTCACTCCCTTTATCACCTTGCCCGCCACGTGGCCCCATCTGGGCCATCCAATCATCGCCCGATTGGATGGCCCAAGGGTCGTCATCCTCCTCCGTCCGCCTTTCCCAAATCGGGGAATAACGCCACCCGCCTCCAATTTCTTCGCCGCCACCCCCGTGATTTCGCCGCATATATCGCAGGCGCAATCCCTCCTCCGATCTCGTGCCAACGACTCGTCCTCCCTCATCAAATCCAATCAAACCTCGTCCCAAACCAATCTCCGATTAAACCCTAAAAGTCCACGACCTCCTTCCATAGACGGCTGTGACCCCTGACCTATAAAAGAGCTCCGCCGCGGCCTCCGGTGGTGACGGCCCAGAGAATCCTCTTCTCCGGCGAGATCCTAATTCCAAAGCTTCCTCCGGTGGTGACGGCCCAGAGAATCCTCTTCTCCGGCGAGATCCGAGGGACTTCTCCCTCGTCGCAGCCCACGACCGACGCTCCACCATCGAGTTGTTGCTGCTCCTGCTCCGGTCATAGCCCCGTCGAGCCACCACCTTCATCTATCCCAACGACACGGCGTCAACGTTGATGTCATCGCCAATTGCTTCGCCGACAGAGCATCGCCATCTTCTTCGGCCACCACCGTCATCAACGCACAGCCGGGAGGTCTCTCGACCTTCCACTAGAAGCTTGACTCTCCGCCAGGCTAGACCTCCTCCGCCTCACCCCCCGGTCGGACATCACCTAAAATGCATCAACTGCCATGGAGTTGATCACCTCGCCACGCAGAGCTCAGCCCCGCCAACCCCTTCGCTCCTCACCGCCGGGTCCAACCCCGAGACCCCCCGCACGTGCGAGGCACATGCGTGGGTGGACGTCAGCTGCACGTTACCCAGGTCACGTGCTTTGCACGTGACCGTGGGCAAATTACAAAAGCCCCCCGCACCTCCTCTAAATTACGTACCAGTCCCGTGGACCCAGGGTTCACGTGCGCTGCATGTGACCTGTTGGAAATTTTGCAATCTGGCCCCCTAGTTATTGGTAATTACATCTAAGTCCCTCCTTTGCATTTTATTTATTTCAATATATTGCATCAATACCCCTGTAATTCCCCTCAGTTTTGGACCTCTATACTTCATCATTTTATTTATCAAAAATTGTCACTCTGATTCTCATTGAATTCTCTACATTTTGACATATTGTGGACATTTTTGCGATCGATGGTTAATTAATAATTAATTGTTCTGTGGAAAATTACGTATTTACCCATTTTGTGCTCTTAAATTTGTCATTGATTAACCGTTGTTCTAAAAATTCCCGAAAAATCACATATTGTAGAATTAATTGTGTTGAACTTTGTGCTAAAAAAGATTTGCATTTACATGCATAGTTTGCCCTGTAAAATTCATTTTGCATATTTCAGTGTTTGATTTTTAATAGGTATTGAAACTAGTATTTTTGAGGTTTAGGATTTTTCTTAGGTCCATTACCTAGTTAGTTTAATATTTATTATAATGAAATATTGAAATTCATTTTAATTGCATTTAAAAATTCATAAAAAATTCATCTTGCATCCAAAAATTTCAAAAACGTTACAGTGCATTCATTTCATCATATTTCGCATAGTGGCCATGTTTCATATTTTTTAGACATCGTTTGATAGACATTTACATTTTAGTCCCTAAAATAGGCCAACATTACCATTTGCATCTTTAATTACATTAAAAATTACAAAAAATAGGCCATCTCAAAAACCACGCACGAATTTTGATAGACATAATTCTAGGTTGTTCCTTTGCCTCCTTGTCTTCGACCTTGGGACTTGCCCAAGTAAAATAAACATAAAACCGCATTCATTAAAATAGATAAATATTTTGTGTGGTTATTTTCTTGACCGATTCCGATTGTCGCCTACAACGAAACGACAAATCATTTTTTTAGCACAAACGATAAATTGAAACTTCTTAACATGCGCAATTTATGAATCATCAGATGGCGCCGTTGCCGGGGAGGAAAACAACTTAGTTTTGTGTTTTGAAAATTTTCGTTCGGTTTTCCGCATTCGGGTAGTCCGACCCCCGAATTTCTCACTGTAAATTCCATTTTTTTCAGCTTTTATTTTCTTGTTTTATTTTTTATTATTTTTTGATTGCATTCTCTCTCTCTCTCTCTCTTATTTTTCTTGCAAGGTACCCGACACACGTGGAGCGGTTTTTCAAGAATCGTCGCAACTTCATCGACTTCCAAGAAAGCCTCATAAGATCGAGTCGAGTCATGAGGGAGCGTAGAATCTAGGTTTGTAATTTCTGCATACTCTAAAATTTCTGTAATTAATTGCTCATTTATAGCAGTGTCCGTTTGGACTCTCGCGTGTGTAAAAGACTTTGAACTTTATTCCGTGGTGTGTCGTAGCTTGTTTCACTTTCAGTGAGGGTGAGGCCAACTATAGTGGCGATTAGGATAGACCTACACATACGACTCTCATAGCATTTTAATTTTTATTGTGCTCGTAGGAATTAGGCCTCACTTCACTATTAATTGAAACACACATTAGATCGTTCAATTTAGACAAATTTAACTCAATTCTTCCCCGCTAATAAAAATTTCTGCTAGGTGCGGTTTTTCGTCGGCTTGAATTCATTTAGAATAAACTTTCAATTTCTGTCTAGCATCCCACATGAAGATTGCAAGGATTCACTGTAAGTCTTCTAACTGAGCATACATCATAGTTTTCCACATGCATCAGCTTTTCCCGAATTTTTCCCTCTTATTTTGCCACATAAGTTTAAAAGAAAATTGGGACTGGATGGTAGACATGCAGTTGTGCTCATTTAAATTCTTCAGTGATCACCTAATTAAAAATTAGGACTGCTAAATATAGCCGACTTTAAATAACCCATAAAATCAAGAATTTCTACCGGAGAGCAACCCCGACCTTGAATTCTTTTATTTTTTTCTGAGTGAGCGAGAGACGACACCTAAGGCTAGAGGCAAAACCCGGATTTTCATTCAGACTACTGATTTTAAAAATGATTAGCTACTTCTCAGTGAGGAATACGGGTAGCCGATAATCGATCCGAACTTCCTTAGTATAGTGGGTGGTTTAAAGGACACTGCGTAAGGCTCCGTCCTTAAGTAACACGGGTAGCCATTTTACGGTCCATACTTACACCTATACTGGCTGAAAGTAGATGCAATTAGTAATAGGAATTCAGGAGAGTCTTTAAGAATATTTTCGACACCTAACAACTCGCTTAATTATTTTCCAAGATTGTCTTGTCACCAATTTAAAATTGAAAAGATAATAGCCAAACTCTTACGGCTTTATTGTGTAAGTTGGTGAACCCGGGGTTTGATTTGTGTTTGCATTGGTGTGCATGAATCGATATCGAAGATCAAAAGCCGCACATTTGATAAAATTTCTTTCGACTATCCCATGCAATCATCTCTCTCCTTTCTTAATTTAAATCTCATCATGGAACTTTTTCCAAATCATAAAAATCATTGCAGACCCAACCCATCATTTCTTTCAGCTCTTTCAAAAATGGCCGAACATTTATCTGAAAATCCGTCAAAGCTATACTATGAAAATGATTTTGTCTCGGTTAGGCCCAAATCAACTACATCCTCTTCTTTCAATAATCCTCCAACATTTGTTGGAGACTTTCTCCCGCGGATGAATTCAACCCCCTCATTAAATTCCTACTCGAATCATCCAACCGCACATGACCACTTACCATCTTGGACTGAATCGTCTTATTCTTGGTTTCTCTCTAATGAACCATTTCAAGACCAAAATACCTTTGAGTCTCATGACTGGTCGAGAAACTAAACCCAGATGGAAAGACCCACACTTAATGATCATCATCATTGGATTGACCGCAACGATCAGATCTCTATTAACCAACCTGAATATCACTCATTTGATCAGCCTATCCATACAGAGGACCACATGGATGATATCGACACATATGCACCCTGTGTGACCCCATTATTTGAGGATACGATCAATCATGATCTTGGAAGTATCCTCTACTCAAACCAGGATGACATGCACGATTACGACATGTTGAGTATGAGACCTACACATTCTGGAAAAATCCTTCCGCTGAGCAACCTCCTTCCATAATTTTTGAGGAGACATTTTCAGAAAATAACGATCATATATGGGATATTTCAAGAGACTCTTCTAATAGCACATACAGAAAAATGGAAGATGAGATTATTGAAAATTAAAAACACAAACCGACTGCTCCCATGATTGATTGTGAACACAATTTTGAGGATGATATCTCGAGGATAAATAAGAAATTCGAATTAATGGAGGATATATTTCAAAAATTTACAGACTGATTAATTTCAATCTATGGTAGCTCGGACATAAAAATGAATGAGGAAACGATTGGATCTCATGATAGAAATTTTGATGATATTAAGAAACCTAGGGACGATTCTGATAGCGACACCTTTGCATATTACTCCCCTAGGAATGACTATGCCTATGACTCTTACTCTGAACATCAGAGCCCCTGCTCATCTGAGAACACATACAAAAAAAATAGAATATTCGAAAACCACAAAAAATCGAAAAATTCGAAAAATACATAAAATTTAAATCTGAAGAAAATCTGAAAAATTTGGATCCTAATTTACGGGAAGCCTTGGAGAAAAGATTGAATTTTGAATTTCCTTTTATAAAGGCCATTGAACACTTCCCCGACCTTAAAGGTTTTGTAATGGACAAATTAATGATGAAAAAGTCGGGAAGGATTAGAACAAAGACTGAAAGATATATCTTGTCAATGGCTTCCTCCTTGGTGTTGAGGAGAAAAATCAAGAGCCGCATAGTGAAGCGGTTGCCTAGATATGATTGCATGATCAAAGACACAATTTTCACCCATGCTCGGATTGATGACGATTCACCGATCAATATCCTCCCGACCTCTGTATTTCACGAACTCAAACTCAGACCAATCAAGAAAATACAAGAGATTGTTCAATTGGTTGATCGATCGATAAAGCGGCCTAGAGGAATCATTTCTGTCATCATGACATTCCAAGGTGCTCTGCTCAAAGTAGAATTCACGATCATTGATATTGAGCATCAAGGTGAATTCACCCAGTCTCGAATTATTCTCGGAAAGCCATTTTTAGCATTGGCTAAGGAATTATTGATTGTGAGACTCGGGAAATCAATTTCACAACATTGGAAGCACTTCGATCTGACCCAGTCTTTGAGTAATCACTATTATTTGAGGCAACCCACGAAATCCCCGACAGCCGTAACCATGAAGAGGTAGAAGAGCCCTACCCTGTTGCTACACCTGAGATAGTGGTTGTTGATGAGACTATTGGTTTAAAGAATCTCCCACCGCTCCATTCCTAGCTGCTTTCACCATAGAGAATCGAGTATATGAATGATATGATCCGGAGACTTATGTATGGGCACACTCTGGGTCAACTATTCTGACTACATGGATCACATCAACTTGACACATGAATGCTCCAATGTCAAATCATTTGAGAATGAACATGCAGAGACTCTTCCCAGTATTTCAACTCTCGTGGATCTCAAAATAAATAAATCCTTCTTCTACGATCCTGAGACATATGCATGGTCGCACCCTGGAGCAACATTCTCTGAGTACCTTGACCAAATCATCCCAAATCGAGAGTGCACCAACATTCAGAAGACTAAGAACAAAAACGTAGGCCGAACACCGACCAAGGAGAAGAATTCCAATGGATATTTATCTGGATACTCAAGTGAACCGACACCTTCACGAAACAAGAAAAAGAAAGTCACCTTTGACCTTTCGGAAGAGGAATCAACTGATGATCCCTCATCAGGTCCGGAAAAGGTAATCTACATGAGTGAAGTCTGTTCGGTAGCTCTAAAGCCATATCTTCGCAAGTATAAATCGACTCTCGTTGGACAACTCCCGTTCCTAACTACTATTCATCCGAAGCTGATGCTCCTGCCTTCTTCAAGTACACTGGAATTATTTATTATGAGCTGACTGAGACTAGTGCTTCTGAGTATTCATCCGAGGACAAACTGCTTGACCCTAAGAAGGAATGAATTCTGAGGAAACAACTGAAGAAACAAAAAGATCAGGATATCTGGAGTGTGTCCACTTTCAAATACTATTCCTCTAAGGATAATTATGATGATGGATATCTTTCATCTGACTCAAACACTTAATCCACTATCCATCATAATTTTTCTGAGGATGATACTGATAATAGTTGGGAATCCTATGCTCCCGTCTCATCATTATGATCTCCCATTGCAGGCTCACAAAAATATCAGCCGCAAACTGCCTTAATCATTGCCTACCCACCCTCCCTCACAACCACATCGGTCTCCCTGTGCAACTTCCTCCTCTACTTAGGCCAAGGCCTAAGTATAGGGGGGGGATCGATGCCATCTGTATATTCTATTTCCCCCATCACACTCTTTCTCACGACCGCCTCATTTTTTTCCGCTCTTCTTCTATACTTAGACTGTTCACAGTCTAAGTATAGGGGGGCGGATCTGTATATCTTGTTCTTTTTTTCCTTTTTCACTCTCTTACGTTTAGCCCGAGCTATGTCTTCTTGATGCTTCTTGTGCTTTGAGGACACAATACTTGCAAAGTATAGGGAGGTCTGCATATATACTTTGTATATATTTTACCCATATCTCATACTTGCGCGTAAGTCTATATGTATTTACGGGGTGGGTGATTAATTTGAAAAAAAACTACAAAACAAAAGGAAAAGAGTTTTGCTAGTAACACTAACTGTGCCCAAAATTTTTGAAAAATGCCTTCTTATTCATTTTTGCATTAAAAAAATTCTTTGCACAAAAAAATCACAAAAAGAAAAAAATGTGTCTGCATTTCACACACCTACATTCCATATAGCATCACATTCATTTGCATATGTGAAAAATCTTTGGGTTTTGAACCGATTTATGATCAGAAACCGAGAGTGGTCTGGACTTGCCCTTAATCCACCTTATTTTCAGTGGAACTTTATCGAGAAATAGGATTTTAGAAGCTTCATTTCTATGACTTAATTCTTTAGTTCAACATGACAATGTGCAGTGTTTGACTCTTAGTGTCTAACCTGGTCTCTTCATTCTGGGTACAACTCTGGAATAAGGAATTAATTTGTACTCTCGTACTATGCACTTAGCTCAACTCAGATGGGATGTTGGAAGACTGTGTGAGTTTCTTTTCTGGTAGCGTGGAAATCTAAAGACCGAAGTACGTGTTGAAATAGAGCTTTGGAAAAGGGATGGACGGCTGAGCACAATTTTTTCTAAGACCCCAAAAATGTACGGAAACAAAAAGATTCTATATCCGTAGGGGCACAACTACATCCAAGCAGAACCACCAAAAATTCTAAATACAAAGAAGCATTCTACTAAATAAATATCTGACCAAAAAGGTTCAAACTTCAAAGAAAACCTGCAGATCTTGGTGGAGACTCAGCTACACTAGCCATCTTCACAAGGAGAGGTGACTACACTGGCCAACCTCCAGTTCTTTTCCCCTTCTTCTATATTCTCCCCCAATTCGATTGTGAACACAACGCGACAAACCTTAGAAGGAAATACCTGACTCCCCGAGGACGAGTTACTAGAGAGGAGATGAGCATGGTAGTCCGGCATTCTGGATGGGAAGAGATAAAACCTTTCACACACCTGAGTCGATTGTTCAATGTCCATAGGGCATACTTTGGGAAGAGGATTGATCTAAGATGACTTCTGAGCCGAAACTGTAGCAATGATGTGCAGAACTTGAAGGCTGTTGATTTTGAAATTCTAAGTCTCACAGAAGTTCCGCCAAACTAATAATCCAAAGGTCGAGTCTAGTCTCATTTTCACCTTCTGCTCATGGTCTTGGTATGGAACCTAATCTCATTTCACCTCATGACATTTCTTTTTGATGCTTAGGACGAGCATGGTTTAAGTATATGGGGATGATGAATCTCATATTCATCATTGTAAATCTCATTAATTAAGCTCAAATCCCTCAAAATCATCAACATATCTGCATTTATTCTGCATAATTAGCATTCATGCATGTTTTGATAAGAATTGCATTTTAGCACTAATTTCTGCACAAAATAAGAAGCCAAAAATGTCAGCCAAAATTGACCTGTAAATAGCCTAACTTCTCAGATTTTTAACTCATTCATGCTAACTCCGAATGACCCAAAACCACCTCCACTGTGTACATATCACTAACAAGAATAAATGAAAAATACAAAAAAATCACTAACCCAAATAAGTGGACCAAAACCATAACCCTAGTTCTAGGATTTTCGGACTAAAAACATCACATCTTCCTCATCCAGTGTTTGTTTTAATCCTATTCACTTTTGAACTAGTGTACATTCAATTACCTTCAAAACAAGATGAAGTTCAAGTGATTCAGAGCTTATGTGAAAGTTGGGTTTTGGGCCTCTTTTGTACATTTTGTATTTTACCAGTTTTTGACCTATTATTTATCCTATTTTAAATTATTTCTTTTTCTCTTTGATGAAAGTTTATTTAAAATGCGTAAAAATCCAAATCCAAATTGAGCTTGAAATCAAAGAAACAAATTGGGTCCAAGTCTTCACTAACTACTTGTACAAAATTGGTCTTTTTCATATTTTATTTTATTTCTTCATTTATTAATTAACAAAAATAAAAAAAATACATTAATGTGTCTATATTTATCTCTGATTTTACAATATTTTTTTCTAGATTTTTGTCTAGTTTTAAAATGACAAAAAAATTATAAAACCCCAAAAAATCAAGGTATTCTATGTACATGGGATACCCCAAAAATATCACTTTGTGCATTTGATCGATTTTGGTTTTTATGACTTCACGGGTAGATCTCATCGAGACGAGCAACTTTCGTGAAGAAACTTTTTCGATCCGAGGCCATTTGCTATTTATTTTTATTTTATAAAGTTTTTATTGTTGGAATTTTGTGGTGCTGACACGTGGCAGTTCCTGGAGTCGCCACATGTCAACCATTCTTCGCATTTTTATTAATTAGCTTTTATAAAAAATAAAAAATAAAGTCCTCGCACGTGCGTCACTCCCTTTATCACCTTGCCCGCCATGTGGCTCCATCTGGGCTATCCGATCATCGCCCGATCGGACGGCCCAGGGGTCGTCGTCTACCTCCATCTGCCTTCCCAAATCGGGGAATAACGCCGCTTGCCTCGAATTTCTTAGCCATTGCCCCCATGATTTCGTCGCGTATCTCACCGGCACAATCCCTCCTCTGCCAATCTCGCGCCAACGACTCGTCCTCCCTCGTCAAATCCAATCAACCCTCATCCCAAACTAATCTCCGATTAAACACCAAGAATCCCCGACCTCCTTCCATAGCTGGCAGCGTCCCCCCACCTATAAAAGAGCTCCGCTGCCCGACCTTTGAACCATCCGCCGAGATCCCTAATTTCAAAGCTTCCTCTGGTGGTGACAGCCCGGAGGATCCTCTCCTCCGGCGAGATCTGAGGGACTTCTCCCTCGTCACAGCCCACGACCAACGTTCCTCCATCGAGTTGTTGCTGCTCTGCTCCGGTCATAGCCCCGTCGAGCCACCACCTTCATCTATCCCAACGACACGTGTCAACGTCGACGTCACCGCCAACTGCTTCGCTGACAGAGCATCATCATCTTCTTCGGCCACCACCGTCTTCAACGCACAGCCGGGAGGTCTCCCGACCTTCCACCAGTCGCTCGACTCTCCGCCAGGACAGACCTCCTCTGCCTCACCCCCGGGGCCGGACATCAACTTAAACGCATCAACTACCGTGGAGTTGATCACCTCGCCACGTAGAGCTCAGCCCTACCAACCACTCCGCTCCTCACCGCCGAGTCCAACCCTGAGACCCCCCGTACGTGCGAGGCACGTGCGTGGGGGGCCGTCAGTCGCACGTCACCTAGGTCATGTGCTGTAACCATGGGTAAATGCAAAAGCCCCCCGGGCCTCCTCTAAATTATGCGACAGTCCCGCCGACCTAGGCGCACGTGACCCTGGAAATTTTGCAATCTGGCCCCCTAGTTATTGGTAATTACATCTAAGTCCCTCCTTTGTATTTTATTTTTTTTCAATATATTGCATCAATACCCCTGTAATTCCCCTCAGTTTTGGACCTCTATACTTCATCACTTTATTTATCAAAAATTATCACTTTGATTCTCATTGAATTCTCTACATTTTGACATATTGTGGACATTTTTGTGATCGATGTTTAATTAATAATTAATTGTTCTGTGGAAAATTACGTATTTGCCCATTTTGTGCTCTTAAATTTGTCATTGATTAACCGTTGTTCTAAAAATTCCCGAAAAGTCACATATTGTAGAATTAATTGTGTTGAACTTTGTGCTCAAAACGATTTGCATTTACATGCATAGTTTGCCCTGTAAAATTCATTTTGCATATTTCAGTGTTTGATTTTTAATAGGTATTGAAACTAGTATTTTTGAGGTTTAGGATTTTTCTTAGGTCCATTACCTAGTTAGTTTAATATTTATTATAATGAAATATTGAAATTCATTTTAATTGCATTTAAAAATTAATAAAAATTCATCTTGCATCCAAAAATTCCAAAAAAATTAAAGTGCATTCATTTTATCATATTTCATGTAGTGTTTCATATTTTTCGGACATCGTTCGATCGATATTTACATTTTAGTCTCTAAAATAGGCCAATATTACATATTGCATCCTTTATTACATTAAAAATTACAAAAAAAGAGACCGCCTCGAAAACCGCGCATGATATTTGATAGACATAATTCTAGGTTGTTTCTTTGCCTCCTTGTGTTCGACCTTGTGACTTGCCCAAGTAAAATAAACATAAAACCACATTCATTAAAATCGATAAATATTTTGTGTGGTTATTTTCTTGACTGATTCCGATTGCCGCCTACAACGAAATGACAAATCATTTTTTTAGCACGAACGATAAATTCAAACTTCTTAACACGCGCAATTTCAGATTCGTCAGTAATGCTCCGTCGACATTCCAAAAGTGCATGTTGTCCATATTCTTAGACATGGTGGGTGACTATTTAGAGGTCTTCATGGATGAATTTTCAGTCTATGACGTTGGGTTTGATGCTTGTATTGACTGCCTAGACCACGTTCTTCAACGCTGCATTGAGGTCCATCTTGTTTTATCTTGGGAGAAGAGTCCATTGGACATGTGAGCCCACGACGAGCCATTATGCAATAAATGTTTTTCTGAATATCATTCCCTGATCTAAAATGAAGAATAACTAATTTGCATAATAGGTCCCTTAGTACAATTAGGGTTATGTACCATGGCCATCTTAATGATCATACAACTGTTAATTCAATAATTGAATCGTAGAGGTTGGTTCTTCGATGAATATCTAAGGAGTTAGATTGAGGACTCATCAAGCACCGTCAAATGATTATTAAGAGATGATCTCCAGCCCGAGGAGGAGAGATGGCAATCCTCTCTCTGAAAGCTGATATCTAACCAACCTCTTGATGCAGGTCTTCTGCATAGGAATAGAGATTCAGAGGTGTTAGATAAGTTAAGTCTAAGAGTTGACTTAACAAGATCGAGATAATCAAAGTCCTTTGTCGTATACTGTCACGATATAGGCATGCATCCTCTGACCGGAGATAGATGTGTTACTATATGTCTGAGTATGTACATTTGGCAGACCAATAGGTTGATGACCTAATAAAGGTCTATACACTAGCGTGCTGGTGTGCATGTAAGGGCATATGAGTAATACGATCTCTCAAGGGGATCATATAGGTTCATTACTAATCGGAAGACATGAACTCACTCATGAGATATTGGGAAGAATCAAATTCCATGCACGGTCATCTTTCTTTGGAAGCTTGACTGAATTTGTAGGTTTGATATATATTTTTGGAAAGTATATGATCAAGACCTAGGTATGATATATGTTTTTGGAAAGTATATGATTGATACCAAATCCCAATGATCGAATGAGAAACTTAATGATAAAACCATGTAGTAGATAATGTAAAATTGATCTAATACTTCGGGTTTGTTCTAGGTCTTCCAGTATGCAAGATGTACGTGTGTTGGGAATACCTGAGGGTGATGTGATCATAAACGATTGTATAAACATGATGCTTCCATTCCTAGGGAGTGATGAAACGGGTCTGGATTTTAGTGACTCCTCTCAGTAGAGAAGTAATCTGATCTTGGTCCAAATGTTGTACATTGATCTGAATATGATTCAGATACAATGAGAAGATTAGATTTGCAGTCTTGATTTAATCAAGCATCTATGAGAGGCCTGAGATCTGGATTTGAGATGTGATCTCAATATCCAAGTCACTATACGTGGAACAATACAATCACCCTGTCCTTATCTCCAAGTATCTGTGGAGAAAGCGCATTATCCTTGAAAGAGCTCTGGATAATTTCATTGTTGATATTTGTATCCGAGCATTAAGAAATGGATAACTAAATGTGATTATGTTATCATAAATAATATGAATTTGATTCATATTATAAGGAGAATTATCTAAGATAATTAAATGTTATTTAATAATAAAGGATGTAAATAATATGAATGTGATTCATATTATTTGGGAACATGAGAATAGAGATCCAAGATAATTAAATGTAATTTAATTATCATGGATATGAATAATGTGGATAACACTATCCATATTAATCATGTATATTATAAATTAATTTAAATATAAGAGAGAGCTATCCGTAATTTTCATTTGTTAATTAGATGTTGATGTGAACTGGATTCACATTGGACATTAAGTTGAAAATGTATTTACATTTTATTTGTGGTTGTGAATGTGATTCACAAGTTTCCAATAGCCTGATTGCAATGTTCACAAAATAATTCAGAATTATTAGTGAATAGTTTTGCAACAAAAGTTGTTGCATATGTGGAATATTATGTGAGATATAAGATCTAAACATAATTGGAATGAAAGGCATCCATTCCATACATAGAGTGGATGGCCAACTTGGACTCTCCAAGTTGGTGGCCGTCCACCCTATACATGGAAGGAGGTTTGATTTCTTTCCAAGATATTCCATGTTTGTTGTTTTGATTTATATTGAAATATATTGAATGATTTTCAATATATTTAATTTATTTCAAAGAAAACAAGTTATTGTTATGTTTTTAACAACAAGATCATAACCATTCAAAGAAACACAAATAAATGTGAACCATTGGATTTGGGTTATCCAAGGATTGAGATCCATGGATCCCAAGATATTATAAAAGGAGAGGCACCACTTTGCACTTCTTTAGACAACACAAAATGAGAACATAAAGATCTCTCTGTCTTTCTCTCTACACACCCCATCTCTCTCTCATATGGCCGTCCACCATGGAAGCCATAGCGAGAGTCTCCATCGTCGCAGCGTCATCGTTATGATGCCGATCGTTTGCTCGTGGATCTCCGTCTCATTTGATGAGCCTTGCTCATGAAGAAGACATTGTATCTCGCTCGACGAGATCAGGAGATTCGTATCTTGGATCATCAACATGGATTGCGAGGAACACATATTTCATGCATACTCGCAAGCGTCTCCTCTGTTGGATCGAACTTGAGACCGGGGGTCTCTTCGTTTAGAGACTCGATCGCAAGAACAATTCAAGAGGAAATCCTATTACTTGTTCGTAAACGATCCAAGAAGTGTTCTTAGATCATTTGGTTTCATCACATGAAAAATTTTAATTTCCGTTGCCTCGAGCAACTAGTGCGAGTAGTTGCTCCCGATCGCATACAATACGATCCTCACTCTTCTGTAATGCGCTTAAGGATCTCCCTATATCCTTCAGAGTCACTTTATGGTGACTCAGGGGACAGTGCTTGGTCATATCATCTCCAACAGAGGCATGGAGGTTGATCCGACCAAGGTGGATATTATCAGGAAATTCAATCCACCGTCCAACTTGCGACAATTACGGTCTTTTTTGGGGCATGTTGGTTTCTACTGATGTTTCATTTTTGACTTCAGTAGGATTGCCCGATCGTTGACTGATCTCCTGACAAAAGACACTGAATTCATTATAGATGATAAGTGTCTTGTATCATTTGAGACTCTCAAGAGCTTAGTTGTTGAGGCTCCTGTCCTTCAACCGACAGATTGATCTCTCCTATTCGATATCATGATGGATGCCTCTGATTTTCCTGTGGGGCCCGTGCTCGGACAGAGGAGGATGGAGTAGCATTTTCCATTCACTACACTAGCCATACATTGGATGCTGCACAACATAACTATACTGTCACGGAGAAAGAGATGCTAGATGTAGTCTTTACCTTGGAAAAATTTCGATCATATATTCTTGGATATAAAGTGTCTATCTTTTCCCATCATACCGCCATCAGGTACCTTATAGCAAAGAATGATGCCAAAGCGAGATTGACTAGATGGACCCTTCTACTCCAGAAGTTTGATATTAAGATTAAGGATAAACCTGGAGTAAAGAATGTAGCGGGGAATCCGAGAAGATTGATCTTATTTCAGAGACCTTCCCAGTTGAGGCGATCCTTGCTATCGTCTCTCTCCCATGGCACGTCGATATTGTGAACTATCTTGTCGCCAAGAAAGTTCCTTAAGGTTGGCCCAGGCAATGACTTGAGACCTTCCTTGTGAAGGTAATGTCCTACCATCGGGAGGATCCCATCCTTTATCACGAAGGAGGGGATAGAGTCTGGCTTTGGTGCATTCCTAAGAAGGAGTACCACAACATCCTCACATATTGCCACAAGCTTGAGGCAGGAGGACATTATTCTAGGAGAACAACACAGAAAGTGCTCCAATCCAACCTATGGTGGCCTACCCTCTTCAATGATTCTGATGAACTCGGGAAGAGGTGTACTGACTGTCAGAGGATGGGCACTTGTGGACAGCG
This sequence comes from Ottelia alismoides, assembly GCA_037367405.1. Classification (NCBI taxonomy): domain Eukaryota; kingdom Viridiplantae; phylum Streptophyta; class Magnoliopsida; order Alismatales; family Hydrocharitaceae; genus Ottelia; species Ottelia alismoides. Next base: position 452,721 of record JAZKJV010006549.1, on the reverse strand, counting down.
TGATATGATGCCAATGCAGCCTATTTACTTATGTGAGGTTTCTGACGCATGGGGAATCGATTTTATGGGTCCATTCCCTAAGAGTCAGAGATTTGATTACATTCTGTCGGTTGTTGATTATGTGAGTCATTGGGTTGAGGCCATACCCACCCGAACTGCAGATGCTAAGACTGTTTGCAGATTTTTGAGGAAGAATATCATTTCATGTTTTGGGGTGCCTAGAGTATTGACATCTGACGGGGGGTCTCACTTTATCAACAACAAGGTAAAGGCCCTTGCTAACAAGTTCGACATAAACCATCGAGTTGCCACTCCATATCATCCTCACAATAATGATCTTGCTAAAATATCGAACATGGAGATCAAGACGATATTGCAGAAGGTAGTTCGCCCAGACTGAAAGGATTGGTCACAAATTTTGGACTCGGTCTTGTGAGCGTACCAAACTTCCTTCAAGACTCCTTTGGGTACATCTCCCTTTCATCTTGTTTATGGCAAGCCCTGCCATTTACCTGTTGAGATCAAGCCTGTCACTATGGGTTGTCACTGATTTATTATTGGATCCAGAGAGTATAGGAGATCAAAGAAAGGCAGAATTGGCAACCCTGGAGGAGCTTAGAGACACAACCTTTTCAAGCAGCCTTCAGTACAAGGAGCCTGTGAAGATATGGCATGATTCTCATATCAACCATAAGCAGTTTGAGCCAGATCAGAGAGTATGGTTATTTGATGCTAGGCTAAGATTATTTCCAGGAAAATTGCAGAGTAAGTGGAAAGGACCGTACCAGGTCCGAAAGGTGCATGACAACGGTAGTATAGACATATCTGAAATGTCATCTGAGTCCTCCTTTCGTGTTAACGGTCAGCACCTCAAACCATATCTAGATCATGAGCCATTGATTGTTGATGTCACCCTGTTTCATTTTGCATGAGATCTGGTCTTTGACCCACATCAATTACATCTCATTCTTGATTATCACTGTCTCCCTCCTTGTATAGGTCCAACTGTCCATATCATCTCATTCTTTAGTCTAACACCCCATCTGAATCTTGTGATTATGCTACACTTAGGGCGTACTTCACCCTAAGCATAGGGGGGTGTCAGATTTCTGATTATTCTGTTGATACTTTTTACCTCTATTTTGTTGCCTATACTTAGGGAAATTTTACCCTAAGTATAGGGGAGCTAAACCTGGTGCATTCTCTCGCTCAGATTTCCCTTTGTGTACAATCATATATACTTAGGATTACTTGATCTTAAGTATAGGTGGAATCACTGAGATGTCTTTATTCTATTCTTTGATTCGCCATTATAGTATAGCATTCCTTTTTCACTTTCCTATACTAAGCACGAGTTATGTCTTCTTCATTGCTTTGTTCAGTTTGAGGACATCGTTCGAGCTAAGTACAGGGGGGTGGCGTATATATTACATATATACTTTAGCCATATCTCGTACTTTGTATGTGTGTGTTAATAAATAAAATGGCTAAAATCCTTTAGTTAAAAACCACAAAAATTTCAAAGTTTTTCTTGAACATAAAATTCTTTCTTGCACATACATAGCTATTTATAAAAACTATTTTTGTACAAATATTTGTAAGAATGTTTTTCTTGTGAAAAGTTTGTAAATATTTTTGTATCAAAATTATGTATATAGTACAAAATTTTTGAAAAATATTTGAAAATAAAAGTTTGCCAAAACTCTTGTGTAAATATTTATAAGTAGTTTGCAAAACTTCTGCATTCATGCATACATTCAAACATTTTCAAAAATTTTGCACATTTTCAGAAAATAAAAATATTTTTGTAAATATTTGTAGATTCTTCTAAATCATAGTCGATATTTAAATTAGCCTGGAATTAACTTGGAAAATGAAGCTTGGTTAAGACCTTAATCCACCTAATTCTAAGAGGAACCTTATAGGATTTGGGGTTAAGACTTTTCAAGTCCATTGGTGACTTAATTCTTTGAGTCCACTAGACTATGATCACATGTCATCTTGATGAGCCTAAGTAGAACACTTAACAATCCACACATGGCTCTCACATACAATGGTTTTACTTGCACAAACACCTTACACATAGCTTTCTATGGATGAGTGGTGAGGAAGCAGTTTCCTTTGGCTTGGTGTAGCATAAGAGGGTAGTTGTAGCATAAGAGGGTAGTACTTCTAGGCAGAACCTCTCGTCTTCCTTTAGGGAAGGAAGTGCACCTCAACTTGGTTTGGTGGTGTTAGTCTAAAGACATGAGTTGTGGGTTGCAATAATACTTCAAAAGAGGGATAGTCTATGTATATATGCTGCACTATGTAGATATGTTGCACATAAAAAAGGTGCAAAAGAAAGAAAAACTCCAAAAAAGAGATGGATCTGATAGAAAATAAAACACATGCCGGAGTGTATATAGTCAAATAAAGCAGAGCTTAGGATACTCCTTCTCATCTCATGAAGCTTGCAGCGGGAGACTTAGCTACCACTGGTTAGGCTCGCAGGGATTCATGGCTATACTGGTCATGGTCCATTCTCTTCTTTCCCCTCTTCTTGAGCCGGTTGTACTTGAACTTAGAAGGGAATACCCCGCTCCTCGAGGAAAGAGCTGCTGAACTAGGGCATTAGAGTTACCTTGTTGAGGGGGTCTGTTTCTTTGTCATTTCTTGGGGGGAGCTATATATCACTTACACCATACAAGAAAACATTTATGGTCATTGGAGTTTGTGTATGTAGACTTGCTCTGATCTGGATTATTGAGGAGTCTTGACCATAGATTGGTGGAACTTAGAGGATGTTGAGTCTTAAATCTAGGTTCAAATAAGGTTGCAACAAACTAATAATCCTAAGGTCTGACTGAGCTCCATACTTCAATTTGATAGATACAAGTTTAATAATCAACTTTGATTCTCCTCCTTTTTTCCGTTCTTTTCCTTTTTAACTTCTTTTTCAAATAAGTGTTTGCTAAGGGACTAGTAAAGGTAAAGTATAGGGAGGTGATGAACACCTGATTCTCACTCTTTATTCTTTTATTTTATCTATTTTGGCAAAGCATCATGTAGATAAGTGTAAATACCATAAATTAGCATCTAGCATGCATATGTTAACTGTATATATTTAGCATGTATTTGTGCAAAAATAAAAGAATAAAGTAAAAGAAAAAGGAGGGAGGTATTTAGAATAAATACAGAGTGACCCGAACCCCAAGAGAATGTCAAGCTTTGACTTGATCGTGAAATAAAAATATGTAGAGAGAGATAAGGCATACTCTATATTGTATATATAACACTATATCTGTAAATAATTATTTTTGACAAAATAAAAATAATTTATTCTTTTTACCTTCATGTATTCTTTCCTAAAAATAAAATAAAATAAAATAAAAATCAGAAAAATAAAATAAGAATTGAAATAAAATCATCTCTCACTTGTACAAGATACATGTATACATACAACATTCCTTATTTATTATATACATATACATAACTAATAAAAATAAAATAAAAAATATTTTAGACTCATAAAAATATCTTGTAAATAAATAAAATACAAAATGGTGGTATTTTATGAAAATAACAAAATAAAAATAATTGTACAAAATACATAGTTATATTATACCTGTATATACTACTATATACTATATAGACCCTAAATTATTTTTCATAAAAATAATTAAAAATTATAGAAAAATTCCTTGAAAAATAACAAACATTTATTATTTGGTAAACTTTTTCATTTAAATTCATTTATTAATTTTCATTGAATTTGTAAATATTTTGTACATTCGAATTTTCTAATTGGTCCAGGTCATTTTGTTTACTCGGGTCGACAATTTCTTCCTGGCTTGACCCGAACAGACCCTGTTCATCGGGTCAATTTCTCCCAATTTTCGCAATCAGGTCATGCAACCCCTTGCCCCGATTCTTCGCCCATGGCCTCTCCTTGGATCCATGACCTTCGTTGATCCCTAGGAAGGCACGGATCTTACTAGGGTTACGTGCCTTCATCCGAGTCTTCTAGCCCCCTGGGAATCCTATAAATTGTCTCTTCCACCTCCACTGCAGGTTAGCTTGTTCCTCACCTCTTCTTCCACCCCCAGTGACCTCAAGTTGAGTGACAACTACTGGAGGAGCCCCTCGGAGTGAAGTTTGGTGGTCAGGAGATGTAGCTCAGCCTCGTGGCCGGCGTGCGCCGCCTTGACAAGCCTCCCGACCTTCCACAACTCGGTTGAGGCCACAACCTCACCTACCACCTTTGCCTGAAACTCCAGAGTTCATCTAGAACTTCAGGTAACCCTCATTTCCCTATTCGGTTCGTTCTTCCATTTTGCACCACTGTACCTTCCTCCGCCCGGCTCCGGTCATCGAAGCCCCATCTCATCGTCATACCCTTATCGATCAAACCCTCTACGCATGCTCATCCTTCCTCTGCAATCTGGTCATCCTTAGGCTCCACCATCTGGTCGAGATTAAGGTAGGGATCTTCTCCCTCATCTTCACCAGAGATCGAACCCCACCCCACCATTGCTTCTTTCCATTTTTACTCCAATAACCGTGGTCAGAGCTTGGCCTCGAATCGAGCTTGTCTTCGTAGGTGTTTGCGTGAGCATGGATTTCAGTTCCAACCTCCAGAGGGTTCACCGGAGTGACTCCGGGTCCACCTTCTCCACCACGCACATTCGGCTAATAGCTTCCCCATACCCGTCCATTCGACGCGGGTGAATTCTACGATCGTGTTGGACCCTTCCGATTGCTCATCGGAGTCGCAGATAGCATTTGAGACTTGGGTGAAGTTCACCGGGGTCCTGTTCTCCCAGACCCCCTCGGCCCTGTTGGATCGGCCCGCCTCTGCCAAATCTGATCCTAACCGCCAATCGGAGCAACCTTTGGTCATTGGATCTGATGTCTGACGCATCTGCGCCCACGTCCCCGACATTCCCTCGGGTGTCAGATCTGACACAACAGAAGACCCACACCGTACGTCCCATCTTTCACCAGAGCACGCCACGTGCCCCCCCACGTACTGGACGCGCTCGTCGAGGGTATTTTACATTTGCTTCCCTACAGTATTTATGCTTTACTTGTTAGTCTGTTAAATAAAGTTGTAGTTCAAACTTTTTGCATATTAGTCCTTTAGATTTCCAGTATTTGCACTTTAGTCCTTCGAGTCACGATACACGTGCTTGTTCGCGTGCTTTTGTGGTGTTTTTACGAGAATAGTCCTATACTTTTAATGGACATGGTTTGAATGGAATATTTCTGATATTTGCACTTATACCCATGTGTGTGATTTAATTAGCATGTGCGTGAATTGTGTGGACTTTTTGCACTAGTACCCCTGGACTTTCCATATGTGTTATTGTTTAGTCTAGAAACTTTAGGATATTTGCGATTAGGTCCCTACAACTTATATCTCTTATTTTTACTCAAATAATTTATAAATCAACTCCCAAAATTCTACAAAATTACCATTAGCTCCTGCTAACATTTAATATTTTTGGTATGTGACTTGATTTAATAAAATTTGTTATTTTTTACTAAAAACATCTCTGTGTATTTTATAAAATACCAAAAAATATAAAAATTAACTTAAAAAATATCTAAAAATTCTTGTGTGTTTGTTTTAGTGTGTTCTTACTTTAGTATTATTTTTATTATATTATCTTTTTTAAAAACCTTAAAAATCATAAAAGACTAAATATTATAAAAATCATTAAAAATTCTAAAAAATTAAAAAAAAGAGATTTCAGTTGCTACAGTTAGGTATTTTTATCTACTTTATCATAAAAATTACGACCATGACATTTGGGCACTTTTGATATTTTAAATTTACCCTACAATCCAAGTTGTACACTACCTTGCTATTTTGTGCTCATTTTATTTTTATATAATCATATAAAAATAAGGAAAATACCAAAAAATCACCAAAACATATGTATATTGAGAAACATAAAAACATTTTTATTTCTGTATTTTATATGTTTTTAGTCTCAATAAAAATTGTGAGGTCTTCCTTGTCCATTACCTTTCTTATTGCCTTGAGTGTTTGTTTTATATTTTGAAAAATATAAAAATTTGCAAAAATCAAAGTAAATAAAAACTGTATGTAGTGTTCTGATCTCGACTACTTCGTACATTTCCGTGCTCTTTGTGTTCGACCCTGGTCGCTATACTACGTTTAATAAATAGCGGAAACCGCTACATTGATTTTCGTGCTTGATTGTTTCAATTGTGGTCTTGATTTTCTTGATTGACCGGGCCTTGTGATTTGAGTCGCAACAACCCTTAGACATTACATAACCTGAGTTTCCTTGGCATGTCACCAGGACCCAAAAGCCATCTTTTGTATCTTAAATATATTTTTAATGAAATTGCCTTTATGAAATAGATAATTTAATTTTATTAATAACAAAGTAAGTTTGGTGAATTTGAGTTCATATGGAGGAGATACATGCATGTGAAGTTTTCTTTGGGCATTTTTGTTATGTGTGTCCCGAGTACTTTGTGTATTATTTTTGTGTAAAATTAATTTTGTATTTTTCTTTGTATTTTTTATACAACATTCATGTTGAGGGTTTCTTTATTTGAGTTATAAAAATGAAAAATAGAATAGGGCCCAAAAGTCTTTTTATTGGTAAATAAAATTTGGGTTTCTGAGTTGTATTCGGTACACTTAGTCTGCCCTATCTCCCCTACTTTATTCCTTGTCAATCAAGTCATCATGATGATAGGGTCCTAGGGTGCAGGGTCATTCACTGTCTTCGACTCTTAATTTTCTTTCCTTTTCTTTCCTTTATTCTTTTATTTTAGAATTATATATATTTACTCACTATTTTTTGTCAATTATTGAGTGTTATTTTGTACAAATTAATGCTATATACATGCATTTATCTTGGGATTTAAGGTAAAAATGAAAGAATAAAAGTGATGAAATGGAGATTCATCACTACCTAGAAATGCAAGAAAAGTAGCTCACACGAGGGAGATCCGGGGAGCAAAGAACCACGTTAGAGCTATGAAACTTGGTGGTGCTGAACCATTGATTAATTCCTACTGGATCATCATTATTCACTCTTTTTATCCTCAAAAAATATGAACTTCATGGGAAATCTTCATTAATTCCGCATCTTTGTCAAATAAACCAATCACCTTTAATTAAACAATAACTCAAATTATTGTATTTAATTTTCTTTATTAATCCCTAAAAGTTAGGTTAATATTTATTTTGTCCTTAAAAATATATTAAAAATACAAAGAAAATATAAAGCCCTTAAAATAAGTGTTTTTATGTCTTTAAAAATGCTTGCAAAAATTCTTCTTTACGCAAATGTTCTCTTTTGACTTTTTGGTCAACATGAAACTTATAGATCTCATTGAGATCTACAACTTTCATGTTTTACCTTTTGTTGATTCGTCCTCCTACTATTTCTTTTTGAATTTTCTTTATTTTTCTCTTTTGAATTTTCTGGAGTGGCCACGTGGCGCCCTATCGGTAGCCCACGTGGCCGCACCCCCTTCTGCTACTCACCACCTTCCTCAGCCCTTAAATCCCCTCTCCTCGCCTCAATATCAGCCGCTCATGACACACTCTCTCTCATCCATCAGATATGATTCAATATCAGATCCCAGACTTGCATTTCCATCTTCATCAGAGCCATTGGATGTTGTCTCATCCAATGACTATGGAACCTCCATGTATCCTCCCACCCACCCACCGTCAGATCAATCCCCTGCAGTGCATATGGACCACACACCCTAGCTCAGCCCACCACCATTGATCACATCCATTGATCTGATTTAACTCGTTCCTCTTCGCACTAACCACAACCGTATGATGACCTTTCATCCTATGTCCCATCTCCCTCCATGTTACCCGCTCCAAGCCGTTGGATGAAACCCACTAAAGCATCCAAGTTGCCCGCATCCTCTTGCCTCTCCATCGTTGGATTAAATTCGATGATCAGATCTTGATCGCTCATCCGTGCCATCTCTTGGGTCGTTGGATCACAAGATCCAACAACCTTGGCCTCATCTTCCACCTTCCGCACCCACGTCGCCCGAATGTTATGCCTCGTGACCGTACCACCACCTTCCATTTTTAGCTTTACCATCTATCATCGACCTAATGCCCCCTCCATAGACGTTACCTCCACCATCCTCGCACACCCATTAACTGAAGGATATGGAGTAATCCTCAAGCGCATCATGGAATCCTGTGGATCGTATCACATACGATCAAGAACGACTAGTTGTTCTATGCGACAGAATTTAAAAAATTTTCATGCGATGAAACCACATGATCCAAGAACAATTCTCGGATCGTTTCATCTAAACCACTTCAAGGATAAAGGAATACCTCTTGTAGCGTGGTTGCGATCAATTATCTATAAAAAGAGGCCTCATGTCTCAAGTCTGACCTTCGAAGAAGATGCTTACAAGCGCGGGGATGAGCCGCGTGATACTTGCAATCAAAGATGTTGATCCAAGCAAGGGAACTCCTGATCTCGTCGCACGAGATCTAACACCTTCTTCGTGAGCGAAGCACACCAAAGAATATGGAGAATCGAGAGTCGTCGAAGCAGTGACACAACGACGAAGCAACGACGAGAACTCCTACTCTAGGGCTTGGCAAATGACCACCAATGGAGAGAGAGGAGAGTGGGCATGTGAATGTAGAGAGAGAGAGAGCGGAGAGAGCTTGTTATTAATCTGCTTAACCTATTGGAAGGGCAAAGGTGCCTCTCCTTATATAGGTTTATGGGAGTCAATGGATCACAATCCATGGGATACACAAAATCAATGGTTGAGATTGATTGTGCTTCTTTCAATGGACAAGATGTTGTTGGTAATAACATAACAACAACTTATTCAATTTAGATTAAATATATTTGATAAATCAAAATAATTTAATCCTAAATTAAATCAAGATTTCATGGGACTTTTGGATGGAAATGTCACCCTCCATAATTGTAGTGGACGTCCACCAATTTCTAATTGGATTTGGTGGCCGTCCACCCTTCTAAAATGGAAGGATGGATTTCCATGGAATCTCCTACAATCTTGAGATTGTATTATTCCTTGGAAATCCATGATTTTACAATAACACTTGTTGTAAAATATTCTATAAAAATAATTCACAATTATTTTGAGAATATTGCAATCCTGCCATTGGAAATTTGTGAGTCACATTCACAATCCAAAATAAAATGTAATTCACATTTTCAATTAATTATCCAATGTGAATCCAATTCACAACAATAATTAATCAACAGATATAAATCATAATAAGATCTCTCCAATACATTATAAATCACATTTATAATATATCATGAATAATTGGATATTGCTATCCACATTATTCCTATCCATAATAATTAAATCACATTTAATTATTTTAGATCATCATTCACATGCATCCCAATAATGTGAATCGAATTCACATTATTCAAGGTAATTAAATCACATTTAATTATCCATTTCTTAATGCTTGGATATAATTCAATTATGGAGTTATTCTTGAACCCTTTCAAGAATAATGCTTCTTCTCAGTATATGCTTGGAGATAAGGACATGTCGATTGTATTGTTCCATGTATAGTAACTTAGATGTTGAGATCACATCTCAAATCCAGATCTCATGAACCTCTCATAGATGCTTGATTAAATCAAGACCGCAAATCTAATCTTCTCATTGCATCTGAATCTCATTCAGATCAATGTCCAACAATTAGACCAAGATTAGATTACTTCTCTACTGAGAGGAGTCACTAAAATCCAAACTTGTTTCATCACTCCCTTGGAATGGAAGCGTCGTGGATATACAATCGTTTATGACCACCCTCAGGTATTCCAAACACCTGTACATCCTGCATACTGGAAGACTTATGATAAACCCAAAGATATAGATCAATTTTACACTATTTTCTTTAGGGTTTAAACATCAAGTTTCTTAATCTTGGTCATTGGGAATCAATATCAATCATATTCTTTCTCAAAGCATATATCATACCTTGTAATTCTTGTCATGCATCCAAAGCACGAAGACCATGCGTGGAATTTGATCGGTCCCAATACCTCATGAGTGAGCTCATGTCTTTCGGTTCACAAGTGATCCTGTATGATCCCTTTGAGAGATCCTATTACTCATATGCCCTTACATGCACAATAGCTCGTTGGTGTATAGACCTTGGTTAGATCTTCAACCTATTGGTCCGCCACATGTATACACTCAGACATATAGTAACACATATGTCTCTGGTCAGAGGATGTGTGCCTATATTGTGATAGTATTCAATATAGTACTAGGTTATCTCGATCTCACTAATTCAACCTTTTGACCTAACTAATCTGACACCTCCGAATCACTATTCCGATGCAGAGGACCTACATCAAGAGGTCAGTCAGATATCAGCCTTAACGAGAAAAGATTTCCATATCCTACTCAAGTTGGAGATCTTCTCTTAATAATCATTTGATGGTACTTTATGAGTCCTCTATCTAACTCCTTAGATATTTATCCAAGCACGAGCCTCTATGATTTAATTGATGAAGCAACAGTTGTATGATTATCAAGATGGCCACGATACATGACCCTAATTATATAGAGGGACCTTATAGTGCATTCATTCATTTAATCTCATAAAAGGAGTGAAACAATCAATAACTTTTATTGATAAATCATTTATTATAATAACATTTATTGTAAGAGTGGTCTCCTCGGGCTCGCATGACTAACAATCTCCCACTAGCCCTCAGAAACATTCAGGAATAATCCTTAAACCCATACTTATTACATGCTGGTTGAAAACCTTCTGTGTCAGAGCTTTGGTAAGAGGATCAACAACATTGTCGGCAGAGGCCACCTTTGTGATGACGATATCACCACGCTTTTGAATCTCCTGAATGATGTGATATTTCCTTTCCACGTGCTTGCTCTTTTGATGCCATTTGGGTTCCTTCGCCTGGGCAATAACTCCCATGTTATCGCAGAGCAACGGGATGGGAGTATCATAGGAAACTACACCAAGCTCCAAGATGAACTTGCACAACCACACCAGCTCCTTTGTAGCATCTGATGCGGAAATATTCAAATTCTGTTGTTGAATCTGCTGTAGAGTCCTTCTTCTTACTTCTCCAGCTCACAACACCACCGTTCAACAGAAACACAAACCCTGATGTTGACTTTTGATCATCAATATCCGATTGGAAGTTTGAATATGTATATCCCAAGAATTGGAGATCACCATCTACATAGACCAAGATGTAATCTTGCATCCGTCTTAGATATTTGAAAATGTTCTTTACTGCATTCCAGTGTTCCTATCCATAGCAGGATTAGTAACGACTTACCACTCCTACTGCATGGCAGATGCCTGTCATAGTACACATCATGACATACATTAAGCTTCCTACACCTGATGCATAGGGGCATCTAGCCATGGCCTTCTTTTCCTCAACAGTTTGAGGAGCCATCCCTTTAGACAGATGGATACCATGTCTTAATGGGAGGAATCCTTTCTTGGAACTATCCATATAGAAACGTTCAAGAATCTTCCTAATGTACCCATGTTATGATAATCCCAATATACTCTTCTCTCGATTTCTGAACAACTTCAGGCCTAAGATGTAAGAGGTTTATCCAAGATCTTTCATCTCAAAGGTATGAGATAGCCAAATTTTAACACTGGTCATCATCCCTGTATCATTCCCAATGATAAGGATATCATCTACGTAAAACATGATGAACACAATGGCGCTCCCACTAAGCTTCTCGTACACACAAGGTTCATCAGGATTCTGCACAAAATCATAACTCTTTATGGTTTCATCAAATCTGATGTTCCAGCTACAAGAAGCTTGTTTGAGCCCAAAGATGGATTTCTTCAGGTTGCATACTTTGCCATCCTCAACTATGAAGCCTTGGGGCTGCTCCATATAGATATCCTCCTCGAGGTATCCATTGACGAAGGCCTTCTTGACGTCCATCTTCCATATGTCGTAGTCAAGAGATACAACTACAACTAGCAGTGTCCTGATAGACTTAAGCATAGCCACAGGAGAGAACGTCTCATTATAGTCGATGCCTTCTCTCTGTGTGTAGCCCTTGGACACGAGCTGTTCTTTAAAAGTCTCTACTTTCCCATCAGGTCCCCTTTTTCTCTTGAATATCCATTTACACCCTATGGGTTTTACCCCTTTAGGTGGATCCTTTAGGGTCCATACACCATTCTCATGCATGGAGTCAATTTCTGACTTCATTGCTAGCATCCATCTATCCATGTCATGATCCGTGAGTGATTCATTAAATGAAGCAGGATCATTGTCAGTTTCACCTAACACATGGAATCCCTACCTTTCAGATGGTGCAACCACCCTTTAACTCCTTCGAAGAGGTATGGGTGTTTCATTTTTATTTATCTCTTCAGTTTCTAGTTCAAGAAGCTCAGAATCCTCAGGGGATTCAATGAATTCTTCTACTTCATTCTTGTCTTGGCCTTTAAGGAAATCATTCTCCAGAAATTTCACATCCCTAGAGATGAAAACCTTTTGGGTCTTAGGGTCATAGCTGGTATCCATTACCATCTTTAACATACCCAATGAAGTAACACTCACGAGAATGAGATTCCAGCTTACTTGCATTTACATCCTTCGCATGAACCAAGCAACCCCAAACTCTCAAGTGTTTCACATTAGGTTTGGTTCCATACCAGAGATCATGAGGAGTCTTAGGTATAGATTTGCTAGGTATCTTAATAAGGATATATTTGCAGTCTCTACTGCATATTCCCAGAAACTAAGAGGTAAATATGCTTTGCTCATCATTGATCGGACCATGTCCATGATAGTTTTGTCGCGTCTTTCAGCAACATCATTAAGTTGGGGGGTTGCAGAAGGAGTGAGATTGGAGACAATTCCATTCTCTTTAAGGTATTCCTTAAATTCATCTGAGAGGTGCTCACCACCTTGATGAGATCGAATCCGTTTAATCTTCCTATCAATTTGGTTCTCAACCAAAGCCTTAAACTCTTTGAACTTTTTAAAGGTTTCAGATTTATGATGTAGTAGGAAGATAAACCCAAATCGTGAATGGTCATCAATAAATATAAAATAATATTGATATCCATTTCGAGTCGCAGTACTGAAGGGACCACATTTATCGGTATGTACTAGGTCATGAATACCTTCGCATCTTGTAACTTTGTTACAGAAAGGCGTTCTAGTCCTTTTACCACAAATGCAATGTTCGCACGTAGGCAAAGATTGAACCTATAGAAAGTCTAAGGGTCCATCCGTTATCAATCTACTCATCCTATCAACAAATAAATGACCAAGCCTTAGATGCCAAATCATATTCGAATGATTTCCATCCTTAATGAGCTGAAAAAGCCGCAAGATCCCAGTAGGGATAAAATAAATCAAGGGTCGTTGCGACCCGGATCTCGCAGATCAGACTCAACAAGAAATTAAGACCACCAAATCAAAGATAAATCAATAAAATGCGAAAGCGATCTTCGCTATTTATTTAACCTGGTATAGCGACCAGGGTTGGACACAAGGAGCACGGCTTGGCTCAAAAGAGCCTACGAAGTAGTCTAAAGATAAAATAAAAAGATAAAATATTTTTGGTGGTTTTTATGTATTCTTAATTTTTTTGTATTTTTAATTATGAAGAAAATATAACAAAAAAACTAAAAAGGACACATTCAATGATTTATTCAACACATCAAATCAACCCAGAAAAATCAAAGAAGATTATTTTTGTGTGTTTTACATTTTTAAGTTTTTTTGGTGAATTTTTCAGAATTTTCTAATTTTTAGTTGATTTTATAAAAATCAAGAAAGGGAAAAACAGTGAATCAATGTGCATCCAGACTTGAAATGCTAATTAAAAATATATAATTGGCCTCTAAAAATCTGGAGACAATTTTTATTCAATACTAGATATATAAACCAAGCTACAGAAAGAGAGTTTACATTTTTTTTGTATTTTGTAGAATTTTTAAGAATTTTTGTAAGATTTTGAGGGTTTTGTGATTTTTAGGAGTTTTATAAATCCAAATGACAAATAAATTGGATAGAAACTCAAAAACAACAAAGCAAAGAAGTCCTAATTTTTTATAATTTTTAGATGAATTTTTATATTTTTAGTTGCTTTCTATTCCAAATAATAGCAAAAATGAAGGTTTTTTATTTTTTTTTAAAAATAGCAAAAAGCAATAGAAATGTTCCAAAAAATTAGTGAAATTTTTACACAGTGGCAGGAGCCACGTGTCCAAATTTCACTTGATTTGGAGTTTATTTGCTATTTTATTCAACGAAAACAAAAGCTACAACATACAGGGATCTAAGTGCAAAGAAAGTTAATTCCAGGGCTAAATATATAACAAGCTTAAAGAGCCCAAGGCCTAAAATGCAAATAGCCCAAATATGCATGACCAACGCACGTGATAAATGCGTGCGCAGGGGACCTCCTCAGCCGCTGCGGAGGTGGGAGAATCAACGAGGGAGCTCGTCCGCAGTTAGTGGTGTGCTCCGATGACTCCAGCGATATCGGAGAAGCTCCGGCGACAGAGGGGAGCAAATGGATGTGCCTGAACTGTTGGACCCCCAGATGGGGTCCTTTTTCGATGGGACCTGTACAGAAAGAATGATGGGTCGTGGGCAAAGTGCCTCGACCCGGTTATGGGCGAATTGGGTGGTCTGGTGAGGCGGAGCGGGGGTCTCCTACGAGGCAATGATGGAGGAGACCTACTTCTTCGTTCCGGGGTGAACCAAGGTGATCAGAGGGATGTAGAAGATGGGGCGAAGTCTCATGAAGATGATACGAGGGTCGGATGGACAGAAGGGTGATCGGAGCGGAGCAAAATGGCCGGCGAAGGTCGGCGGTGCGAATTTGAAAAATCTAAAATTAGAAGAAACAAGAGGGCATCTGACCTAAAGGGTAGCTAAGGTCGTATGGGCTTAAGGTTGTGCACCTCCGGGTGTCGTTGCCTCGATGGTTCGACGAGACCAGAGGCTCTGGCTCGCCTGGTAGCGGAGCACGACGGTGTGGCCGTCGGATCAGTGGTTCCCGACGCTCGCGTCCTCCCTGCAACTCTTCCTCACGCTGCTGTCACTCAAGCGAAGATGAGGAGCTCCTTGGTGGCGAGGGGGGGAGCCAAAGATGGAGTGAAATGTGCGGTGGAGCAAAGACATATACTGGGAAAGGTCCGATAAGATGGGAGTCGGGAGAGATTTTGGGTGCACGGATCCCTAGAAGGAATATCGGGTGTGGATCGTGGATCAATCATCGATATTCGGAGCCCGGGGTTTGGATGTATGGAGGTCGGATCATGTCTCAAAAAATGAGAGAAGATCGGATCGGTGACAGGGTCCGCGGGGGAGAGTTGACCGGGGGTCAACAATCCCCCGTGGACCAATTAGATTATTCCTTTTATTAATTATTTGTAAATTCATTTAAAAATAATAAATGATTTTATTCTGAAAAATTTTCAACATGAAAAATGTTTATTTATTTTCAAAGTATTTTTTTAGTGATTTTTTTTGAAAAATAAATATGGTATTTACATTATATTATTATTATATACAAGTATGTATACATATGTATTTTTGAATTTTATTTTTATCTTTTTATTTATGTATATTTATTCCAATTTTATATTTTATTTATTTAAATCATAAAATATGGAATATGAAAAGATTTTTATTGAATTTTTATTAAGTATTTACAAGGGTGAAATAATTAGGTCTTGTATTTTATGTACATGGTATATATACACTGGTGAGAGAGAAGTTATTTATTTTTATTTTATTTTTATTTTTCCCATTTTTATTTTATTATTATTTCTATAAATATGTAAAAAAATAGGGGAAGCACACATATATTTTTATTTTTAGAAAATAAAATATTTACATATAGAGGGATATTTACACCATGTTGAGTCACCCTATCTCTCTCTACTTATTTTATTTTGCGGTCAGGCCCTTGTGGAGCCTTCCCTTGGGTTCAGGTCACTCAATAGTTATTAAAAATATTTCCCTCTTTTTCTTTATTTCTTTATTCCTTTATTTTTATGCAAAAACATGGTAATTATCGCTATTTACATGATGCATGCATTTTGACAAATTATTGTATTTACAAACATTTACATGGTCTTTTACCAAGGTTTCTAGCTAAAATAAAGGAACAAAGAGTGATGAATGGGGATTCATCACCCCCTATACTTTACTTTTGCTAGTCCCTTAGCAAACACTTATTTGAAAAAGAAGTGCAAAAGAGAAAGAAAAAGAAAAAGATGAGAAATCAAGGTTGATTATTAAACTTTCCTTCATTAAATTGAAATATGGAGCTTAGTCAGACCTTTGGATTATTAATTTGTTGGAACCTTATTCGGACTTAAGCTTAAAACTTAACAGCCTCTAAGTTCAACCAATCTATGGTCAAGACTCCTCAATAAGCCAGATATGAACAAGTCTACATACAAAAACTATAATGACCATGAATCTTTCCTTGTACTGTGTAAGTAATAGATAGCTCCCCACCTCAGAAGTGACAAAGAAACAACCTCCCTCAACCTAGTAACTCTAATGCCTTGGTCTAGCAACTCTTTCCTCGAGGAGCGGAGTATTCCCTTCTAAGTTCAAGTACAACCGGCTCAAGAAGAGGGGGAAGAAGAGAATGTAACATGACCAGTGTAGCCATGTATCCTTGGGAGCTCTAACCAGTGTAGCTGAGTCTCCCGCTGCAAGCTTCATGAGATGGTCATGTGTAACATAAGCTTTGCTTTATTTCACTTTATACACTCTAGTGGGATTATTAAATTTTCAATCCGATCCACCACTCTTTTTGGAGTTTTTCTTTCTTTGCACATTTTTTTTCGATGTGCATATGTACAACATATCTACATGGTGCAACATATATACATAAGGAGTTTTTCCTCTTGAGCCAGTAGACTATCCCTCTTTTGAAGCTTTATTGCAACCCACAACTCCTGTCTTTAGACTTCATAACCACCAGACCAAGTTGAGACGCACTTTCTTCACTATAAGAAGAAGAGAGGTTCCGCATATGCTACCCCAAGCCAAAGGAAACTGCCTCCTCACCACCTCATCCATGGACAGCTATGTGTAAAGTGCTGAAGCAAGTAAAGCCATTGTCTCTGAGTGTCATGCATGTGTTGTTAAGTGCTTACTTAGGCTCATCAAGATGAGATATGCTCATAGCCTAGTGGACTCAAAGAATTAAGTCCCAATGGACCTGAAAAGTCTCAATCCTAAGCCCTATAAGGTTGCTCTTATAATTTGGTGGATTAAGGTCTTAACCAAGCTCCATTTGTCAATTTAATTCCAGGCCAGTTTAAATGTCAACTATGATTTGGAAAAAACTGTACAAGTCTTTACAAAGATGTAATTTTACATATTTCTACACATGTGCAAAATTTTTGAAAAATGTTTGAAAACATGGATATATGCTTGAATGCGAAGTTTTGCAAAATATTTACAAAAATTTACACAAGGTTTTTGTAAACTTCTTGTTTTCCAAACATTTTAAAAATTTTTTGTACTATATAGATAATTTTGATATCAAAATATTTACAAATTATTTACACAAATCATTTTTACAAACATTTGTACAAAAATATTTTTTATAAATAAATAGGTATGTGCAAGAAGAATTTTATGTACAAGGGAAATGGTTAAATTTTTATGGATTTTTATTTTTAGTCATTTTATTTATTAACACACTCACACAAAGTGTGAGTTATGGCTAAAGTATATATAGCATATATACGACACCCCCCTATATTTAGCTCGAACGATGTCCTCAGAGCGATCAAGAGCGATGAAGAAGACATAACTCGTTCCTAGTATAAGGAAGTGAAAAGGAATGGTATATACAAAGACGAATGAAAGAATATAATGAAGAGGACTCGGTGTTTCCCCCTATACTTAGGATCAAGTAATCCTATGTATAGCAAGCTATACATGAAGGGAAATCTGAGTGGAAGGATGTACAGGGTCTACCCCACCCTATACTTAGGGTAAAATACCCCTAAGTATAGGCAACAAAATAGAGATAGAAAACGACAAAGAGGACACACATATATACAAGATGGATGGGCATTACTCCCCCAATACTTAAGGTGAAGGATCCTTAAGTATAGGCAATGACAAGAGTAATGAAACAGAACGAAAGGAGCAACTCGGTGTTTACACCACCCTATACTTAGGATGAGGTATATCCTAAGTATAGCAAAGATAATCCTAAGCGAGACATGGGGTGAAAACAAAATGGAAGAAACAAGGATCAAATCATGACGAAACACGTATATGCAAAGAGTACAATGTTGAGGTGCTTCTCAACAAGCGCTAGATTTTACACCCCTAGCTGGGCGCAAAGGCTAGGATAAGGTTGTATCAAGGTTCCTGACGACATCTGTAAGGCGAATGTCGTACTGTCGTCACAGTCTCGGTATGAGCACAACGACGAAATCAATAATGCAAGAAAGGACACCCAAGTAAGCAATTAGGCGGGTGTCTGCTACCGGCCACGGAGATGGAAATATGTGATCGGGATCCAGTAGCACAAAAGAAATCATCGGCTCAGGATCATACTGGAGTGGAAGTGTAGAGCCAAAGAAATTGAACGTGGAGAATGATGGATCAGTCATGGAATCCTCCACGTCAATCAGTGTCTTAAAAAGATGTGGAAAATTAAGATCAGGAGACTCTCTAAGAAAACTGATATTCGAAGCATAAAACGGATATAAATAAGACAGATCGTCGAATATTTTAAGGATCGGCTCATCCTTGTGAGGGTCGTTGAGGTGAGACAACTCAGAAGTAGAAGGATCAGAAGACTCGGTTTCGTGATCTGCCAGATCGGATACACTCTCATAAGGTGAAACCGAGTACACATCGTGTATGGCATTCTTCCGCAGATAACCCTCGGGGAGGAATGAAAGATCATTGGCGAGAAATAGAGGATCAGGATTTATCAGGGCATCTGCGCTACTGTCAAGCACCCACTCTGTGCACCAAGATGCATCGTCATCTGAAGTCTGTGTCTGGTCAATCTGGAAGCATGAGAAGGTACTGGTCAACACCGCGAAGGCTAGCAATGTGGCTGCAACTGGTCCTCGCTCTGCGGCAATGCTGGCTATCATTTGGTCCCCATAGTATGGATCTATCTCATCAAAGTGGAGGAAAGAAGGCTCGAATACAGGAGTATCTATATCAGTCATCCCAAAGTGGTATCCCATATCGAGTTGTGGCTGCTGGAATAAGTCCCGGTATCTGTCTGAACCCGAGAAGTATCTCTGCAAAATGAAAGCTGAGTCATCTGGGACTGGACACTGAAATGGCTGGATCGATGGCTGTAGTAGCGGGGGCTCCTCCATCTCCTGGAATATCAGAAGATCTGATATCCAAGACTCATCGACTGAAAACTCTGGGGCTGACTCGAACTCTAGCTGGAAGACCAATGGGAACTCGAGTAGATTCTGGGTCAGAACCTCTACTGTAGTAGTCATCTCCTCTATCATCTGTGCTGCAGCAGAATCCAAGTCCTCGATCGGGTGTATAAAAGTTGTATCCTCATATATGGCAGCACACCCAACTCGTACTGCAACATCCTCATGTGTTGTCCCGACTATGGCATCTTGTGAAGATGGGCTTTGTGAAAGTGATCTCGAGATGGCATCAAGTAACTCAATGTCGAAACTGCGGTGTGAACCGCCACACGAGGTCACGACCAGTGCTATCTGATCGGCGGTTATCCCCCTCATGGAGATCTCGATGAGCTCTGTCGATGAAAGTCCGTGATCAAGGAATCTCCTCAAGAGGTCAATAAACCTCAGCCATGCCTCATGCAGTGGATCCTGGGGTCTACTGAATAATCTGTGATCAAAGACCGTTTGGGGATAATATCTTTGTAGAAACTCTAAGCGTAGCTCTCCCCACGTAGTGAATCTCCTTCCCAATCGTCTGTGCCTTCTCATGGCTCTACTCTGGAGTGTAAATGGGAAGGTTTTCAGCATCAGCTCCTCCACAGTGGTAGCTGAAAATGTCTGGCTGTCGCAGAACTCCTTGAACTCGGCCAGATGAAGATAAGGCTCGTCGTGCACCTCCCCTGAAAATGTAGGCAGTCCCTGAAGAAACTCCAAATCCAGAATGAATGGACCTAATGTAGAAACTGACTCAGCTCCCTGGTCTATCTGCTCATCCATCATATTGACATAGGGGGCATTTGATACTCGCATCTGCTCTCTACGATCGCGTAAGGAGTGCACTCTCAATCTACCAATGGCATCGTTCGGTTCTCGCATATGCTCAATCTGATCTCCGCAGACGTCTAGCGCAGCATGCCCAGAAGAATGAAAGGGATGGAAGGGAGGGAACGGAAGGTCGATCGGAGATCCGACCTCCCTTGAAGGTGGACTGGACTGATGAGAAGAAGATGAAGAAGCCACAAGAGTCAACAAGAAGTGAGGGGGGTCCATCATCCATGGATATAGAAGAGGAATAGAACTGAAGGGAGGGTGGGAGGGAGAAAGATAGATGACTGGAGAAGAAGATGAAGAAGGCAGAAGAGATATGGAAACACACAAGATGAGAAAGCAAACCCCCGATTCACCTACTCAACACTGAGCCGATGACCGTAAAGGTTCAGTCAATTATCTTGTCTATTTTATTTAGGTGATCATGTCAGTCTTTCAGAGCAATTACGTGAGCTGATAGAAATCCAATACTCTTAACCGATTGTCCCAAATAGAAGGCCGGTAGTCTGTCAAGAAATCAGATATGGCTCTAGCCTAGGATGCGGGTCACTCTCTCGCTCATCCAAACCAAACAAGGAGGGGGTTACTCTCCCCAAGACAGATTTTTAAGTGAGGTGTCTTTTAGGGTCAAGTGCGATTAGCAGTCCCGATTTTATTGTTTTTGTTTTTTAGGTATTTTTCAAGCAAACAATGTCTAACGAATTTTCCGTTTTCCTGGTTATTTAAGTCCGAAAATTGGGGGTAGAAGATGAAAAAGCCGATGCGCGATAAAATCAATGATGCATGCAGAGTAAGAGATGCGTACCTGACTCCAGCAGTCTACATGCAGGGTGATCCGCGCATAAATATAAAGATTGAAAGCAAACTACCTATATGATGCATGAGAATCCGGAACTATCTATATGATGCATGAGAATCCGACCCTAAACGAAGCAATTTCTACACGTAAAGCACAATAGCTAGGTAATCAAACCTAGGTCCGGAGTCCTATCTTGGGAGCCACTCGGTGTCCACCACAATAAATCCTGCACGCGTTGTATGTGACTCCTCAAGGCACGTGGACTAGAGTCTAAGTAATCCGACCTTTTCTTGTAATTTAATTAATTAAGTCCAATTAACGATCTATAGGTGCAGGTAGATAATTAGGGATTGGGCCTTAATTAATTACGTCACAATCAAAAAAAATCCTAAGCTAAGGCCAAAACCGCGTAAATCAGATAAGTAGTAGAAAAATGCGAAAAATCAAAAAGCTGATGAAAAACCACAATGATGTCCCCCAAGCACACTGGTGCCCGACGAAACAGATCTCGATAAATCACTAACAAAGTCCAAGTATCTGTCTCTATATTATTAAAATAATATGTTTGCGGAAAATAAATCTAACTACTAATCTAACTATGGCTATCTACACGGCTATTCCGCGGCTCCTGCACTCCTGCTCGGCTCCTCGCGCTCTCCTGCGGCTCTATGTAGAAAAGAAGCCGCCTCTGACTTCTGCGGTTTCTTCGGCTTCCGAAAAAGCCGGCTCGGTCCTCGAGCCCTCGCAAGAAATCAAACACGAATGTATCAGACACAGATTATTAGAAAAATATGCAAATAAATCAGAGCAAAAATAGATATACAACTATAAATAAAAAGCTGCGAAAAATCGCGAAAAATAAAAAGACTACTAAGCTGTGCTCCCCGGCAATGGCATCATTCTAATGAGCCGAAAAAGCCGCAAGATCCGAGTAAGGATAAAATAAATCAAAGGTCGTTGCGACCCGGATCTCGCAGATCGGACTCAACAAGAAAATAAGACCACCAAATCAAAGATAAATCAATAAAATGCGAAAGCGGTCTTCGCTATTTATTTAACCTGGTATAGCGACTAGTGTCAGACACAAGGAGCACGGATTGACCCAAAAGAGCCTACGAAGTAGTATAAAGATAAAATAAAAAGATAAAATATTTTTTGGGGTTTTTATGCATTTTTAATTTTTTTGTATTTTTAATTCAAAAGAAAATATAACAAAAAAACTAAAAAGGACACATTCAATGATTTATTCAACATATCAAATCAACCCAGAAAAATCAAAGAAAATTAATTTTGTGTTTTTTATATTTTTCAGTGTTTTTGGTGAATTTTTGAGAATTTTCTAATTTTTAATTGATTTTATAAAAATCGAGAAAGGGAAAAACAGTGAATCAATGTGCAGCCAGACTTGAAAGGCTAGTTAAAAATATATAATTAGCCTCTAAAAATCAGGAGACAATTTTTATGCAAACTAGATATAAAAACCAAGCTACAGAAAGAGAGTTTGCATTTTTTGTATTTTACAGAATTTTAAAGAATTTTTGTAAAATTTTTAGGGTTTTATGATTTTTAGGAGTTTTATAAATTCAAATGACAGAAAAATTGGACAGGAACTCAAAAACAACGAAGCAAACAAGTCCTAATTTTTTTAGAATTTTTATATGAGTTTTTATATTTTTACTTGCTATTCTATTCCAAACAGTAGCAAAAATGAAGGTTTTTGATTTTTTAAAATAGCAAAAAGCAATA
This sequence comes from Ottelia alismoides, assembly GCA_037367405.1. Lineage (NCBI taxonomy): Eukaryota > Viridiplantae > Streptophyta > Magnoliopsida > Alismatales > Hydrocharitaceae > Ottelia > Ottelia alismoides. Next base: position 429,910 of record JAZKJV010006549.1, on the reverse strand, counting down.
GAAATTTCCAAAAAATTAGTGACATTTTTACACAGTTGTAGGAGCCACGTGTCCAAATTTCACTTGATTTGGACTTTATTTGATATTTTATTCAACGAAAACAAATGCTACAACATATAGGGACCTAAGTGCAAAGAAAGTTAATTACAGGGCTAAATATATAACAAGCCTAAAAACCCAGGGCCTAAAATGCAAATATCCCAAACAAGCATGACCAACGCCGTGATTAACACCCAGAGGGGTATTTCTGTAAATTCCTATTTATAAAATACCAATCAATAACAACCAGAAACCACATTGTGTAATATGCAATTGTTCTGCTACTCACGTGTCGAAGCACATGTTCCACACAAACATGGACTAAATAGCAATATCCAAAAAAACTATGGTCCTACATGCAAATTATCCAAACCAAAAATAACTAAATAAAATATTTACAGGACTAAACGATAACAACAAAAAGAAGAGGGACCTACAGGAAATTTACCCCTTTATTACTGATCTGATGAACGAAGGTGGCGCCACGTGGATGATCGGATGGTGTAGAATAGTGGACGCTCCTTCGATTGATCGACGCTCCATATGCAACCCTCAGATGGATCTAACGGTAGAGAGCTCTCGCAAACGGATGGCTACGATCAAAATTGGAGCTGGAGCTCGATCGGACGGTGGCTGGAGATCCTCCATGAACAGGTCACCGACGAGTTTCGCCAGCTCAATGCGTGCGTAGGGGACCTCCTCAACCGCTGCGGAGGTGGGCGAATCAACGAGGGAGCTCGTCCGCAGCTAGTGGTGTGCTCCGATGACTCCGGCGATATCGGAGAAGCTCCAGCGATGGAGGGGAGCGAAATGGTTGTGCCTGAATTGTTGGACCCCCAGATGGGGTCCTTCTTCGATGGGACCTGCACAGAAAGAACGTCGGGTCGAGAGCAAAGTGCCTCGACCCGGTTATGGGCGAAGTGGGTGGTCTGGAGGTGGAGGGGGGTTCTCCGGCGAGGCGACGACGGAGGAGACCTACTTCTTGGTGGGCGAACCAAGGTGATCGGAGGGGGGTAGAAGATGGAGCGAAGTCTCATGAAGATGATATGAGTTTCGGATGGACGGAAGGGTGATCAGAGATGAGCGAAATGGCCGACGAAGGCTGGCGGCGCGAATTTGAAAAATCTAAAATTAGAAGAAACTAGAGAGCATCTGACCTAAAGGGTAGCTGAGGTCGTCTAGGATGAAGGTTGTGCACCTTCGGGTGTCGTCGCCTCGATGGTTTGACGGGACCAGAGGCTCTGGCTTGCCTGGTAGAGGAGCACGACGGTGTGGCCGCTGGATCAGTGGTTCCCGGTGCTCGCGTCCTCCCTGCAACTCTTCCTCATGCTGCTGTCACTCAGGCGAAGATGAGGAGCTCCTTGGTGGCGAGGGGGGTGGCCAAAGATGGAGTGAAATGTGTGGCGGAGCTAGGATATATACTGGGAAGGGTCCGATAAGATGGGAATCGGGAGAGATTCTGGGTGCACGGATCCATAGAAGGAATGTCGAGCGTGGATCGTGGATCAATCATTGATATTCGGAACCCGAGGTTTGGATGGATGGAGGTCGGATCATGTCTCGAAAAATAGGAGAAGATCAGGTCGTTGACAGGGTCCGCAAAGAAGAGGTCCGCGGGGGAGAGTTGACCGGGGGTCAACAAACCCCCGTGGACCAATGAGATTATTCCTTTTATTAATTATTTGTGAATTCATTTAAAAATAATAAATGATTTTATTTTGAAAATTTTTCAACATGAAAAATGTTTAATTATTTTCAAAGAAATTTATAGTGATATTTATTTATTTTTTTGAAAAATAAATTAGGTATTTACATTATATTATTATTATATACAGGTATGTATACCTATGTATTTTTTTATTTTATTTTTATCTTTTTATTTATGTATATTTATTCCAATTTTATATTTTATTTATTTAAAAAAAATAAAATATGGAATATAAAAAGATTTTTATTGAATTTTTATTAAGTATTTACAAGGGTGAAATAATTAGGTCTTGTATTTTGTGTACATGGTATGTATACACAGGTGAGAGAGAAGTTATTTATTTTTATTTTACTTTTATTTTTCCCATTTTTATTTTATTTTTATAAATATGTACAAAATATGGGAAGCACACATATATTTTTGTTTTTATAAAATAAATTATTTACATATAGAGGGATATTTACACCATGTTGAGTCACCCTATCTCTCTCTACTTATTTTATTTTGCGGTCAGGCCCTTGTGGAACCTTCCTTTGGGTTCAGGTCACTCAATATTTATTCTAAATATTTCCCTCTTTTTCTTTATTTCTTTATTTCTTTATTTTTGTGTAAAAACATGCTAATTATGGCTATTTACATGATGCATGCATTTTGACAAATTATTGTATTTACAAACATTTACATGGTCTTTTACCAAGGTTTCTAACTAAAATAAAGGAATAAAGAGTGATGAATGGGGATTCATCAATCCTCCCTGGAATTTTTAGGCTTTTATTATTATTAGTGTAGTAACATTCATGACATGTTCATAAATGTACAATTCATAGAGTCAACTAAAATTCAAAATACCATCCGCAATATGTTTATCATAACTATTTATGATTAATTAATTACAGAAAAGGAATGAATATCCACTTCTAACAAGTTTAGATACATATATCAAATTCCTTCTGACTTCAGGTACATAAAGACATTCTTGAAGTAAAAGGACTCTCCCACTAGATAATGATAGGTGGCAGGTTCCGATGGCGACTGTTGCAACACTTGCATCAGATACCATATGGATGACTATCTCCCCTTCTTCCAGATTCCTAGTTTATTTATAGATGCAACAAATTGCATACATGAACATGAGCACCAGAATAAAAAAACACTTAAAAATCCATGAAAATTCTTAAATAATTAAAAACCCATATAAAAATTAGAAAATGCTAAACATGCAATATTAATAATAAACTGATATTACTAGTTATTGATAGATATACCTATCCTCCGTTGTTCTCAATGGTTCGACCCCTACACTTGCGCACTATACACACATTTTGTAGGGTATAATAAATTTCATCTCACTTAGTTTTAATTCCCTACATTATTCATGGATTGATTGTTTGCCTGATTCACATCGAGTTACATAACAAGCATCGATACAACGATGGCTTGATACGATCTGTTAAACATCGCATGCTCCTCCAAGACCATATGTTTGGTACCTCTGCTCTAGTGATATCAACAGTTAGCTCTTCCCAGATAAATAGCTGAACTATCAAGTGGTCTCCTCCTCTGGTAACTTGTCCTTAGGGAGATGGATATTTCCTTGTGAGTTCAGGTACATGCCACTGCACAAAGAATATGGGAGAAGCTAAAAGAAAGATAAAAAAAGTGGAAACAAACTAGTGTGGTCACATTTCCTTGTGAAGTTCGATCAGTGTTACGAATCCTTCACCAAGAAGTAGGCCTTTTCTGGAAGCTCAAAATTTTTGGAGTTTTTGTAGAGTCTTTTTTTGGGTATCTCTTTATTTAGCATTGCTCTGCATTCTTGCTTTGCCCCGACGGATATGGAATCTTTTATTCCACCCATGTTTTGGGGTCTTAAAAAACTCATAATTGCATACCATTCCTCAGCCGAGGCTTTATTTCAATCCATTCTCTAGTCCTTAGATGTCCATGCTACTAGAGGAAAAGTTGGGTTGAAGTACCGATTTCTGTAGTTCCCAAGAATGGTTCTTGAGACACCATTGATGGAGCATCCTAGTATTGTCCCGACTTGGAATCTAAGTAATTTCAATAACTCATATTGATTGAGTGTAAGGTATTAAGTCAAGTCAATGTCTCAAGAGTCATACAGATGGCATGAATGATTCCAATTAGGCACACTGAATTGACTCATGAACACAGTCTCATAAAACCTAAAGAATTAAGTCAAAGAGACCTGAAGAATCCTTATTCTAGTCCTTATTAGGTTCCTCTTAAACTATGTGGATCAAGGTCTAGACCAAGCTCATATCTTCATATTTTACTTAGACTTGTTCACTTGTCAAAATCATTCAGTAAAATGTTCATATAATGCAATGCAGAAAATATTTTTGTGAAACCAATATCTACTTTTGAACTTTTTTATAGGATTTTTCAAAAATGATTTGCAAATTTTTATGGAGTTCTAAAAACTTTTTTCAAATTTTTAGGTATTTGTAATAATTTTACAAATTTTTATGGGAATTTTAAAAAGAAAAGAGTTAATGAATTAACATTCATAAAGGATTTTATACAAGGTATATGCAGGTTTTATACATGATTTTATACAAGTATATGATGTATATGTACATGTTTTATTTGAAGAATTTTTGCAAGTATATTGTTTACATGGTTTTCAAAATAATTTGAAAACATTTTTGCAAACTTTTATAAATATTTTAAAAACTTATTTTGAAAAAAAATTGCAAAGATTTTTTTAAATATATTTTTACAAATGATTTTTACAAACTTTTTACAAACATTTATAGAGAGTTTATTTTTCAAATTATTTGAAAACATTTTAAAATATTTTTCAAAGGTTTTCAAAAGATTTTTCAAGAAATTTTACATCTGTTTTCCAAATCATTTTGCAAATAGGTTCAAACCAATTTTTCAAAGATTTTTTCAAAATATTTCGTGTTATAGGAGTGTATTCTTCACAGTCGATTTATTGTATACCCTTACCCAATATAGTAGCTATATAATTAAAAATATGATAGTACAAGTTATTGCTAACATGTATATACATATATATGGCCCCCGTATACTTAGCTCAAACTATGTCCTCATAGTGTTCAAAGAGCAATAACGGAAGGCATAACTCATGCTAAGTATAGAAAAGCCTATACTATGATGACTGAATCAATACAAAGTCGATCGTTACATAGGATCCATTAATTCTAAGTATAGCAGACTGTACGCAAGGCTAAGATGATCGAGTATCAGAATTCACAAATTAATGACTTGGCTTATCTCCTCCTATACTTCGGGTGAAGTATCCCTAAGTATAAACATAATATGAACGAGTTGAGAGGCAAGCGAGAGAATAAATGCAAATAACTTGAATACACTCGTACCCCCTATACTTAGGATGAAGTATATCCTAAGTGTAACATAGAAGAATGGGATGAATGAAATAATAGAAAAATGAAAGAACTGAAAATGAAATGAAAAGAAGAAAAGAAGAAATAATTAATATAAATGTTTTAGCTTGCACTATCTGAATCTCCTGATGAAATGACTGTGAGATTTTCATCAAAAATCACATTGATTGAGTCAACAACAGACATGAATGTAACATGCTCTAGATACAACTTCAACAACTGTCCATTGACTATGAATGGATGTGCTTCATATAACAATTCTGATATCAGAATGCTTCTATTATCACACACAAATCTCACAATAAAGGGCCCTGTCCATTTGCTCTTGAGTTTGCCGGGGAAAATCTTCAACTTGGCATTGAATAACCACACCTTCTATCATGGCTCAAAAGTCTTTCATGTGATGTGCTTATTATGCCAACATTTCACTTACTCTTTGTAAATAAGACTATTATCATATGCGGTCTCTGAATTTTAGCCGTTTGTACAAATCTATTTTCGGGTTCTGACCACCTTTCTGTGAGTCCAGATTGTAGATGTTTATTGCCCATTAATGAATACCCATTCATTCATCTTTATTCCTTTATTTTATCTTTAAACCCCTGGTTAAATGCATGTAAAAATAGCTAACTTGTACAAATTAACACTCTGACCTTTATTTGTAAATAATGCTTAAATAAATGCATCTAGATATAAAATAAATGAATAAATAAAAGAAAATTAAAATAAAGGAAGTATTGCAAATACATGCTGACCCTAAACCCTGAGACTAAGTCAATATTGACTTGGTCAACAAGAAATAAAGAAGGGGTAAATAAGGACAACTAAGTACAGATAGAATAACACTGCCACTTAGAAACCCTGGGTGACCTGTACACTATATATAGCTCAAACTCATACCAATTTATACACACTCTTACATACCTCAAACAAAAATATTTTCAACACCAAACATGAACATAAAAACACATAATTGGCCTTTGGGTCCCTATTGGACTATATACCTACATAATATATTCATTTTATTCATTATTTGTATTTTTAGTTTTTTTGTATTTTTATATACTCCTAAATATTATTTGAAATATATGTAAACAATAAACACAAAATAAAAACATTTAAAACTCATTGAAATGAATAAATTAACAAAAGAACTATGTATATTATACCTATATCATACATGCTCATATTTATTTAAACATACAAATAAAGTCAAAATAACAAAATAAAAATACATAAACATATATCTAAATATATTATAAATATATAAATTATGTATGCAAAATTTTAAATTAAAAATACATGATAAAAAAATACTCAAAATATAGGTATTTATACCTATAATTAAACTTGTAAACATTAACACATAAAATATAGGTCGATAAAAATAAATAAAAATCTCCTAAATATAGTAGATAAAAAAAGAAACAACTTTCATGATTTAACAAAAAATAATAAATCGTTTTCTATTTTAATTCCATTTTATTTACCTTTTTATTTCTATTTTCTCTCTTTGCGGGTGACGTGGATTAATCAAGGAGCGACATTAATAGACCTGGGTCAACTCCCCGCTCCCCACTCGGACCAGTTCGTCATGTGTATTTTTCTTACTTTTGACACTTTTTCCTGACCATTCTACCTTCGATTTGTTATTGCAAAACTTTTGCCTAACTCTGATCTCTCACGCAGATCAAGAGTTGGTTCCAATAAATACTCGATACGATTAAAAATCCTAGTTGAAGGGAACTTCTTAGGCAACTTGTATTTATAATTGCCACCTCCCATTTTTTAATTAATCTCTCTTGACAAATCTTTGAGCCCTTGGATCAAAGTTGGGAGTAGCCCTTTGTGACAGGACGATGCCCCCATTGAAGCACATCGAGGAGGAGGCGAGTTTGAGGCAATTGAAACTATCACTAGAGCATTTTCGGCAGTACCTTGCTCGTAACCACATCGACATGTGAGCTCTTTTTTCTTTCGCTATTTTTTATTCCTAGCAATAGCAGTAGAGTAATTATGCATTTTATTTTATTTAATTTCCTTATTTAAATACTAAAATCTCAAAAAATTAGTTAGTTGGAGCTTCAGGATCCGGCCTTGTTCACCTTGTACCATTTATCCCTCGACCTGCTTGATCGCCTCCACACGTTCACCTTGTCATCTTCTTCCACCTCAGCTCATTTCCATGCCCAAATCTTTCTCATATATGTAATATCTAAACTCCTCTAAATATCATCATAGCTACTCCGCCATGACCTATAGCCTCATTATTGTGTTTGCAAGCTAATTGTGCAGGTCTTGGATCTTGATGACCTAGTTAGGGTTGATTTTTGTCCAGTAGAGGGTCTCCTAGGTGTCCAACTTCCCAAGACTGCCAGGGCACCGTCGATGGGTTCTATATCTTTTAGTAATACATCAGATGCGGAGGAGCTTGAGATCCATTTCAAGCCTGCTCGAAGCATCCCATGTGGTTAGATGACGGAGATACCTTCTATCAAAGGAGGCCGATCTTGGCCTTCTTCCCTATTCTTCCAAGAAGTAGCAACCGTCCGATCGCCTCCATTCTTTATATTTGATCCCTACCATTATATCAACCCAAATGCTAGTCATTCGATGAATAGCTAGATCTGATCAACACCCTCCATTGCTAAAGGGGTATCAACTGTCTGCTATGAGCCGCGTGGATAAGTGGCGCTCGATCCACCATTGGATCATGGGCCTCTTTGGGTATTTTTAGGAACTTTCCCCACCTTTTTGTAATTTCTTTTTGTCCATAAATTTGCATTTGTAGTTTAAATAGTTCTGTAATATATTCATCAAGAACCTGAGCTTTCGTCGATTTACATTAAGGTCTAATCCACGTCACCTCACATGCTTGTGCATGTGAGGGGGAGTGATTTTTGCGTGTATATCCTTGTGGTGAAATGTAGAATCATGGAGGGAACCTAACATCTAGTCTTGGAGGGTCTGCGGTGGCCAACATGCTGGGTACGGTAATTATTGTCTCGACCGCTCTCTCGGCTCTCAAATATCCACAATCAAGTGCATCAACAATTGACCCACACTGATAATCAAGCAATGAAGAAGGTGAGCCAAAATTCATTATAACCTACAAAATGATATGTAGGTGTTGGGGTCAAATCACAAAGGAGCAACGCGGACACAAAAATTGAAAAGAAAATAAACAATTGTTCTCGTGTATTTTATATGGTTTTTTTTTTTATTTTTGTGGAATTTTACTAATTTATATTTTAAGAATTTTTTAATTTATATTTTTAAATTTTTAATTTTAATTTTCTCTTTATATCTTCTGATTTTTATTTTTCTCTGTTTTAATAGGTATTAAGTATATATATATATATATAAGTGTATATAGATAATATGTATTGTACAATTACTATATGAGTTTAATGGGGTTGCCCCCTTGGGGCAGCCAACATGGCTGCCCCCGCGCCGTTTTCAGCGTTGTTTATTTTTTTTGAAAAATATCGCCATGTATATTCATCCCTCCTATATGCCATTCGAATTTCGTTAGAAACAGAGACTCCTACAGCCTCCATCCAGACATTCATTTTCTAACGGTAACATGATTTTTTAAATCGACACCATCTCGATGGAGGCCTTAGGAGTCTCTGTTTCTGACGAAATTCGAATGACATATAGGAGGGATATAGGGATGAATATACATGGTGATATTTTAAAAAAAATAAAAAAACACCAAAAACGGTGCGGGGGCAGCCACTGTTGGGGCAGCCCGATTAAATTCTTACTATATCGGAAATATATATATAAAAATAAAAATACCAAAATCTATAGTCCTTTCTATTTTTTTAAGGTTTTAAAATATTTTCTTGGTGTTTTTATAATTAATAAAAATATAAGTAGTATATAAAAGTAAGATAGATATAATACATACATAATGTCTTATATTTATAGATAGTACTATGTATAGTAAAAAATAATGAAATAAAATCTATTTATGTTTTAATATTTTTCTCTATTTCTATTAAATTTCTTCATTTTTGCTATTATTTATATTTCTAATGATTAAAAAAGTCAAACAAAGAATTAAAATACTAGGCTATGTTATTTTGTAATTTTGAAATAATAATTATCTCAAAAATGTTCAAATTTTCTAAATAAATAATATATAATATGGATAAAATTCCGAAGTATAAGCACATATGATTTTTTTGCAAAAATATTTAGTCAAAAACTCAAATATGCGTAAATAAGCACATATAATTTTTTTGAATTTTCAAAACATTTTTATAATTTTTAGATTAATTTTTAATAAAAACAGGAGAATTATGCAATGTTTTTGCATTTTTAAAATTAGAAAAACTTTTAAATATATATGATATTTTAAAAAGTTCCATGCCCTTAAAATAATTATCCTATTAATTTTAGATGCAAAATTTTATTTTTAATAAAATAAATACAAAAAATAAAATTACTTGTCATTGGAAGGGACTATATGAAATTTAAATAAACATACAAGCCATTCCAAAACACATTTCAAAAGTCCAAGGGCATATGTGCAAAAAACCCAATGATACTTAATATTAACATGTTGGTAGGGGTATATTGCAATATTTAAAAAAGAACAAGGCCTACTTGCAATTTATCCAAAAGTTATAACACTAAAATACAAATTCTTTGGACTTGATAATAACAAAGACCCATATGGGGTTCTCTGCAAAGTGTTAAGATCCCTAATATGTACGCACACGTGAGGTGATGTAGACCTAACTTAAATGAAAATATAGTAAATACGGGGGCCTAAGTAAAAATATTACAAAATATTTTGTATACAAACAGAAGTTTGTGGACCAAAGAAAAAAATACAAAAGCGGAGGGGTATCGAGAAAAATTACCCTTCTTGTGTGCGATCCAATGGTTGATGGCTCTTCACTTGCCATGTGTCGGCTGTAGGATGGTCAGTGATGCTTTACGTACATGCGGCTGAGATTAGATCTCAAGTCTTGATCTTACTGTTGGGGCAACACGCATCCAACGATGATTGTCTGGAGGTGGGCTTCGATTGGATGGCTAGAAGGTTACCGGGAAGAATGCGGAAGAACACCCGACTGGGTGAACTTTGATATGATCTTCTAGTCGACTCCGGCCACTGAAGTATCTCTCAGTTGGCGCAAAAGATGGTAGGAGGTGGTTCACTTCAACAGGGCAACTCAAAAGGTTCCGGGACCCATTGGTGGCGTTACGGATGACCGAGGAAACTGAGGATGCAAGGGAACCTTTGACTGTTAACAAGACGGGGTCCTCAAAGTCCAAAATCGATGAATCTACGATTCTCATTATTTATTCTTTTATTTTAGCATTATCTTTTAGCAAAAACACCTATAAAAATATGTAAATACTATAATTTATCATTGTAGATGTCTTTTTTAATATTGCATAACTAGCACATGTTTTCCAAAAATAAAAGAATAAGAGAAAAGAAAAAAAAAGATGTATTTAGAATAAATACAGATTGACCAAACACCAAGAGAAGGTCAAAACTTGACTGATCGCCAAGAAATAAATAGAGAGAGATTGGATGCATTATTGTACATAACACCTATACCTGCACAAATAAATATCCATATATATATATATATTACATTGGTGAATACCATATTACTTTTACATACTTGTATATAGCCCTAATAATAAGTTAAAAATACAAAAATTAGAAAACACAAAATAAAATAAAAATAAACTCCACAATTCATTGTACAAAGGTCACATGTATATATAATGTATCAATACTTATTTATTAAACACCATCAATTAATTTAAAAATTTAAGTAAAAATCATTTTATATCCCTAAAATTATTTTGTAAATAAATAAAATATAAAAAATTATTTTTATAAAAATAGTAAAAATAAAATACATGTATATAATACATAGGTATATTATATCTATACATAATACTACATACTATATATACAATAATAAATTAATCTATAAAAATAATTAGAAATCACAAAAAATAACTTGAAGAATAATAAGAAATTTTCATTTTACCAGTTTTTATTTTAAAATCATTTACTATTTAATATTTAATATTCTTTTATTTTTGTAAATCCTGCACTCTGATTGGTCCACGTCAGAAGGTTGACCTCGGTCAACCTTCTCCCCTAGTTGACCCAACTCGATTCCTATTTTTCCAGAGCTTCTTCTCCCCTTTTTCCGATCGGTTCCGGCCTCCATTCACCTTGATTTTTGTGCCCAATTAAGATTCTAAGATCTATCATCCTCACAGATCCCTAGGTGCAGCCGGATCGCCCTAGGGTTTCACGCATCCCTTCGATCATTCTAGACCCTCGAGCACATGCCTATATATTCTCTGTTCCACCTCCAGAGCTCGTCAGTTCAATCGTCGCGCCATCATAGACCCCTAACAACCTTTAGAAAAGTGACAGCTCCCCAGAGAACCCTTTGGAGCTCGTTTTGGTGCTGAGATCAAACGAAGCTTGCTACATGGCCGGGCCTTCGTCGCGTATAGCCTCCCTAGTCATTCGCAGCCCAGTTCAGGCCATTACCTCGCCAACCAGTTTGCTTGAAGCTCTTGAGATTCTCAATATTTTCAGGTAACACTTATCTTCCTCCATTGTCCATTCCACTCGATCTTGCACATTTTCACCACCGCTAGTACACCAGCTCCGACCAACTGGTCGGAGCCCCACCTGAACCACCTCACCAGTCCGATCGATACGCCCTTCCACCATATATGTCACTCTATGCTTACCCCCTAGACTCAGTCTTTAGGCTGAGATTAAGACCTGACTATCTTCCTCCATGATTGTCGGAAGTTGAACCTGCATCCACCATTGCTTCCCTTCTTTATCTCGCGAAAAAACCATGGCTGGGGCTTGGTCTTCGATCTGGGAGTATACCTACAGGTTCAATACATATGGGGAGGACCATTTAGAGACCCAACTGCTCAGGCGGAGCAACTGTAGGTGGAGTACCAGCATCCCGCTCATCTGGTCGATCATCTTTCCATATGAGCCATCCACTCTATGCGGAGCGCTTCCACGATTGTGTTGGATCCTTCAACGTCTTCATTGGAGCAGTGGATCATCCTCCTTGCTCAGGCAAAGTTTGCTAGGCGCTTGTTTTTCCAGCCACCTTCACAGCCACTAAATTTGGAGTCCCGTCCCAGATTTGATCTGAGCCCTCCATCAGATTTTCATCCTAACACTTGGATCATATCTGGACCCCTCATCTGAGCTGCACGACAAGCATCCTTGCAGGCCGTTAGATCAGATCTGACGTAGCTGATCTTACCATACGTTCTGAGTCGTCAGATTCTTTTGTAGAAAGCCATCAAAGTCGTGAGAGCCCCCACATATGCCTCATGTTCCATCTGGGTATATTTCCTTCTTACCCCTGCATGTTTTCTTATCATTGTTTAATCAAATAAATGTAATAACTAGTTAAAAACTTTTATACTTTAGACCTTCTAGTTTTATTTATTCACATTTTCGTCTAGTCACGTAGAGACCACATGCATCCTCACGTGACTTCTTTGGTTATTTGCGGTATCTGGTCTACTTTATTTTTTGGTTATTAAATGAAATTTATGTTTTGATATTTGCACTTATACCCCTATGAACTGTGTATCATGTGTTGCGCGTGAGCTTTTTGGACAAATTTCATGGTTGGCCTTCGAGTTTTAACATGTGTTATTTGCTAGGCCTTGAATCTTAACATATTTGCAAGTAGGTTCCTGTAAACTATTTTTAATTGCATGTTTTTTTATTTAATGCAATAAATATTAAATCGAACCTAAAAAATATCTAAAAATTACCTATAGCTCCTCTTAGCATGTATTCTTTGTGGTGACTTTTGGGTGTTGATTTCCTTGAATTTTCTATTATTAAAAATTCAAAAACCCATAAAAAGTGTCCTATTTATCTTTGAAAAATTATAAAAAAATTGAAAAATCACTTAAAAATTCCACAAAAATTCTTGTAGTTGTATTTTATTGTCTTTCATCTCCCATATTAAGTTTGCTTGAAAATACCTTATAAAAGTCATAAAAAATGCAAAACATTCGAAAACTTATAAAAAATATTTAAAATTATGGAAAAATCCAAAATACTGATTTCCATCTATGTTTGTAGATATTTCCTTATATTTTATAATAAAAATCATCGTAGAAGTTTTGGGTATTTTAAGTATTTTTAACTTGTAAATTACTCTTGGCTATGCACTGTCTACCATTTTTACCACTGTTTGATTTTTTTATAAAATCTCAAAAACTTCAAAAATTACATAAAAATTACAAAAAAATAATATAAAATATATAAAAACAAAACTATTTTTACTGCATTTTTTTGATTTTTTGACATATTAGAATAAAGATAAAAAGAGAGTGTTTAAGTCTTTTTATTTACTATGCTAATTTCCTTTATATTGAAAATTTTAAAAATTTAAAAATAAAAACCACTAAAAATATTTTATTTCCTGAAATTACACTACTTAATTTTCAAATCGTGCTCCTTCTTTTTGACCCTTGATGCTATACCTGGTAAATAAAATATATTGATTGCCTTATCTTAGAGTGCTTTGATTTCCTTATTGATCGATTTGATTAATTGAGGACAATGGCACTTAAGTTATTATTCAACCTTAGTTGATCTCGAAATCGTGTCATGAGAATGGAAATGTTGCCGGAGAGCACGACTTAGTAGTATGATTTCATTTGTTGTCTTTTTTTGTTTCTATTTATTATAATCATTTTTTGACATATTCTACTTGGTTTTTTGTGCTGGGAACTGCCAGGGACGATTCAGTTTGCTTTGGAGTGACAAAGCATAGGAGGAGGAACAAAGGATTACATGAGTAGTTATTCTAGATAGAGTATTTATTTTAGCAAAAACAATTCTTCTGATAACTTAGAACTCTTTTGGACTCTTTGGACATTTGGATTATTTGAGGTCTATTTCGCCGACTGTCGGTGCACCGGGGGGCATCACCGCATTTTCTGCTAATTTTTCGCATTTATTTTATATTTGATTCCCGAGGATTTGGTCCCTAGATTTTGGATTTTTATTTTCTTGAGCTCGGTAATTAGATAAGGTCCAAACACCCTAATAGAATATTTGTTCCTATATATCATAATTGGACTTAGTTAAGTAAAAGAAAAAGTTAACTTAATTAGTTAAGAGACCACACGCCATGAGAAGTCGCATACAACACTAGCAAGACCCATTGTGGCAGGCACCGAGCAAATTCTAAGACTGGACACAAGTCCTTTCTCTGTACTAGCTCTTCCCACTAATAGAGGTTGGTCATCTTAGGGACGATTTCCTCGTGCATCATATATATTAGTTTTATTCTATCTTTTAATTTGTGTGTATCACCTTCCGTCTTCCTCCCCCAGTTTTCTTGGACTTAATTAAAAAGGAAATTGGAAAATTCATTTGACGTTGCATTTATTCAGAAAAAAGACAAAAAAAGTGAACTAATAAAACCTGGGACTGCTAAATAAAACTTGATCTAAAACTGAACATCACTAAAAAAATCTTTGTTTTGGGGAGAGTCACCCTCTCATTGTCTAATTTATCTGCAGAGAGAGAGAGAGAGAGAGAGAGAGAGAGAGAGCGGCCGCACACTAGGATAGAGTCACACCTAAACTCTCTTCAGACTACTGGTTCTAATAATTGGTTGTTCTTCAGTGAGGATTTCCCAGGTAGCCGGTAAATGGTCCAGATTTCCTTAGCAGATTGGGTAGATCAGGTAGCCGGTAAACGATCTGCATCCCATATTAGCTGGAAATAACTATTTGTAGGAATCCAGGCCAATATCATGGGAGAATCAGGCTCCCAACAGCTCGCTTAACTGCTCTAATAGATTGGATGTTCTCCTCATAAAATTCGACAAGATAAACGACCGAGCCTTTTGTTGGACATGCGAGCCCATGATGAGCCATTATGTGATAAATGTTATTGCAATTCACTCCTTAATCTGAAATGAAGAATAACTAATTTGCATAATTGATACCTTAGTACAATTAGGGTTATGTACTATGGCCATCTTGATGATCATATAGTTGTTGATTCAATTATTGAATCATAGAGGTTGTTGCTTGGATGAATATCTAAAGAGTTTGATTGAGGACTCATCAAGCACCGTCAAATAATTGTTAAGATGTGATCTCCAGCCTGAGTAGGAGATGACAATCCTTATCTCTAAAGGCTGATATTTGATTGACCTCTTGATGCAGGTCCTCTCCAAAGGAATAGAGATTCAGAGGTGTCATATTAGTTAGGTCAAAGAGTTGACTTAATGAGATCGAGATAACTAAAGACCTATGTCGTATGTTGTCACGGTATAGGCATGCATCCTCTGACCGAAGACATATGTGTTACTATATATCTGAGTATGTACATTTGGTAGACCAATATGTTGATGGCCTAATCAAGGTCTATATATCGTGAGCTGGTGTGCATATAAGGGCATATGAGTAATAAGACCTCTCAAAGGGATCATACAGGTTCATTTACTGAACCGGAAGACATGAGCTCACTCATGAGATAGTGGGTAGAAGCAAATTCCGTGTACAATCATCTCGCTTTGGAAGCTTGACTGAATTTGTAGGTTTGATATATACTTTTGGAAAGTATATGATCAACACATGGGTATGATATATGCTTTTGGAGAGTATATGATCGATACCAACTCCCAATGATCGAATGAGCGTCTAAAAGAGATCTAAAACTTTGAGTTTAATCTAGGTCTTCTAGTATGCAGGATGTACAGGTATAGGAACACCTGAGGGTGATGTGATCATAAACGATTGTATAACCATGACGCTTCCATTCATAGGGAGTAATGAAACAAGTCTGGATTTTAGTGACTCCTCTTAGTAGAGAAGTGATCTGATCTTGATACAAATGTTGGGCATTGATCTGAATGTGTTTCAGATGCAGTGAGAAGATTAGATTTGTGGTCTTGATTTAATCAAGCATCTATGGGAGGTCCGTAAGATATGGATTTGAGATGTGATATCGATATCCAAGTCACTAATACATGGAACAATACAATCGCCTTGTCCTTATCTCCAAGTATCCATAGAGAAAGTGCATTATCCTTGAAAGAGTTCAAGAATGATTCTGATGTTGATTTATATATATCCAAGCATTGAGATACAGATGATTAAATGTGATTTAATCGTAAAATATAATATGAATTTGATTCGTATTATTTATCCATATAAGAAGAGTTATCTAAGATAATTAAATGTGATTTAATTATCAAAGATTTGAATAATGTGAATGTGATTCATATTTTCAAGATGATTATATTTGATTTAATTATCATGGATATGAATAATGTGGATAATACTATCCATATTAATTAGATATATTATAAATGTGATTTATAATATATTAGAGAGAGCACATTTTGATTTATATTTGTTAATTAATTATGGATGTGAATTGGATGCACATTGGATGATTAATTGAAAATATAATTTACAATTTGATTTGGGATGTGAATGTGATTCACATTTTTCCAATGGCATGATTGTAATATTTCATAAGATAATTGTGAATTAATTTTTCTGAATAATTTACAACAAATGTTATAGTAAATCTTGGAGATATCATGAGGTAATGAGATCTCATGAGATAATGAGATCTCATGAGATAGTGAGATCTCATGAGTGGACATCCCCTTTTTTAAGGGGATGTTGTTTATCTCCACATTATCTCCAATGATAATTGATTGATTTAATTTGAATGTAATTACATTGATTTATCGATATATATATATTAATTTAATTTAATTATTATTGTGTTTTCACAAAAAAATCATGGACATTGCAAGAAACACAAATCAATCTCATCCATTGATTTTGTGATGTCCATGGATAAGATCCATGGATCCCAAAACACTATTTAAGAAGAGGTACCCCTTGTTCTTCAAGTAACATGATCAATCCATAATCTCTCTCTCTTTCTCTACATGCCAAAGGTACTTTCCCTCTCTCCCATTGTGGCCGTCCACCATGGTGCCCAAGAGAGAGTCATCATCGCCGCAGCATTGCCGTTATGCTACCGGATCATCTACTCATGGATCTCCATCTCCTTCAGTGTGCCTTGCTTGTGAAGAAGATGTTGGATATCGTGTCACGAGACCAGGAGATCCGCTGCTTGGATCATCAACATGGATTGCGAGGAGTACGCATCTCATCAACGTGCCCGCAAGCGTCTCCTCCGTTGGATCGGACTTGAGACGGGAGGTCTCTTGGTTTAGAGACTCGATCACAACCACGCTTCAAGAGGTAACCCTAGTACCTATTTTTGATTTAGATGAAATGATCCAATAAGTGTTCTTCGATCATGTGCTTTCATCATTTAACGAATTTTTAAATTCCATTGCCTGGAGCAACTAGTACGACTAGTCGCTCCCGATCGCACACGATGCGATCCACACGCTTCCGTGATGCATTTGAGGATTTTTTCCATATACTTCAAGTGGTATCAGAGCCAGTTTGTTGAAGGTTTTGGATGAGATCCACGAACCTAAGATGATTTGGGTTCGTTAAGGTTCATGAAGATTTTAGCATTTCAATTTTCGCAGCCCTGTTTTGTGATATTTCTTCGGTTCTGTTTAAAATGTTTAAACATGAATTTATCACATTTATAAATTTTACTATTAAACAAGGAAAATGTGGATATTAGGTTTTCATATGGTTGATTTTGTTTGCTCAAGATATGATTGTTTTAATGACCATATGTCCACTGTTTCGGGGATGGCGGTTAGTGACGTAATTAAGATGTTAATTACTGTTTTAAAATGGCTAGAAATGCATGCTAATCACATGGTTTCTGTTTTAAATCAAATTATCAAACTCTGAAATTTGATTTTGCTTAACTTGGATTTAAAATAAATGAGATATGTTAATTTTAGTGAGTAGGGTTGACTACTGAAAATTACATACTCAACCATGAAACTTGTGATTGTCATTTAGGAATCTTATGAAATTAATGGTTAATTTCTTGGAATATTTATGGATAATATTTGGGAAATATTAGAGTAATAATTATTCCTTTAAATGGCATTACCTCAACCAATAAATGATTAGATTTGATCTAGATCACCAAATTGTTACTTGATACACTTTCAACAAAGTTGCTACTTGAATAGGATTGGGAATTTGTGTAGAAAATTTCCTTATAATCAAAATGGTTTTGATTATTACTATATAGTATAATTTTGGTTGAAAAACCGATGATCATTTCAAGTACACAATGATCGATTTTGCATTATCCTTTCCTGAGGTGGATATGGTGTCTAATCGGGGAGCGTTAGGGTAGCAGGTTGCACCGTGTGTGGTCTGTCCCACTCCCCTCGGTACTGGCCATGACAACGGGTAGGGACTAGATAATGCCGGAGAAATCAAGTTGTATTTTTCTAATTATTAAAATTCGAATAATACGTACCATACGTTCCATTCAAGTAATAATCAAATTTGTTGATTAAGATTGGATTGATAATTAATCTAATATGATTAAATTGATTATATCCAATTGAAACACTCTAGTACGAATAGAGTTGTATTTCCCTTAAGAAATAATTACATTAATATGATTCATGGTAATTAATTAAAATTTGAATATGATATGGAGGACCACATAAGTGACATCCATGGTCTCCCATCAAGGCGAAGGGTTTCGTCGTCAGCGATTGTGTGTGGGAGATACCTGTCTGAAGTAACATCTCTTACGTGCAAGCACATCTGAATCAGGCTCTTTTCTTCTCTAAAGAGTAAGGTCGTATGCGTAGTGACCCTAGTATCGGTTCCTCATATTATTGGGGTAATATTGGATTGCGCATAGCGAGTTTGATTCATGTTGACGGTTGGTTCAATTAACAACGGGTCAGCATCACCTTAGGGGTGGTGGGCTCGGGTGTTAAAGACCGAATTAGGAAATGCAAGCTGGACTTGCAAGGCAGAATGAGTTCCCTCTTCTTTTCATCTAAATTGTAGTTTCTCATATTACTGGGACGCAACAAAGATAAGAAACGAGATCCCAGATCTTGCTAGAGATATAATAGTAAGAATAACTCTTACATTGAAAGTGATCAAGGGAATGGACTTTCAATGCTGACAAGGCAAGACAGCTTTGATGTACAATTCCTAAATCAAAGTAAAATAAGTATATGTATATATATTTATGCAAATTTCTTATTTCAGATAATCCTCATTAAACCCACTCGAAGCTATATTCAATAATAAGCAGTGTAATATCATGAACTGAATTCATGATCAAGATATTATCCTTGCAATTGGACACATAATGTATGTGATTACAATATGCAAGTTTCCTCATCAAAATGAGGAGTGATAATTAATTAACACAATAAGACATTACCTTAGGGTTTGTATGTCTCTACAGTCTTAATCCCTCATCGAATGTACTTTGAAAGTGACATGTCGATGATAATTGTCAAATTAATCCTTATAAAATAAAAGAAGATGTTTTGGCATACATATGTGCTCTCAACATTTAATCATGAATAACATGGTTTAATTGCATTATGCAGAAAGGTAGCTCTACAAAGAGATGATGTATTCAAAATGCTTGAATACATGCCTGGACCAAAGTATTTAAGAGTTTAGATGGATGTAGATATGATGAATGTCATCATTCTACTGTCTATACTCAAGTCATTCATGAATCTTCATAATATTCATATTGTATGAATTAAATGAAGCATGTATAAATGTTGAAATACTCTTACATTGAAATCTTTTGAGTTCAACATAAGAGAACCTTAGTCTTAAGCAATGGTTGTTTATAGATAATGGGAGCGCAGTAGAAGCATGGGTATGACCCAAGTAAGAAGGAGAGTCAAAGAGTTGACTAAACTTTTGTGACTTCCATATGACATCCAAAGAATTGGTTGAATACCAATACAACAATAAACATATGTATTAATAGCATGACTATTTGGACTATCTAGGATCCTTAGAGAAGGACTCAGATAGTGCATCGAAATAATCTACATTTAATTATTGAAATTGACTTTCTTATAAGATAAGATTATGGTCTAATAATTGTATCTCATTCTTCTAATGACACTTGCAATTGTTGCATATGTTGTAGAAGATTAGTAAATTTGATCTTAAGGGTTAATAGTCATCTATATGGGAATTGATACAATTGTTGTAACATGCTCCATAGGATAGATAGACTTCATATTTTCATTGGGAGAGTCCTTGGTCTTAGAGAATCTCTCTATGACCTAGATATTAGAATACATTCATTGTTGGAGATGAACATGTATTCTGGAATAGAGCTATCATAAAGTGTTATGATAGTGGACTCTACTAAATTAGAATATTAATGAAAGGTTCATTAACATTTCTAATACTAAAATTTAAACCTTAATAGATCAATAGAAGGATGAAGATCATTTGACAATGATCTGGCATCGAGTCTTGGACATATGTCTATCGATATGATCGATAGACTAGTGATATATTGAACTTTAGATTGTCTAAAGGTTCAAATATTACAAACTTGTGAATATTGTATTCAAAGTAAATATGTCCAATACACTCTTCTCTGAGAATTGTGTAATATGCCAAGGTATTCAATATCTTATATATATTGATATATGTGGATCATCTGTATTATAATAAACATTGATGATATGTGATATCATTCGATGACTGTTTGTGATATGAGATTCCTTACTTTTCACCTTAGAAACTTTTAAAATATTCAAAGATTTCACAATTTTGGTTTAGAATCAAAGTTCGAAGGAAGATGAAATGAATTTGATCTAACCTAGGTAGAAAGTACCTATTAGATGAATTCAAGGTATAACTTATGGAGATAGGAATATCATTCCTATATCACTTCTCCTAATACACCTAAACTCAATGGAATTGTAGGGAGATATAATTAGATCATGTGTGACATATTTTGATAAACGATTAATCCTAGCATAGTTATCTCTTAGTTTTACAATATTCCATGCAAGTAAGATGGAATCTAGCCCCAGAGAGTGCTACTTCATTAGGAAAGTAAGGAATGGTTTTGGATGCCTCCTTTATGACCTTGAGATTCTTAAAGAATTTCATATCTAAGAATATGATTCTAAGATGATGAATTTATTGAGAATCAAGATGAAAATGAAGTGAAAGAACTCATTGAATCTTGAGAAGATAATGGGGCTCCTTAAGTTGGAAACTAAAAGGACAACTAAATATGAAACACTAATACCTCTTCAAATGAGTTTGAAGATGAATTCCATGTGCCAGATAAGTCTGACAATGATCTAACTTCGTATGATAAAGCTTCTGAAGATCATGACATGAAGAGATGGATGTTAGTAGTAAAGTCTAAATGTAGACTTCATATACAAGTGTTGTATATGGACCCTCGAGGATCCACTTATAAGGGTAAGACCCGTTAAGATGTAAATGGATCTTCAAGAAAAAAGAGGGAACCTGATGAGAAGGTAAAGACCTTCAATGCACGGCTCGTATCCACAAGATACACATGAAGAGAAGACATCGCTTGCGATGAGACTTCTTCTTCAGTGACCATGCTTAAACCCATCAGAATATTGCCAACTATAGCTGCACAACTTGACTTTGACATATTCGAGATGGAAGTCAAGATTGCATCCCTCTATGAATAACTCTCTGAGGATATTCATAAGTAGTAGCCCCATGGCTTCATGGTAGAGGAAAGCAAGGTATGCAACTTGAATAACTCCATATGTGGACTCAAATAATCTTCTTGTAGTTGGAACATAATATTTGATGAAATTATAAATGTTATGATTTCAAATAGATACTTGATGAACGATGTGAAGCTTAGGGGAAGTGCCAATGTGTTCGTCATGCTAAATGTAGATAATATCCTAATCATTTAGAATGATATAAGGACGATAATAAGTATTTTATGATCTGGCTATTTCATACCTTGAGATATGATCTCAAGGATACCTCTTATCTTAGTTCTGAAGTTGTTCAGAAGCAAAGAGTAGAGAAAGAACTGTGATTGTCACATTATTGGTACATCCTGGATATATTCTATCCAAGGAAGGCTCCTTTCCCTTAAGATTTGGTACTGACCAATCTGAAGGGATAACATATCAAGTGTTGATGACGCTAAAACTCCTTACCCTTGTGCATTGATTGCTAGAAACCTAGTAAGTGCAAGATATGTATGGAAAACCAGATGTCTGCCATGTAGTGGGAGTAGTAAACTGTTGCTAATCCTACTATGGATATAAAATACTTAGTTGCAGTAATAAAATAATATTTTCAAAGATGGCAAGACTTAGAGATAATGATCTCAAAGTCTCATCATCGAGAACCTAAGACTTTATAGACAGTGATCTAAAAGGTCTTAACTGTAGATACCTTACGAGATAGAGATCTTTGGGAATAAGGGTATTCTGATAAGGATAATTGAAATTACACACTGGTTATAATGATTGTTGAGTTGTAGTGTCAAAGACATTATGACTGCCTCACTATTGAGTTTTGGTTGCATAAGATGCAACAATTGCATTGGATGCGATCACTGTTACTGAGGGATATGCAAGTGCCATAAAGGACTTGGCATAGTCTCTCGAGAACGGAGTGACTGATTAGCATATCTGGCTATATTAAATAGCCGATGATTGTCGCATGAGTGTGAGTTTAAATGATTAGCCCATTAATGGCTTTTTGGGCTAGTGGGAGATTGTTCGACATGCGAGCCTACTGCGAGCCATTATGCAATAAATGTTATTGCAATTCACTCCTTAATCTGAAATGAAGAATAACTATTTTGCATAATAGGTCCCTTAGTACAATTAGGGTTATGTACCATAGTCATCTTGATGATCATACAGTTGTTGATTCAATTATTGAATTATAGAAGTTGGTGTTGGATGAATATCTAATTAGCTAGATTGATGACTCATCAAGCACCATCAAATGATTGTTAAGATGTGATCTCCAGCCCGAGTAGGAGATGTCACTCCTTATCTCTAAAGGTTGATATCTGACTGACTTCTTGATGCAGGTCCTCTGCATAGGAATAGAGATTCGGAGGTGTCAGATTAGTTAGGTCAAAGAGTTGATTTAACGAGATAAAGATAACCAGAGACCTATGTCGTATGCTATCACGGTATATGCATTTCATCCTCTGACCAGAGACATATGTGTTACTATATGTCTGAGTATGTACATTTGGTAGACCGATATGTTGATGGCCTAATCAAGGCCTATATACCAGCGAGCTGGTGTGCATATAAGGGCATATGAGTAATATGATCTCTCAAAGGGATCATACTACTTCATTTACAGAACCGGAAGACATGATCTCACTCATGATATATTGGGAAGAATCAAACTCCGTGCACGGTCGTCTCGCTTTGGAAGCTTGACTGAATTTGTGGGTTTGATATATACTTTTGGAAAGTATATGATCAACACCTGGGTATGATATATGCTTTTTAAGAGTATATGATCGATACCAACTCCCAATGATCAAATGAGAAAACTTAATGATAAAAACCTGAAGGAGACAGTCTAAAAGAGATCTAAAACTTCAGGTTTAATCTAGGTCTTCCATTATGCAGGATGTACAGGTATTAGGAATACCTAACATAAACAATTGTATAACCATGACGCTTCCATTCCTAGGGAGTGATGAAACATGCCTAGATTTTAGTGACTCCTCTCAGTAGAGAAGTGATCTGATCTTGGTCCAAATGATGGACATTGATCTGAATGTGATTCAGATGCAATGAGAAGATTAGATTTGTGGTCTTGATTTAATCAAGTATCTATGGGATGTCCGCAAGATTTATATTTGAGATGTGATCTCAATATCCAAGTCACTATACGTGGAACAATACAATCGCCCTATCCTTATCACCAAGTATCCACGAAGAAAGCGCACTATCCTTGAAAGAGTTCAAGAATGATTCCATTGTTGATTTATATATATATCCAAGCACTGAGATATTGATGATTAAATGTGAGTTAATCGTAAAATATAATATTTATTTGATTCGTATTATTTATCCATATAAGAAGAGTTATCTAAGATAATTAAATGTGATTTAATTATCAAACATGTGAATAATGTGAGTGTGATTCATATTATTTGGGTACATGAGAATAGAGATTCAAGATGATTAAATATTATTTAATTATCATGGATATGAATAATTTCGATAATACTATCCATATTAATCAGGTATATTATAAATGTGATTTATAATATATTAGAGAGAGCATATTGTGATTTATATTTGTTAATTATTTATGTAATTGGATCCACATTAGATGATTAATTGAAAATATAATTTACATTTTGTTTTGGGATGCGAATGTGATTCACATTTTTCCAATGGCATAATTGCAATATTTCACAAGATAATTGTGAAATAATTTTGTGAAATAATTTACAACAAATGTTGTTGTAAATCTTGGAGATATCATGAGGTAATGAGATCTCATGAGATAATGAGATCTCATGATAGTGAGATATCTTGAGTGGACGTCCCACTTTTAAGGGGATGTGGTTTATCTCTACATTATCTCCAATGATAATTAATTGATTTAATTTGAATTTAAATATATTGATTTATTGATATATATTAATTTAATTTAAATTATTTATTGATGTGTTTTCACAACAAAATCATGGCCATTGAAAGAAACACAAATCAATCTCATCCATTCATTTTGTGTTGTCCATGGATTGAGATCCATGGATCCCAAAGCATTATTTAAGGAGAGGCACTCCTTACTCTTGAAGTTACATGATCAATCCATAAGCTCTCTCTCTCTCTACATGCCAAAGGTGCTCTCCCTCTCTCCCGTTGTGGCCGTCCACCATGGAGCCCAAGAGAGAGTCGTCATCGCCGTAGAGTCGTCGTTATGTTGTTGGATCATCTACTCATGGATCTCCATCTCCTTCGGTGTGCCTTGCTTGTGAAGAAGAAGTTGGATCTCGTGTGACGAGATCAGGAGATCCGCTGCTTGGATCATCAACATGGATTGCGAGGAGTATGCGTCTCATCAACATGCTCGCAAGCGTCTCCTCCGTTGGATCGGACTTAAGACAGGAGGTCTCTTGGTTTGGAGAATCGATCGCTACCACATTTCAGGAGGTAACCCTAGTACCTATTTATGGTTTAGATAAAATGATCCAAGAAGTGTTCTTGGATCATGTGGTTTCATCATTTAAAAATTTTTTAAATTCCGCTGCCCGGAGCAATTAGTTCGACTAGTTGCTCCCGATCGCATACGATGCGATGCACATGCTTCCGTAATGCGCTTGAGGATTTTCTCCATAATCCTTCACCTTTACTTTCATCACATTGCATTTTGTAGGTGAATAGAGGGTTTGATTTTTCTTCTTGCTTGTATCCCAAATCTACTCTTCATAAATCCCCACATCACGATGACGTGAAGGTGGTCTCTTAGGCTGCCTCTGGAAGCACCGCTTTCTAGCATTCCTCCCCATTCATCTATGGAGGATTTAAAGAGATTAGACCCACTCTCTGAATCCAAATTCCACTCTTCTTCCACTCCTGAGATGCAGTCAAACAGTCTAGCACAACTCTTTGTTCACTTGACAACACCTGAGCTAGGGTCTTTTGCCGTTTCAGAGACTGGGGAGATCGCCAACATCGAAAACAAAACTGATGAGCAGCTATAGACATCATCGTTTGTACAAGATCAGGCCGCCATCAAGAACACCTTGCTAGATTCCTAGAGACCATGCAACGACAAATTCGGGACCAGGAAGTGTTTATGGCAGAGGTAAGGAGAGAGCTCACACAGATGAGAGATGGAAAAGAGTAGTAGTAGAGACCAGTAGCTGGTGGAGAGATACCTAGAGCAGAGGACGGAAACAGATGCCAGGATTAGATACAGGAGCCAGCTAGACCAGCCCACACGATGAGGCAGTTGCACAATCCTTGTGCAACCCTCACCAACAGATGGATCCAACTGCCCGAGATCCTTTGTGACTTCGAGCTTCTCCCCCAGAACATTCTATTACTGCCCAAGTTCCATGGGCTAGCCACCGAGGAGCCCCATCTCCATCTGCAGAAGTTTGAAATGATATGCAGCACCGTCCACGATAGATTTGTGGATAAAGATACCATCAAGCTGATTTCCTTCCCCTTTTCCTTGGTAGACAAAGCAGCCTACTGGCTGAAGCATCTGAGAAGATCTTCACCACTTGGGAGTAACTCCGGAACGAGTACTTGAACATGTACTATCCACTCGGTCGGACCAATGCAGCAAGAGCCATGATGAACAACTTCACCATGATCCTAAATGAACAGTTTCATGAAGCCTAATATCGTTTTAAAGAGCTCATAGACAGGTGTCCCCACCATGAGATCAACAAGCCCAACATCGTCCATAGTTTACTTTGTGGGATGACACCTGAGCTGCAGTGGCTTATGAATGCCTCATGAGGAGGCTCCTATTTCTCTAAAGATGAAGATCGGGTTTGGGATATCTATGAGGAGATGGTAGAGAACTACACAGTGATGTCCCAAACCCGTGTCTATGATGTTGCCTCAGCTACCCTTGTTAATTTGAGTGAGTTATCGATCAAATTAAATGTTAAGTTTGTTTCAGTCGGGTAATCGAGACTTCGTCAAAAAGACCACTCATACCTAATGGATAATCAAGTTCAAGCGGTAGATTTATTTTACTCGGGCAAGCCCAAGGTTGAACTCAGAAAGGAAGTTGTCTCCTTAGGCAATTTTTTAGTTAATTCCGAGGTTTGATTTTCAGAATAATATTTTTGGTCTTTTTATAATTTTTATGTAAATAAAAAAACAATGCAATTTCAGGCCAAATTTGTAAGTTGAATCAAGAAATATAGTCAAATATGACATAAAATTAATGAAATTTGGCCAAATGATGGAATGAAATGAAAGTAAATGATTACAATTTTTTCGGAATTTTTAGACTTTATATAAATTTAATATGAATAAAATATGAATGCAGGGCTATTTTTGCAAAATTAATTTTAATAAATACTAAAGCACATTATTTCCAGATATAAAAATTATCCTAGATAGGTCTAAGTAAGAGGAATCCAAGAAAATTAATAAACCCAAAATCCTATGTGAATTGGACCTATGAAAATTAATTAGGCAAATTATTGTTTGATTTATTCAGGCATCGGGTTGCGTGCAAATTCAAAGATATTTGTGCACAATGTAGAGTAACCTATCCTAGGTCTAATGTGATAATATGGTGATTTTTAGAGCAACATGGAATTTACTATTATATAAAAGGCACACAATGGGAAAAATATAGTAAATTTCACCAACATAATATTATTAAATTCAAGTTGGCTCACAAAAATAAGACACGTGTTACACAAGATAAAGGACAAGATAAACTACAACATGTAATTTTTGGAATTTAAAAATGATGAAATACAGACACCTAATTATGCATGAAAAGATAGGGGTAAAAATGCAATACAGAAAATTAAATTTCTTAAAATAAAACATACTGACAAGGACTTAAGTGCAAATACCTATAATGCGGGAGGTATAGATGCAAAATTCCCACTAGAAAAACTACTCCACTCGTGACGCGCCTGGCAGGGACCAAAGTGTAATTTGTGAAACTTTCCTAGGCCTCTGTATAATTTACCCAGTCCTCATGTCAGATACACGTGAGGGGGCTAGGCTCAGACGACAATGGAGGCTCGGGCAGATGCTCGGATGACACTGGAGGCTCGGGCTAGCTTCATATCAGCTTCGGACACACCGAGCTGAAGGTTGGAGAAGAGGCTCGGAGACTCCATGTGTCTACAACTGGACCGTCAGATAAAAAGTCAATCAAATGGTGATGATGGATGGTAACGTGGCTCTATCAAGGATCGTCAGATCTGGGAGATCTAACGGTGGTAAATGCTGAAGACGTGGCTTGTTGCGGGCCATTGGATTGTGATCAATCCAATGTTATCTGGAGGTCAATGAAGATGTGGCGTGGCATGACGAGGTCCATTAGATAGTGAAGATCCAACGGTAGTTGGGATTCTTCTTCTCCAGTATGTCGCCTCCTACGACGGACATGACGGGGCTCCGGCAATTATTCTCCTGCTCCGCCGTCTTTGTATGAGGTCGTGGAAGCTCGTCGACGACTCCTCGATAATCAGATCGATCGTAGAAGAGTCAAGAGTCCACCAAAGGTTCTGGAGGCGTCTGGAGTCGATCTGAGACCAGTGAGGAGAAGCTCGAAGAGGCTTCGGTGATGAGTCCGACCAATGAAGTTAATGGGTCTTGCAGGGTTAGCTTGTGCAATAAAGCATGTGCAACATGCTTGTGAGTGAGTGCGAGTGGAGTGAGGCCTGAAGGTGAAGTGATCGATGGCTAATGGTCCTCCTTTGTCGTGGATGTGGAACTTTTGTCGGAGGATGAAGTAAGGCATTGTCGGAGTGATCTAAATAGTGAGTGAGGTGGGAGCTCTAAGGCAAAGCTCGGTGGATTGTCGGAGAGGCATGAAGATGAGCGGAGGAGCAGAATAAATTGAGAGAAAATCGATGATGGAGAAGATGGAGATCGGAGGCGATAATGGAGGATGCTACCTGGGGTCAGAAGCTCAGGGAGGAGCTCCTGGTCATCGCTCGAGGGCCGGCAACTACCAGAGCTTGAGCAGCTTGTTGGAGGAGCTGCTACACGGTGAAGGAACGTTGCGGATCTCGTCGGAGGTATACCACCGTCGTCGCTCACCTTCACACTCGATCAATGTCACCGTCGGGTAGATAGGAGCTCTAGGGACCTCTCTGCAATGGCGGATGGGGACGATGTTCGACGGAGATGGGATATTTATAGCGACACAGTGGAGGTCCAGGCGATGGAAGGTGATGTTAGTGGAGCGTGTGGAGCGACGTGGGCGAGTGTCATGGACATTATGGAGGCCGACAAGGAAGGTCGAAGTTGGGGCTATGTCGTGGGGTCATAGTGGGCAGAGAAGGTGGCTTGAGTGGTGCTGAAAATAGGAAGGGGGCAGAGCCATCGCGAGGTGGGCGAGGGTTCTTCGGGAGGTAGGAGACGATGCCTCAGCCGTTGGATCTAGTGATCCAACGACTAGGAGGTGGACACGGGGAGACGGTCCAGAGCAAATCGAAGCAGCGCTATCGAAGGGCGTAGAATGCACCACGCGGCAGCATGGGGACGCGACGCTAAAGAACGATGGAGATGAGATCTGGAATGATGATCCAAGGGTGAAGATCTCCCGCGAATTGATGGCGGATATATGATCGATGGTTGGTGGATCGAGCAGCGTAGAGCTCGCCACATGGAGCTCTAAGGATAAGGCACTAAAGTAAGGCCGTGATTTCATCTGGGCTTTGATCGGATGGTAGGGAAATGGCCGAGATTGAACGGGTGTGATCCAATTGTGGGGGCTAAGATCCAATGGCCATAAGCATGCCACGTGGAGTGCTAAGATTAAGGCGGAGACGTGCGGTCTTGATGAGATCTGGGGATGGATCAGACGACTGAGAGATGATGCGGTATGGAGTGCCAAGATCTGAAGGAGGCGAAGGCGATCTAACGGCCCAGAGGTGAGGCACATGGCGGTCAATGGAGTGGGTCGCGTGGTGCAACCAGAGGGCACCACGTGGCGCAATCTGGTTGGCTAAAAAAGAATGTGAGAAAGGGGGGGAGGATGGCCGAATTTGGAAAAACTCAAAGCATGAAAGTTGTAAATCTTAATGTGATCTACAAGTTTCATATTGACAAAAATGGAAATGAGATCAAATAAAGTAGAAAAATACAAGGGTACAATTATACATACATACATACATAGAGTATACAATGGGGTCCCAAAACCCAAATTTTGCATACGAGCTCCGATTTAAATGAATTGGTCTTATTTTGAAGGTCTCTAAATGTGTATTAATTTAAAAGTGAGTAGACCTAGATCGGAGGCTGTTTGAGAGAGATATGTGCATTCTAAGGTCCATGGTCTCCAACTTGGTTTTGGGTTTTATTGGTCAGTTATTCAAGTTAGCAATTTTTTGGTATTTTTCTTGTATTATTTGTTAGTAATATACACAATGTAAAGTGATTTTATAGTTAGTGTAAAATATATAGAGATGAGTGATTTTTACAAGTGAGTTAGGCTCCCTATTTAGTGCATATGCAAATGCTAAAATGCAAGTGTTATCGATGCATGTATGAATGCTAATTATGTAATTTTTGTGGAAATATGCTCCTAATTACTCGGGAACAAGGCTCTATTTTCAACTTTAAGAGTTATGAATCACATATTCATCAACCCCCTATACTTAAACCTTGCTCGTCCTCGAGCAACAAAAATGTAATGCAAGAGTGAAATGAAATTGGGTTCCATACAAAGGTCATGAACAAAAGTTGAAAATGGAGCTTGACTCAACCTCTGGATTAATTGTGTAGCAGAACCTTATGGGGATATGATCTTAAGACCTAACAGACTTCAAGTTCCACTAGTCTTCTATTGAAGACTCCTCAATAGTCAGGTCAGAACGAATCCTCAAACGCAAATTTCTTATGACTATGATTCTTACTTGTACGGTGTAAGTGTAAAATATCTCTCCACATCAGAAATGGCTAAGAAGCAGCCTCCTCTAACAAGGTAACTCTAATTCCCCGATCCAATAACTCTTTCCTCAAGGAGCGGTGTATTCCCTTCTAAGTTCAAGTGCGATCAACTCAAGAGGAGGGGGTGGAGAAAAGAATGGACGGTAGCCAGTGTAGCTACCTATCCCAGGATGCCTGACCAGTGTTGCCAAGTCACCCAGCTGCAAACTTCTTGCTAATATACATACTACGACAGGTATTTTCTTTTCGCTTTGTCCTGTCTTATTTTATTTTTTTTGGAGTTTCTTGCATTTTTTTCGAACTATATACAAGGTGCAGCATGTACATTAAGATTTTTCCTCTTGATCTAGTAGACTATCCCTCTTTTGAAGCATTATTGCAACCCACATCATCCTATCTTTAGATGTCAACACCACCAGACTATGTTGAGATGCACTACCCTCCTTAGAGGAGGACAGATGTTTCCACCAGTGTGCTACTCCAAGCAAAAGCATTCTTCTTCCTCACCACCTAATCAATAAAGAGCTACATGCATTGTGCTTGTCCAAGTTAGCTCACTGTCTATAAAAATCATGCATGTGCATGAGATATTCTACTTACACTAATCAAGATGACATGTGAACATAGACTTGCAGACTTAAAGAATTATGTCACTTGACCTGAGAAATCTTAACACCACTTCCTATATGGTTTCTCTGAAATTAGGTGGATTAAGCTCAAGTTAAGTCCTTCCTCAATATCTTCTCAGAACTCAGTTCAGAACCCATTACCTTTTCACTTTGCATATGCTAGATATGCAGATGAGATGTAGATGACATGCTATGAATGAAATGCAAGACTCTTTTTCTTTCTTTTTGAATGCAGAGATGATGTGCAAGAGTAAATAAGAATCCTTTGATTTTGATTTTTTTCTAAAATATACAAGTATAGTACAAATATATGTGTATTTATTGTTTTCAATTTTTACCCACCCATAATTGTTGTATAGTATATACAAAAATACACGAAAGTACGAGATATGGGTAAAATATATATATGATATATACACGCCCCCTATACTTAGCATGTGCTATGTCCTTAGAGAACGAAAAGCGAGGAAGAAGACATAGCTCGTGCTAAGTGTAGGTGAGCAAAAAGAGCAAAAATGTATATAAGTCGTCCTGCCCCCCTATACTTAGGCTCTAGCAGCCTAAGTGTAGAAGAAAATCAAAAATGGGGCGGATGGGGAAGTGGATGAGTATATACATGACGGCATCAGTGCCCCCTATACTTAGCCTAAGCATAGGACAGGAGTGAGTATGGGGACCGATGTGATCTGGAGGATGTACAGTGAATAGTATATGGACTCAGGTGACTCTCTCCACTATACTAAGGATCTTGTCATCCTAAGTGTAGTTGTAGATGACATATATGAACCTGGGGTGAGTGATTAGAGTCACGGGAGGGAAAGGAGAAAATACAGTAATGGTAGGTATATACAAGGATCACGGTCTGAATCTTTCTAGATGCTCTTGATGGTGAGAGCTCACTGCTGCAAGGTATCATGTGTGGCTCTATGTGTATCTGCTGAGTCTGTCTCGCGCATGAATACAATCTCCTCAACATGGACTAACTGTTCATTGGGTTTGACGAAGTGCTTCAGCATTTGTCCATAGATCAGGAATGTCTGTGCTCCATCTGTGAGATCTGAGATCTCTACGCATCCACTATCATGCATAGCACGGACGATGAATGGACCCATCCACTTGGATTTCAGCTTGCCTTGGAAAACCTTCAGCCTTGCATTAAACAACCATACCTTTTGTATAGGAACAAAGATCTTTCATCTGATATATTTATCATGACAATGCTTTACTTTGTCTTTGTACACCAAATTGTTGTCGTGTGCTTGGTTTCTGACTTCCACAAGCTCATTCAGACCCATCTCTCTCTGTTTCTACCCTAGGTGTGTGTTCCGGTTAACCTTCTTGATTGCCCATTCTGATTTGTGCACTAATTCCGCAGGCAAATGGCACGACTTCCCAGATACCATCCTGAATGGGGAGGTTCCTAGTGGTGTCTTGTAAGCTGTCCTATAAGCTCAGGACTTGATCCAAGATCTGAGACCAATCCTTCCTGTTTGGGCGGACAAGCGTCTGTAATATGGTTTTCACCTCCCTATTCGACACCTCAACCATGCCATTAGTCTGTGGGGGGTAAGGACTAGCGACACAGTGTTCGATGACGTAATCCTTCAAGAGCTTCTTTACATCTCTGTTCACGAAGTGGCTACCCCCATCTGATATCAACATTTTGGGGATCCCGAACCTAGAGATGATGTGATCTCTAATAAATTTACAGACAGTCCTACTATCTGCGGCTCAGGTTGGGATAGACTCCACCCACCTTGACAGGTAATCTACTTCTAGAAGGATGTATTCAAATCCGTGGCTAACAACGAATGGGCCCATGAAGTTGATGCCCCAAGCGTCAAAGACATTACAAATGATGACATGTTGCGTCGACATCTCATTCTTGGAACCAACAGTTCCTCCCATTCGCTGGCATACTGGGCACGACTTCGCAAAGGTGAGCGCATTGCGAAACAGAGTCGGCCAGTATAAACTACACTGAAGTACCTTCCATGCAGTCCTCTTCCCGGAGTAGTGCCCTCCTGCGTCTAGACTGTGGCATAAATTAAGGACACTATGATATTCCTCCTAAGGAATACACCATCTCCAGACACAATCCGGTCCTTCAAAGAGAAGGATCGAATCCTCCCAGTGGTAATGTCTTGAATCCGACTTTAGTCGGTCTATGTGGCTCTTGGGACAATCTTCGGGAACTTTCTTGGAGACAAGATAGTTCACAATATTGGTGTACCATGGGAGTGAGTCGACAAAAAAAATCGACTCGTCAGTGAAGGAGTCTCGAATCGGCATATCATCAGAAGCATTAAGATCCTAGAGATGGGAGAGGTGATCAGCTACTACGTTCTTCTTTCCAGGTTTATCACGAATGTCCAAATCAAATTCCTGGATGAGTAGAATACGCCTAAGAAGATGCGCCTTTGCATTCTTCTTTTCCATTAAGTACCATAGTGTTGTATGGTCAGTGAACACAATCACCTTGGATCCAATTAAAGTGAGATCTGAACTTATCCAAGGTGAACACTACTGCAAGCATCTCCTTTTCCGTAACTGTATAGTTACATTGAGCAGTATCGAGCCTTTTGCTTGCGTAGTGTATAGCGAACGGGACACCATCGCTCCTCTGTCCTAACACAGCCCCAACAACGAAGTATAAGGCGTCCATCATGATCTCAAAAGGCAGAGACCAATCTGGGGCTTGTAGGATCGGGGCATCTATGATCATCTTTTGTAATTGCTTAAAGGCTTCAAGACATTTGTGATCGACAATGAACTCCATGTCTTTGCCTAAAAGCTCAATTAGCGGTAGGGCAATCTTCGAAAAATCCTTGATAAATCTCCGATACTCATGGCATTATACCATTTAGTAGAATTAATTACACTCATGGCATGTGAAAATGATATTGGGTCCTCTGAAATTCCTGTATCATAGTCACATTCTTGTAGGTATGTTATGAAATCTGATGAGATTGTAGATTTTACTACCCGACCAGATCTAGTTGTAAGAACACCTTGTTGAACAGTTGGTGCTATTTCAACTTCATTTTCAGGTAGTGGAGAATTCACCATTGGTTCAACCAAAGGAATATCTTGGACTTGAGAGACAACAATGTCTTGATGTTGTGACTCATGTAAGATATCATGTTAAAAATTTTGCTCCTCCCTTTCTAGTGGTATAACAAGATCCGATAATTCATCAAGTATGATGTCTTTAATTACCATCTTGCTCCCACTTTTCTCGCTATTTTCCAAAAATATAGCATTCCTTGATTCTACAATACTCGATTTCCTATTTGGACAATAGAATCTATAACCTTTAAAGCCTTCTGGATAACCAATGAAGTATCCACTTGTAGTCTTCATATCTAATTTTTTCTCATGTGGGTTATAGATTCTAATCTCAGCTTAACAACCCCAAATGTCTATGTGTTCCAATCTCGGTTTCCATCCCTTCCAAAGCTCAAATGGAGTGGATGGAACCGCTTTTGATGGAACTCTATTTAATATATACACGGCTGTCTTTAGAGCTTCACTCCAAAAGGATAAAGGCAATGAGGAGTTACTCATCATACTTCGAACCATATCCATTAACGTACGATTCCGTCTTTCGGTAACACCGTTTTGATCCGGTTCACCGGGCATTGAAAATTGATGTTCAATGCCTTCATCCTTAAGAAATCGCGCAAATGATCGAAGTTTTTGTTCCCCTCCAACATACCTACCATAATACTCACCACCTCTATCTGATCTCATAATTTTAATTTTCTTTTCTAATTGTCTCTCTACTTTTATTTGATAATCCTTAAAAGCATTTATAGCTTCTGATTTTTCAAATAAAAGATAAAGATACATGTAACGTGAGAAATCATTTATGAATGTGATGAAATATTTTTGACCACTAAAACATTTCACAGGAAATGGACCACATATGTCAGTATGTATAATTTCTAAAAGATTAGTACTTCTCCTTGACCCTTTAGCATGTTTGTTGGTATGTTTTCCCTTAATACATTCCACACAAACACTAGAATCAGTAAAATCTAGAGTATCAATCACACCATCATTTACTAATTTCTTGATCCTTTTAATGGAGATGTGACCTAATCTTTTATGCCAAAGCATTGATGATCGATCACTATTATGTTTTCGCTTTTTACCAACTACATTGCAAACAAGGAGATTATTTTCAAAATGTAGATCTAAGTGTAATTTATATAAATAGTCCACTAAGCCACCTGTACCAATCAACTTGTCATTCTTAAACATTTGGAAAGATGTACTTTCAAATGAAAATTTATATCCAAGATTAAAAAGTCTAGATATTGAAATTAAATTTCTAGAGAACTTGGGTACAAAAAATACATTTTCCAAATCAAGTACATAGCCAGTTTCCAAAATGAGCCGTTGCGTCCCAATCGCTTCAACATGTGAAGTCATGCGATTTCCCATATAAACGCTTTGCTCATTTTTTAGTGGCATCGTTGTTTTCAATAAGCCTTGGATGGAGTTGGAAATATGGATTGAAGTATCAGAATCAACCACCAAGTGTTAATAGGAACATCAATGAAATTAGATTCATGACATACATGACATTCAACAATCGAAACAGAATTTATTACATTAAATTGAGTAGACATGAAAGCAGAACTATCTGCAATAAATCATAACGAGACAACCACAATAATCAAATAACTCAAGCATAAAACTTAATTCAAAATACTAACTTATTTAATATTTTGAGAAATCAATGTACTATCATTACAAGACTTGCTGTGGCTAAAGAATTGTAATATATAATTGATTTTTTCTTAATGAACGAGACAAATAAATTTTCGAATATTCATTAGAAATTCCGCACCTGTGGGCATTAGAATAACTAACAAAATAATTTATTTTTATCATTCCAAAAAAATCCAATTAACTCCGTCACTTAATGTAAGTATTGGCATTGTTATCCTAGATGTTGTGGCTACTCTTTGATAACTAACCAATAATTACTCATTACCAGAAATATATGTACAATATGAATCGATCAGATGCTGTGGCTACTCCTCCCGATTCAATTATAAACACTTATCCGAATAACTTTAAATGGAGTTAATCAAGCAATCTCGCACTTAATGCAATTTGTTCAAATAATTGAACTCGCATTTAATGCAATTATTGACATTGTTATCCAAGATGTTGTGGCTACTCTAAGATAACTAGTCAATAATTACCTATTGTCAAAGTAAAACAATGTATAGCCATTGGTAGGATGCTGTGAATATTCCTCCCAATCCAGTTATACAAATCATACCAAAATGATATCAAACAAACTTAAAAAAGTAATAAAGAATTGTAGTAAAGTGTATGGTTAGTACACAAGGTGTTATCAACAAGTCCAAACAAATGACTGGTATAATAATAGTATAAACCACATATACTTCATACAAATTTTTTTTACTAACCACGTGTATACAGTAACCAAATTCTATACACTCCGTACAAGTCTCTAACAATATAAAATCACATTCTATACAAATCGAAGTGTTAAGATTTGAAAGAAAACTTGAACTCGGAATGAACTTCCTTGTCAATTGAGCTTCTAACTATATTATAAGTGCATCAAAATCCAAATTCTGAAATCTTAAAAAATTGCTAGTTATTTAACTTTACTAGACATACTGAGAACCTGCCACTTTTGCATGCAAGTGGGTTGTTTACATATATGCGTTTGTAATGGAAGGGCATACAAACGTTATATGCACAAATAATCCAAAGAATCTATCTACACTGTAATGACAAAGGATTCTTAGCCTAAAGGCTACCAAGGCCATTTTCCTTTCCTATTAGAACAAAGGGTTATCGAATTTTCTTTTAATCAAGCATTTGATAGGAAATGAATATGCTACAAAACAACTTACCGAGACAGAACATATAAGAATATACAAGTATACCCATGTACGGACTTGTACGGAAATATATAG
Source organism: Ottelia alismoides (assembly GCA_037367405.1). Classification (NCBI taxonomy): domain Eukaryota; kingdom Viridiplantae; phylum Streptophyta; class Magnoliopsida; order Alismatales; family Hydrocharitaceae; genus Ottelia; species Ottelia alismoides. The sequence goes on along the minus strand of JAZKJV010006549.1, from coordinate 392,551 downwards.
AAAAAAATGTAAACATAAATCACTAATGTCTACGGAAGCTATAACCATATCATATATGTACACTAGTGATAGCAAATATAAGCATAGGGATTAAATCCATCAAGATTTATAGTTGCAATTAATAGATTAATCTCATTTAAGAATAATTTATTCATTTAAAGAATAATCAAATATATTCCTGTTAAGCAAAACATGAAAGACGGGCTAAGATTTAAAACCATCGAATTTGCATCATTAACAATAATATATAACAAACTTTGGATTTTAACTATCTTTGAAAACATAGATGGATTTAATTCATCAGAATTAAAAGAATGTGCATCACAAAAAAATGCACGGTTGGAATTAAAGGGGGCCCAAATAGCCCATTACCTATAACAGAAAACAAATAGCACAAAAGAAACGGGCAAAAAGCCGAATTCAAATCTCAAACACGTCAAGTGCTTGCAGAAGTCTATTGCAGTGAAAAGCACCGGAAGCCCAATTAACATACATCCAATAAAAAATCATTAAAACGTGAAGCAACTGGCCAAGCACGCCAAAATCGTATCCGGCAAGTTGAACCCCCCAAAAAAATCGGGAACCATAGAAAGAAAGACAAGCTCCACTTATCATAAGTGAAAAACGGAATCCAGTAAAGCAAGAGATTATTAACCATATAAACATAAACTTGCCATTTAAACAAGAAACCTGGCTCTGATACTGATTGATAGATCTAATAACCTGATAGATCTATTAACTTAACTAAAAGAGATTTAAGATACTAAATAGTTACCGAAATCCATTCCAGCGTAAATGAAGGGATGAAGATGGGATTTCCTTCTCCTTCTCAACTCTTGCCTAATATGCTTGAGTAATGGATCCTCTTGCATTCATTAATTGAGGGAGAAAGGACCCCAATGTATGATACTTATAATACATGATGGTTACCTATCCATTAAGGTAACTACCAAAAGCAACTTCCCAAAGATGCACCCTTTCATAATTAATCATGAGCCACAAAATAAGAAATAAAAATAAAGTTAGCAACTACCAAATATGGTAGTTGCATACATAATATTTCTTACATACCCATCCTTATCTTCCTTTGATGGTACTGGTCGGAGATGTGTTGTCTTGTGAGAAAATAAGATTATCCAAACAAGGAAGACGAGCAAAATAATGATACCATGTAAGAACTTCTAATTAATTACTTCAACTCTCAGTTTTATCTCAATTTCATTATCTTTTATTGTATAGCATTCCTCTAATACTCGGGGACTGCAAAGGCGAACCGTGACGTCTCGAACCTGTGAACATATTCGCCAGCATGGTCGACCCCTCAAGGAGCCAACACCATGCTGTTGATCCCTTCAAGATTGGTAACCTCAAGGATAAGGTGTAGCTTGTTGGGTTATGGGCAGGGGGAGTTAGGGTACCATCCTCCTCTCTTCTACACCTCCTATTTGCTTGGATCAGGCCTCCGCTTGCTAACAGAGATAACGCCAAGGGAGATCCGAGTTAGAGCTGTTGTGGAGCAAGATAAGGTAGCATCTTTTGGTGACATTTCTCCATCTTCTCCTCATCTCATTTCTGTTGCTGTGATAACTTTTATCACTGAGTTTTAGTGGAGAAGTTTGATCGGAGCGAGTCAGATCCATGGTTTTTCCCCGTCTCATTTGGGGGTTTACAAGTAAAACCCCTCGTGCACTTATGATTGCTTTTGTGCTTGTGCTTGTGCTTGATTTGTTGTAGTTTGATTGTTGCTTCTTATTGTTGTTTTAAAAGATTGTATTTAGATTTTAATTGGAAAATCTATGTAATTACAATTGGAGTTAATTTGGTTTCAATTGGGAAACCAGATAGCTTGGAGGGAAAGTTGGGAATTCCTAAATTTGAAACATGGTAGAACTTGGGTGGAAGTTTAGTACCATACCTAGTATTGCTAAACATTTTGTGGGCTCATATATAAGCTTGCACCTCAAGCTCTTGTAGCAATAGTAGAGTGGAGGAATGGAGGACCACACGCGCGCGCGCGCTCCACTCCGTCTTCGACACCGGCACCGGCACCGGGCTCGGGAGAGTCAATTCGGATCTCGGATCTCGATACTTTTGCAGCGAGTTTCATTTGACTGATCGATTAAATTAATCAGACAGTTTAATTTAATTTTGATCACATTGGGAATCTACCTCCATCCAAACGGCTTGATTTAGCCGTGGTTTTGGAATCCGAAGGGACACGCCCGTTGAGGGGCGTCTTCGAAAACCAAAAGTCACCGCACGTTAGGGCACGTGAGCTCATCTTTTTATATCCCTCACCCGACGTCGTTTTTCTTCACTCGCAAGAAACTCCACTCGTCGTCGCTTTTGTTCTTTCTTCTCACGCCAGTGACCCTCTTCTTCTCGGCTGTAAGTTCTCGGAGGTGCTTTCGAGTACGGTCTCGTCGGTATGCGCAGACGAAGACCGTGAACCGTCGTATATTAGGAGTGGATCGCCAGTACCCTTCGCACCGGTATTGTGGGGGCGAAATCCTCTCTAAGGACAGTCCATTTCATGGACGCTTCAGTGATTTCTGACCTAATATTTCTTATATATTGTTTGCCGCAATTTGTTTATTGCTTACCCTTTTCTGGATCTCGCCCGGTTGTTTGTTTCCGTGTGATTAATCGGTTCCTGTTTGCTTTTTGTAATCGGATAATGAATTGGAATTGCACGTTATTAATCTTGATAATCTGTAATGTTGTTCTGTTAATCCATTAGAATCCGTATGATTGTTGTTTAATATATGCATGGTTGATCTTATTTACAACAATCTTAGAGAGGATTTTCGGAATCAATTAGAAAACAATATCAGAAACCATGTTTAAATCGAGGGTTGATATGAAGGGTATGCCTGAAAAGTTCAGTGGACAGAACTTCAAGTGTTGGCAATAACGCATGAAGATATGGTTAACCACCATAGGATTAATCTCGATGCTTGAAACCGACTGTCCTACGGTGGAAATGGAAAATCCCTCACCCGATAGACAGAAGGCGCAATCTGCGTAGAAGGAACGCGACCGTATATGTCATGGTTGCATCTTGTTGGCTCTGTCCAACACGTTGTTTGACGTATATTGTTCGTCCACGTAAACTTCGAAGAGGCTATGGGAAGACTTGGATCGGAAGTATAATACCGAAGACATCGGTATTGAGAAATACTCCGTGGCCAAGTTTTTGAAGTTTTCCATGGCCGAAGGGAAGTCAGTTTCTGAACAAGCATACGAGTTTTTACTCCTGCTCCGTGGTTTAGAAGATGTCGAAATGAAACTTCCAGAGAAGTTTCATTTCATGTAAATCACAGAAAAATTCCCCAAGTCGTGGGAAGATTTCAGTATGACCCTGAAAAACAGAAAGGGGAAGATTTCTATGGATGACTTAATGGTGGCAATTGCCATAGAGGAGGAACACAGAAAACAAAAACCTGTGCTTCCTGTCGATATTCAGGCTAAGACCAATTTTATGACCTCGTAGAGCAAGGATAAAAAGGGAAAGGGCTCTAATAACAATAAAATGAAACCAAAGGGAAGATCCAGAAAAAGGCAAAGAATAAACCCTGCTGGCACTGTAATCAAGTTGGCCATTGGAAGAAGGATTGCCCGTCCTTGAAGGCTCAACCTAAGGCTGCAGACGGGAATCCACAAGTGAATATGATCACTATGGGACTCGAGGCTAGCGAGGGGTATGTCTTTGTAAAACCTGAACTAGACCATATCTATGATCCCAATGAGTGGCTCGTGGATATGGGAACCAATGTTAACATTTGTTCTGACAGAACTTTGTTTTCTTCTTATCAGACCTGTTGTGGTGGGACTGTGAAGATGGGGAATGACTCTGCAGCCAGGGTGCTAGGGTCGAGACAAGTCAACTTGAGATTCTCCTCTGCACGTGTCTGGACGTTGCACATGGTGCTGGATGTTCCTGACATCAAGAAGAATGTTTTATCTGGCTCTATCTTAGTTAGAAATGGTTTTGAATTGAACTTTAAATGTAATAAAGTTGTCATTATGAGACATGGCATTTTTTTATGGAAAAGGCTTTTTGGTAGACTTTGATTTGTTATTTAGAATTAGATGTGATTCAGTAAACATTAATGATATGAATGTTTTGAATTCTGAATGTTTTAATTCTGTGTCTCATGTTGTGAATAATTTAGAATTTTGTGATCTGTAGCATGGTAGATTGGGACATGTAAACTTAAATTCAATTAAAAGAATGATGAATTTAGAGTTGATCCGTAAACACACTATTGATAAAACTCAAAAATATGAAATCTGCGTACAAGCTAAGACACCTAGGAAGTCTTTTCAGTCTGTCTCTAGAGATAGTGAGATCTTGGATCGAGTGCACACAGATATCTATGAGTTTAGTGGTGTGTTGACCCGAAACAATAAGAAATACTTTATCACCTTTATAGATGATGGCAGTAGATACTGTTATGTATATCTAATGAAAATCAAGGATGAAGCCTTAGAAAAATTTCATATATTTAAGAACGAGGCTGAGACACAAACAGGAAAAGTGCTTAAACGCCTTAGGTCAGATAGAGGAGGTGAATATACCTCTAACTTATTTGATGAACAATGCAAATCATTTGTCATAGTTCACGGAGTTACGACCCCATATTCACCGCAATCAAATAAGATAGCGTAACGGAAAAATAGAACCTTAACTGACATGATCAATGCTCTCTTATAAAGTTCTAGACTTCCAACGTATATGTGGGGAGAAGCCTTGAATACGGCTTGCCATATTCTGAATATGATTCCTCTAAGGCATATGGAAAAATGTCCTTTTGAACTTTGGAGAAATAGGAAACTGAGTTTAAAATATCTCAAAGTGTGGGTTTGTCTCGCAAAGGTTTTAGTCCCAGAACACAAGAGAAAGAAGCTTGGTCCTAAAACTGTTGATGCATTCTTCTTAGGTTACTCGGAAAGTAGCTATGCATATAGGTTCTTGGTAGTTCGGTCCGAGATACCGGGCATAGAAGTCAACACCATTGTTGAATTCCGTGATGCTACATTCTTTGAGGATGTCTTCCCGTTGAAGACTGGGATTCCTCAGAATCTGACCATTGAGGGCGCCTCTACATCAGGATCTATTCTAGATCAAGTGGAAAGGATAACGAATGTGGGGGTTGAGACTCAATCTAAACCCAATGATCTTTCTGAAGAGATTGAGCCAAGAAGGAGTAAAAGACCTCGGATAGCCAAGGATCTGGGTAGCGACTTCGTTGTCTACCAGATAGAGGGTGATCCACCGAGTTACAAAGAAGCCATGGCTTCATCTGAAGCAAAACAATGGAAGGAAGCTATCAAATCTGAGATGGATTCTATTATGGCTAATGAAACTTGGGAGTTGGTTGATTTACCCAAAGGGTGCTCTACCATTGGGTGCAAGTGGGTGTTTAATAGAAAGCTTAGACCTAACGGATCAATTGAAAAGTACAAAGCCAGATTAGTTGCCAAGGGCTTTAGGCAAAAGGAAGGTATCGATTATTTTGCTACCTATTCCCCTGTGACTAGGATGACCACAATCCGGATGCTCATAGCATTGGAATCTGTATACGATCTCTCCATCCACCAGATGGATGTGAAGACCGCCTTCTTGCATGGCGATCTTGACGAAGAGATCTATATGGATCAACCTGATGGGCTTGTGACTCCTGGAAATGAAGGAAAGATTTGCAAGTTTGTCAAATCCCTTTACGGATTGAAACAAGCACCAAGGCAGTGGCATGATAAATTTGACAAAACTATTTTATCATGTGACTTTAAGGTTCATGAATCCGATAAGTGTGTCTATTCCAAGGTGAAAGGTGATGAGTGTATTGTCTTGTGCCTGTTTGTTGATGACTTATCGTTGTTCGGATCACAAATGAGGATTATTAATGAGACTAAGGCATTCTTAAGTAGCAAGTTTGAGATGAAGGACATGGGTGTTGCTGATATAATCTTGGGTCTCAAACTGACAAGGTTAGTTGATGGGATTGTAGTTTCTCAGTCTCACTATGTTGAGAAGGTACTTGAAAAATTTGGATATCAAGATTGTAAAGCTGTAAGCACTCCTTTTGATTCATCCAAAATGCTATTTAAAAATAAAAGTGGAGTACCTGTAGCTCGGCTAAGGTTTTCACAAGTGATAGGAAGTCTAATGTATCTTGCAAATTGCACGAGACCTGATATCTCATTCTCGGTTGCAAAGTTGAGTAGATACACTAGTTGTCCTGACCGTACTCACTAGGAGGCTCTAGATCGAGTACGGAATACTTGAAGGGAACTATTTCCCTTGTATTATGGTAGACATCCATCTGTACTAGAAGGATAAAATGATGCAAGCTAGATAGGGAAAATAGAGGAGTCTGGGAGTAATGGTGTTACAGGGTATGTATTTACCCTTGGAGGCGGTGCAGTCTCCTGGAGGTCTGTGAAGTAGACCATTCTAGCTCGATCCACTTTTGAGGCCGAGCTGTGTGCTTTGGACACCACTGGAATTGAGGCTGAATGGCTAAGAGAACTTCTGTATGAAATTCTCAAGGTAGGTCAGCCTGTTCCGGCGATCTCGGTACATTGTGATAATATGACCACAATTGCCAAGATCAAGAGTTCAAAGTTTAATCAGAAAACGAGGAGACACATACAAATCAGACTTAAGACGTTAAGGGATTTGGTGTCTCGAGGAGTGTTGGTTGTGGATTTTGTTGGATTCAAAGACAACACAGCAGATCCGTTGACTAAGGGACTTGATAAATCTTTAGTCCAAAAGTCTAGGCTTGGGATGAGACTGAGACCCATTGAGAGTTCCTCTACAGTAACAACCTAACCTATCTGAGTGGAGATCCCACAAAGTAGGTTCAATGTGGTAATAACAAGCTGTTTGGAGAACTGATTGGCACTCTAATCTTAGGGCCCGTTCGGTTCGGGAATAAACAGGAATAAGGATTGGGAATAAGGAGAATAAGGGTCTAATCTTTGTTCAGTTGGAGGATAGGAATAAGAAGAATAAGGTGAAATAAAGGTAGGTAAGGTGGGATAAAGATAGGAATAAGAGTGAAATAAGATGAAATAATGGGGAATAGTCGTACCACGGGGAACCGTGTTAGGAGGAAAATGGCCTCTTATTCTCCTTATTCCACTCCCCTTATTCACTAAACGAACGGGGCCTTAATGCGTAAGCATGAGTGTCTTATCCCTGGAAGCCTGAGTTTCGTTTAAGCTGCAAGTTTAGGAAGAGCGTAGGCTTTGAATGGGTTCAAGCCTTGGGCAGGATGTTAGCAGTGCATCTTTGGAGAACGCCACCTATGTGAGTGTTACTGTGGGCCACAGTTAAAGGAAGAGGGTCTTTCCTGAACACACTCATGAAACAAGATAAGGGTGTATGGCCTTTAAGAGCACCAACCCTGAAGATTGTACCAAGAACAATGCTTTGTTTTTTCTACCGTATACTTTAACACCAAGGTTTGAAGTTCAATACGTAGTTCACTTCGTTCCTGTTAAAGTGAAAGTAGTAAACTCAGGTAGAGGTTTAAACCGGAATGTACCTTTACTGAAAGCAAAGTGTGGCAGTCCAAAGAAGTCTCTTAACTCTTTTTGAATCTCTTTTTCAAATTGATGAATTCGTAGGGGATTGTTGTTTTAAAAGATTGTATTTAGATTTTAATTGGAAAATCTATGTAATTACAATTGGAGTTAATTTGGTTTCAATTGGGAAACCAAATAGCTTTGAGGGAAAGTTGGGAATTCCCAAATTTGAAATATGGTAGAATTTGAGTGGAATTTTAGTACCATACCTAGTATTGCTAAACTTTTTGTGGGCTTATATGTGAGTTCACACCTCAAACTCTTGTAGCAATAGTAGAGAGGAAGAATGGAGGACCATACGCGCGCGCGCTCCGCTCATGCTCCGGCACTGGGCTCCGGCACCGGGCTCGAGAGAGTCAATTCGGATCGCGGATCTCGATACTTTTGCTGCGAGTTTCATTTGGCTGATCGATTAAATTAATCAGACAGATTAATTTAATTTCGATCACATTGGGAATCTGCCTCCATCCAAACGACTCGATTTAGCCGCGATTTTGGAATCCGGAGGGACACGCCCATTGAGGGGCGTTTTCGGAAACCAAAAGTCACCGCACGCTAGGGCACACGAGCTCCTCTTTTTATATCCCTCACCCGACGTCGTTTTTCTTCACTCGCAAGAAACTCCACTCGCCGTCGCTTTTGTTCTTTCTTCTCACGCCAGCGACCCTCCTCTTTTTGGCTGCATGTTCTCGGAGGTGCTTTCAAGGACGGTCTTGTCGGTGTGCGCGGACGAAGACCGTGAACCGTCGTATCCTCGGATTGGATCGCCAGTACCCTTCGCACCGGTATTGTGGGGGCGAAATCCTCTCTAATGACTGTCCATTTCATGGACGCTTCGGTGATTTCTGACCTAATCTTTCTTATATATTGTTTGCCGCAATATGTTTATTGGTTACCCTTTTCTGGATCTCGCACGGTTGTTTGTTTCCGTATGATTAATCGGTTCCTTTTTGCTTTTTGTAATCGGATAATGGATTGGAATTGCATGTTATTAATCTTGATAATCTGTAATGTTGTTCTGTCAATCCATTTGAATCCGTATGATTACTGTTTACTATATGCATGGTTGATCCTATTTACAACACTTATTGCCATCGATTTGCTTGTTAAACCATAAGTGCTTGGTTCGATACATGCTTCCGCGTCATTCATGGAATTGCTTGTTCCCAACACAATCATCATTCGTCAAAGACAGAAGAGCTATCAAGGTAAGTTGTTGCAGTAATTATGTATACACATATTTTGTTGTGATATTATTTGATCAACTTCACATATATTTATTAATTAATCTGCAAATGATAAGCAGTTGGAGTACGAGGAGGCCAAGGTGAGATCCATGTACATGTAGAATATTGTGTTGTGATATCACTCGATCAACTTCACATATATTTATTAATTAGCAAATGATGTGCAGTTCGGAGTACGAGGAGTCCAAGGTTAGGATCAATGTACAGGTAGCAAAGGCTCACAAAAGGCCGGAAAAAGGATGGGTGATGCATGATGGAACGCCATGTCCTACTAACTGCACTCAGGGAACATTTCGGTATGATCCAGGTGACAACATCAACAGTCTTTCTTTTTGTCTATACATCTCATGGACTCTCCCATTCAGATGAAGATATATATCAATGTCGTTGGAATCAATGCAGGTCAGGGTGCTTGCTGCCCTCACCAATGCAACCTCTTCCTGAATCTTGACTGCGACCATTACATCAACACCAGCAAGGCCATCAGGGAGGCTAGGTGGTTTTCTTAGTTACCCCGAAGCTTCGACGGCATTGACCCAAGCATCGCCAAACCACCCCAAAAGAGCTCTGAAACTAGGTTCTGACAGTTGCCGGTACTCATCACGTTGATCTTGATGGTTGAAGGGGTAATCCTTCCTCTAAGATCAATGAGTAAATTTTGCGAGGAAGAGTGAGGCAAAGAGGTATCTATATATGTGGAGATTATTGTAAAGTGGTGATTCTCATGCACTTTTTTCTCAACTTCTCAATTGAAATCAACAAATCCTTAAATACCAAGTTAAAGTAATGTGATTAATTTGTTTGTTTTCCAGATGGGTGGGTATGGATTGGTAACAGAGGACACACTGCAAAGGGTGGAAGTCGATCTACAGCAGCCCGATCATTGATAGAAACTTGCGAGTGTAACTTTATACGTGAACTCATAAACTCATGAGACACACGGACAAGTTCTCATCCCCACAGTGAGTTGTATCTTAAACTATTTAGCTAATAAGTTTCAAGTATCCATGAATTTTCATCGTACCTGAACTACAAGCGTCTCACATATTACTATATTTTAGAAACTCTGGAGTTGGAGTTTAAAAAATCGTTTACCTGAACTCTACTTACAGCTGACCAGCCTTGGGAGCATATGGTTCACGATCCTCTTCCTCGTCAGCATCGCTGCTGGCATCACCACTGCCATCAACGAGTAGGAGTCATGGGGGCCTCTGTTAATGGTCTTCGTCTACCCTTTCCGGAGGGATGGACGCCCACCAATGTGTTGCTTTGGTCCATCCTCTTGTTGGTTTGTCCCTATGGTAACCATTCCTTCCTCCAATGCTGATTTATAATCCATGTACTCGTTTCCACATATTTCCTTTTGGGGGGCATGTTTTTGTGCTGCAATATGCGACCATACAGGGAACACTATTCTCTTCATATGAGAGTTAGAAAGCATGATATGATTTATTATATTAGTACAGTTTATCGAATGTTCTAGTTAGTAGTTCAGCAAACATTTTAAATCATCAAAAAATAGAAAATGGAGTTAAAAAGATTTCATCTAATCGCTAATGGATAGAAAATGAAGTTTAAAAGATTTCATCTAAGCTCGTGATTCTGCTATAAAAAATTGCTCTACCTCTACAAATTGCACCCTACCTAGGAACCAGAGACGGAGATTACATGCCAAATCCTAAATGATTGCGGTTCATCTTATTGGGTAAACTCTGAGAAACCTGTAATCCCAGCCCCTTTTGTCAGAAGATGATCTATGACTATAACATCCAGGCTGCTGCACTTTTGAACGAAAAGCTCCTCTTTTCTGAAGCTGATCAAGGTGACCTGGTCCATTCGTATCTTGAAGATGCAGCTCGAGCTCCTCATCTGCTGACATGGACTTGATCGCTGATCTTGACGATAGAGTTAAATCAAAAAACGCAATCAATTCTTGGTCTGATTGCTTGCCAAACCAGAAAGTCTTGAACAGTGGGCCCAAGTTGATACAATTAGATCATCCAACAACAATGATTGCTCGAAACATCCGTGTTCTGAGAAAAAACGAAAATTAGTGAGCAAGCATCGATGGCTCACATGGAAAACAAACGGTCGCCTTGTTTCAGATGCTTGCGCTTGGGCCATATCGCTTAACACTGTATGGACGCTATCTCTTTGCATCTCCTGCAAACTTGAGGGATACATTACCATCTGCTGCCCAACAGAAAACCTAAATGCTTACAAATCTCTCCTATTATGACCCGTCCAAGAGCCTCCAAGCATTGTGACTCCAACTCTCCGAATCGAGTGCCTACTTCTAGCGAGGCTTCTGATCCTTCTGTTAGGAACAAATTCCCTTATAAATCGAATTGTGGAAAAATTACCAAAGTCATAGATAAGTGGATCTTGCACAATATATTGCTACAACTACGAGAAAAATCTCAATTAAAGAAAATCAACCACGGATGTATAAAGAATTTTTAACGTGGAAAACCTTCAATGTGAGGGGAAAAAATCACAGAGTTGATTGCAACCCAAAATCAAGCATTATAATCAGAATAATCTCTCGTGAGGGGCTTACAAAAGTCCGGCCCTCTATACAATGCTACAAATAACGAAACAATAGAGAATAGTAGAAGAAAAATATCATCAAATAGATAAATCTGTCGCTAAACTCTAGGCAAGAATGCTAGAGAAGAATTGTTCCAAAGATTAAGCCCTCCAAACATCACGGCAACCACAGACCTTCTTTCTTCTTTCTCTCTCTTTTATTTGTCTTGTACTAGGAGAGCTTGTGTTGGGATAATTCTGGTGTGCACCCCATGCCCTCTATTTAAACAACACGGAGATGAGAAAATAAGAAAAGATAGAGTCCTACTTCCAATAGGATTAGGAAAAGATGATTCATATTTCTAAAAGGTAATTGATCTCCCCGTCCAATTAGTAATTGATTTTCCTTCTCCAAATAGGACTACCAATGTCCTATATATATGGATTAGATTCCCACAAGGAGGCTAACCCATACAACAAATCTCCCCGTCACCAACGATGTGTGAACTGCTCCACACCTGCGAGGGAACAACATCTCTTTAATTTTCCAAGCGGCAAAGTCTTTGTCATCATATCAACACATTTGTCATCTGTGTGGATCTTGTCAAGTACAAGCTGCTTCAACTCTAACATATTATGTATCCAATGACATCTGATATCGATGTGCTTCGATCTTACATGGAATGTACAGTTCTTGCCATAGTGAATAGCACTCTGACTATCACAATAAAATACATACTTGTCTTGATGAAAACCATGTTCCTGCATGAACTTCTTCATCCATAGCAATTCCTGGCATGCCTCTGTAGCTACAATGAATTCAGCCTCTGTAGTTGATAGTGCCACACATTTCTAAAGGCTGGACTGCCAAGTAACTACACCTCCTACAAAGGACATTAAGTATCCAGATATTGATCTTTGTCCATCAATGTCACCTGCCTTGTCTGCACACGTATAGCCAAGAAGCATAGGCTTATCTACTCCAAAGAAAAGAGAATAGCTGCTAATGTTTCGAAGATATCTCAAGATTCGCTTGACCGCTTCCTAGTATCGTTTCCTTGGATTTGAGATCAGTCTACTAACAAATCCAACTCTATGAGAAATGTTAGGTCTCGTACAAATCATGGCATACATAAGACTACTGTGGCTGATACATAGGGAATTTTTCTTATATCTTTCTTCTCCTTGGTCATCTTTGGACATTCCTTGGAGCATATTTTGAAATGTGCTCCCAAAGGTGTGCTAGCAGGCTTGGCTTTATCCGTGAAGAACCTTTGAAGTACCTTCTCAATGTGCTTCTCTTGTAAAAGCTAGAGTTTCCTTACTCCCATGTCTGAGTGATCTTCATGCCTAGTATCTGACTTGCATGCCCCAAGTCCACCATAGCAAAGGACTTTCTTAAATCCTTCTTTAAGATAGAAATTCTCCCTCCATTGTTGTGTACAATCAGCATGCCATCAACATAAAATAACAAAATGATAAGATCATCACCTGAGAGATTCTTTACAGGACATAATCGTCTGAAGTGGTCTTGAAGTAACCGTGCTCCCTCATGAACGAGTCAAACTTCTTGTACCACTGTTTGGGAACTTGCTTCAAGCCATATAGACTCTTCTTTAGTTTGCAAATATAGTCTTTCTTTTCTTTGATGGTAAAACCCCCAGGTTGCAACATGTAGATTTACTCCTCAAGATCACCATGAAGAAGGTTGTTTTCATGTCCATTTATCTAACCTCTAGGTCAAGACTCGTTATCATGATGTTACCACTCTGATGGAAGACAACTTAACTACATGAGAGAATATCTCCTCAAAGTCCACTCCATTCTTTTAATTGAAGCCATTAACAACCAACCTAACTTTGTATCTTGGGTTTGTAGAGTACTCATCATTCACTCTATAAACCCATTTGTTCTTCAAAGCCCTCTTGCTCTTAGGAAACTTCACAATCTCTATTCACATACAGAGTATCTAGTGGAGGTTCTCCTATCCCTCAGAGTCTCTGTGGTGGGAGAGCCTTAGAAGAAGAGGAGATCTCATCATCCTGCATACCACCATCATCACCATCATCTACATCGGGAATGGAGAACTATGGTACATCCTCCTCACTTCCTGCATCTGGCATCTGCTCATCATCAACATCATCTAGCACCACATGTGGAGCCTGAAGGATATTGTGAATCCTCAAGCGCATCACGGAAGCGTGTTGATCGCATCATATGCGATCGGGGCGACTAGTCGCTAGATGCAGCGGAATTTAAATTTTTTAATCAAGTGATGAAACCAGATGATCACAAGAACATTTCTTGGATCGTTTCATCAAACCAAAAAGTATAAGGAATACCTCTTGAAGCGTGGTTGTAATCACGAGATATCTAAAACAAGAGATCCTCCTATCTCAAGTCCGATCCACGAAGATGGTACTTGCGGGCACGATGATGAGATGTGTTCCTCCCGCAAGCCTCGATGAAGATCCAAGCTACGTATCCTCTGATTTTGTACAACGAAATCCGTCGTCTTCCTTTAGAGAAAGCAACCACAAAGAAGAAGGAGATCCTCGAGTCGTCGAAGGCGAAGACGAAAGATTCTCTTTCTCAATGTACAAGATGGACAACCACCTTGAATTGAGAGAGAGAGAGAGAGAGTAGGCGAGAATGAGAGAGAGTAGTAACCTTGTACAACTCTTAATATGTCTCTTTTGAAAGGTTAGGTTAGCGCTCCTTATATATAAGTTTGGGATCCAACGGATCTCAATCCATGGGACACATAGATCCAACGGCCAAGTTGATCTATGTATTAATCAATGACCATGATTGTTGTTGGTTAAAAACCAACAACATTAATTTATATTTAAATCAAATATATGTTGCAATATTATCAACATAATTTAATTTAACATAAATTAATTTATCAAGAGATAACAAGATAAAAAAAGGAGGAGATAATAAATCACCCCCAAAAATAGGGGGCGTCACCCATGGTTGACGCCACCTATATTTTGTGATGATTAATCTCCTTTTTATTTTATATATTATTTCTTGATAATTTTGTAATAACCATTATCACAAAATTATCCACCAAACTAATTCTAAATTAATTTGTGAATATTACAATCATGACCCATTGATATATATGTGAATCATATTCACAACCCAAACTAATTTGTAAATTACATTTCCAATTAATTAACTAATGTGAATCCAATCCACATTAATAATTAACAATTGTTATTTACAAAGTTTCTCTCTCTGATATATGTTATAAATCACATTTATAATACACAGATATTATGGATAGTACTATTCCTTTTTTGTAATCCTTGATAATTAAATCCCATTTAATTATCTTGGATAATCATTCTCACAATATAAATCTCATTCATATTATGCTTGATAATTAAATCTTATTTAATCATCAAGTCCTTCTTGCTTGGATACATAATACATCAAATGAATTATTCTTGAACCCCTTCAAGAATACTGTGCTTTCTCGGCAGATACTTGGAGATAAGGATAGGGCGATTATATTGTTCCACGTATAGCGACTTGGATGTTGAGATCTCATCTCAAATCCAGATCTTACGGACCTCCCACAGATGTTTGATTAAAACAAGACTGCAAATCTAATCTTCTCATTACATCTGAATCTCATTCAGACCAATGTCCAACACTTGGACCAAGATCAGATTACTTCTCTACTGAGAGGAGTCATTAAAATCCAGACCTATTTCATCACTCCCTCGGAATGGAAGCGTCATGGTTATACAATCGTTTATGATTACATCACCCTCAGGTATTCCCAATAACTGTACATCCTGCATACTGGAAGACCTATGATTAACCTGAAGATCAAGATCAATTTTACACTGTCTTTTTCAGGGTTTGATCACCAAGTTTCTCAATCTTGGTCATTGGGAATCGATATCAATCACATGCTTTCCCAAAGCATATATCATACCTTCAAATTCATGTCATGTTTCCAAAGCACGACGACCATGCATGGAATTTGATCGGTCCCAATACCTCGTGAGTGAGCTCATGTCTTCCGATTCATAAGTGAACTTGTTTGATCCCTTTGAGAGATCGTATTACTCATATGCCCTTACATGCACACCAGCGTGCCGGTGTATAGATCTTGGTTAGTTCATCAACCTATTGGTCTGCCAAATGTACACACTCAGACATATAGTAACACATCTGTCTCCGATCAGAGGATGCATGCCTATGCTGTGACATCATTCAACATAGGACTTAGGTTATCTCGATCTCGTTAAGTCAACCCATTGACCTATCTAATCTGACACCTCCGAATCACTATTCCCATGCAGAGGACCTGCATCAAGAGGTCGGTCAGATATCAACCTATGTGAGAAAGGATTTCCATCTCTTACTCAGTCTAGAGATCATCTCTTAATAATCATTTGACGGTGCTTGATGAGTCCTCTATCTAACTCCTTAGATATTCATCCAACCACCAGCCTCTATGATTCATTTAATGAATCAACAGCTATATGATCATCAAGATGACCATGGTACATAACCCTAATTGTATAGAGGGACCTTATAGTGCATTCATTCATTTAATTTCAGAAAGGGAGTGAAACATCAATAACTTTTATTGATAAACATATATATTACAACATTTATTGTAAGAATGGTTCGCCCAGGGCTCACATGTCTAACAATCTCCCACTAGTCCTCAGAACCATTTAGGTACAATCTGTAAACCCATACTCATTACATGCTGGTCAAAAACCTTCTGTGTCAGAGGTTCGTTAAGAGGATCAACAACGTTGTCGGCAGAGGCCACCTGGGTGATGATGATGTCACCATGCTTTTGAATCTCCCGAATGATGTGGTTTTTCCTTTCTACGTGCTTCCTCTTTTGATGCCATCTGGATTCCTTTGCCTCAGCAATGGCTCCCGTGTTATCGCAGAGTAACAAGATAGGAGTATCAGAGGAAACTACGCCAAGCTCCAAGATGAACTTGTGCAACCACACCGCCTCCTTTGCAGCATCCGATGCGGCAATGTATTTGACTTCTATTGTTGAATCCGCCATAGTGTCCTGCTTCTTGCTTCTCTAGCTCACAGCACCACCTCCAACAGGAATACAAACGCTGATGCCGACTTTCAATCATCAATATCCGACTGGAAGTCTGAATATGTATATCCCAAGACTTGGAGATCACCATCTCCATAGACCAAGATGTAATCTTGCGTCCGTCTTACATATTTGAATATGTTCTTTATTGCATTCCAGTGTTGCTCTCCATAGAAGGATTGGTAATGACTTACGACTCCCACTGCATGGCAGATGTCTAGCCTAGTATACATCATGGAATACATTAAGCTTCCTACAACTAATGCGTAGGGGCATCCAACCATGGCCTTCTTTTCCTCAATACTTTGAGGAGCCATCCCTTTAGAAGATGGATACCATGTCTTCAGGGGAGGAATCCTTTCTTAGAACTATCCATACGGAATCGTTCAAGAATCTTCTTAATGTATCCATGTGATAATCCCAGTATTCTCTTTTCTCGGTTTCTGAACAACTTCAGGCCTAAGATGTAATAGGCTTCTCCAAGATCTTTCATCTCGAAGGTATGCGACATCCAAATCTTTACACTGGTCATCATTCCTATATCATTCTCAACGATAAGGATATCATCTACGTAAAGCACGATGAACACAATGGCGTTCCTACTAAGCTTCTTGTACACACAAGATTCATCAGGATTTTGCAGAAAATCATAACTCTTTATGGTTTTGTCAAATCTAATGTTCCAGCTACGAGAAGCTTGTTTGAGCCCATAGATGGATTTCTTTAGCTTGCATACTTTTCCATCCTCAACTATGAAACCCTGGGGCTGCTATATATAGATATCCTCCTCGAGGTATCCATTGAGGAAAGTTGTCTTGACGTCCATCTGCCAGATGTCGTAGTCAAGAGATGCAGCTATAGCTAACAGTGTCCTGATAGACTTAAGCATAGCCACATGAGAGAACGTCTCATCGTAGTCGATGCCTTCTCTCTATGTGTAGCCCTTAGCTACGAGCTGTGCCTTGAAAGTCCCTACTTTCCCATCAGGTCCCCTATTTCTCTTGAAGATCCATTTACGCCCAATGAGTTTTACCCCTTTAGGTGGATCCTCTAGGGTCCATACACCATTCTTATGCATGAAGTCAATTTCTGACTTCATTGCTAGCATCCATCTATCCATGTCATGATCCGAGAGTGCTTCATCAAATGAAGAAGGATCATTGTCAGTCTCACCTGACACATGGAATACATACCTTTCAGGTGGTGCAACCACCCTCGAACTCCTTCGAAGAGGTACGGATTTTTCATCTTCATTTATCTCTTCAGTTTCTGATTCAAGAATCTCAGAATCCTCAAGGGATTCTATGAGTTCCTCTACTTCATTTCTGTCTTGAGACAAAAACCTTTTGGGTCTCAGGGTCATAAAGCTGGTATCCAATACCATCTTTAACATACCCAATGAAGTAACACTCACAAGTGCGAGATTCCAGCTTATTTGCGTCCACGTTCTTCGCATGGACCAAGCAACCCCAAACCGTCAAGTGATTAACACTAGGCTTGGTACCATACTAGAGCTCGTGAGGAGTCTTGGGTATAGACTTGCTAGGAATTTTGTTCAGGATATAAATTGCAGTCTCTACTGCATATCTCCAGAAACTAAGAGCCAAGCGTGCTTTGCTCATCATTGAACGGACCATGTCCATGATGGTCCTGTTGCGTCTTTCAGCAACACCATTAAGTTGGAGAGTGCCAGGGGAGTGAGATTGGAGACAATTCTATTCTCTTTAAGATATTCCTTGAATTCATCTGACAGGTACTCACCACCTCGGTCAGATTGAATCCGTTTGATCTTCCTATCGGTTTGGTTCTCAACCAAAGCCTTAAACTCTTTACACTTTTCAGAGGTTTCAGATTTATTTTGTAGCAGGAAGAGAAACCCGTATCGCGAATGATCATCAACAAACGTCAAATAATATCGATATCTATTTCTAGTCGCGGTACTGAAGGGACCACATACATCAATATGTATTAGGTCAAGAATACCTTCGCATCTTGTAACCTTGTTACGGAAAGGCATCCTGGTCATTTTACCTCGAATGCAATGTTCACAGGTAGGTAAAGATTGAACCTGTAGAAAATCTAAAGATCCATCCTTTATCAATCTATTGATTCTATCAACAGATAAATGACCAAGCCTTTGATGACAAATCATATTCGAATGATTTCCATTCTCGCTGGATCTTTTAGGGTTTTTATTATCAGTGGTAGTGACATTTATAATACATTCATCAATGCACAATTCATATAGTCCACCAGAAGTCAGAACACCTTCCGCAATAAATTTATTATATTGATTAATGACTAACTTATTACAGAACAGGAAGGAGTATCCATGTCTAACAAGCTTAGATACAGATTTCAAATTCCTCCTGACTTCAGGTACATAATGATAGTCTGCACGTCCTGATGGGACGACTGCTGTAACACTTGCATCAGATCCCATCTGGATGACTGCCTCCCCTTGCTCCATATTCCTAGTTCTTGAAACAAATGCAACGAATTGCATACATGAACAGAAGCACCAGAATCTACAACCCAACTTCCTTCACGTCCAACGAGAGAGCTAGTTTAAATGATGAAAGTGGATTTCATACCTATTGGGGCTTTACCTTTGTCAACAGACTTCAGGTAATCTGAGCAGTTACGCCGCCAGTGCCCCGGCTTCTTGCAATGATGACAGACATCAGATTTCTTCAATGTCATTAGTGTGGAAGCACTAGAAGATGAACCAACTCCTTGATTCTTCTTCTTTCTCTTCTGGACCGGGCCCTTCCAAGAACCTTGCTTCCGCCCGCGCTTTCCTCTCACTTGTGCAATCATTGCACTAGCAGAGGGGCCGTCCTTCTTCATCACGTCTTCTGTAGACTTCAATGTAGCTAACAACCCAGCGTTAGTGAAATCGCCTTTTCTCATGTGATAAGACACGATAAAGTTGTTGAAAGACTTAGGGACCGACATGAGATAAAATCAGCCTACATGTCAGAATCCATGTAGGCTTCCAGGGTTTCCAACTCAGAGAGGTACCCAAATACTTTGAGTACGTGTTCTCTGACAGAGGTCCCTTCCTGCATCTTGCAGCAAATAAGCTCTTTCATCACGTTGTAACACTGTGTGCGGTTTATGTCACCGAACATTTCCTTTAGATTCATTATAATCTCTTGGCAATAGTTCATTTCCACATGTTGCTTTTGAAGCACATTGGACAATGACCCAAGGATATAACACCTTGCCAGATTATGGTCTTCATCATATTTCTCATTATATGATTTATCTTCCACAGTCTTCGGGTTTGCTATCTTGTCCTTGGTCAGCACATAAGAGACGCGCTCCGCAGATAAGATAAGATCCAAATTTTGGATCCAATCCGAATAATTTGGTTCGGTCAACTGGTTAAACTCCAGGAGCCTGCTAAGTGGGTTCATAGACTTCATTTTCTGAGATTAAGAATGCACTATATTAGAATATATAAATAATTATATATTCATTTTAAAGAATATTTGATTAAGACATTTTAAATCAAATTTGTCTTGCTATGTCAACTTTGAAAGATTATTCCCTTATTGTCTTTCAAAGTAAGAGACATACTTACCGCTATATCTCAAGCAAGATATGAGATCTCCTCTCTGTCCTTATCACATCCCAATAATATGAGAACCTGTGACTCGAATAAAGAGAAGCAGGAACATATTCCTCCTTGCAAGTCCAACTTGCATTTCCCAATTCGGTCTTTAACACCCGGGCCCACCACCCCTAAGATGATGTTGACCCGTTGTTAATTGAGCCAACCGTCAACATGCTTAATACTCACTATACACAATCCAATATTGCCTCAATAATATGAGGACCCGATATTGTGGTCACTACGTATACGACCTTACTCTTTCGAGAAGCAAAGAATCCGATCCAAATAAATTATATATAGGATCTGTCACTTCGGACAGGTGTCTCCTATATACAACATCTGGCGACGGAATCCTTTGCCTTGATGGGCGACTATGGATGTCACTTATGTGATCCTCCACTGCATATTCAAATTGAAATAATTAATTATCGTGAATCATATTCACATAATTAATTCTTCCAAGGGAAATACACATCTATTCATAATAGAGTGTTTATTGGATATAATTAATTTAATCACATTAAATTAATCATCAATCCAATCATCAATCAACAAATTTGATTTTTACTTGAATAGTAGGTATAATCTCAAAGTACGTATTATTCAAATTTTAATAATTAGAAAAATACACTTTGACTTCTCCGGCATTATCGAGTCCCTACCCGCTGTCGTGGCTAGTACCGACGAGAGTTGGACGGACCACATACGTTGCAACCCGCAATCCCAATGCTCTCCGACTAGTCACCATATCCACATCAGGAAAGGATAATGCCAGATAGATCATCATGTACTCTGAGATGCTCATCATTTTTTCAATCGAAATTATACCATATAATATACATCAAAATAATTTTGATAATATTATAAGGAGATTTGCTAAGCAAATCCCCAATCCTATTCAAGCAAGAGGGTTTCCATGTAAGAGTTGTCCTACAACTATTGTAGGATAAACTAAGGTTCTTCATGAAAAAAGTGTTTGTTGATGATTTTATTTCAACCAATGAATGATCAAGATCAACTATCTTATCATTTTGGTTTCGGTAAATGTCATTCAATGAAATAATTATCTCTTCAAATATTTCACAAATATTTATCACCAATTATTTCAGAAAATTAACTATTAATTTTCATCATCATATTTGAATGATTATCGCATGGTTCATGATAAAAAATGTCAATTTCCAACAGTGATCCCCAATCACTAAAATCAACTTATCTTGATCAATTTAAATCCAAATTACGCAAAATCAATTTCCTAAGATTAATAATTTGATTTCTAACAGAACTCAAGTGATATTTCACGATTTCGAGGTACATCAAAATAGTAATTAACTCATTAATCACGTTCAGATCTGTTGTTCCCGTAACAGTGAATACATGTTTATTCAAAGGGCCATATCTTGAGCAAATGAAATCCAATTTACATAGACTCAGATCCTAAGGTTTCCTTATTTAATGGGGAACAAAATCCAATTGCAAATTTTGTATTTAAATAATTTAAAACAGTGCCAAAAAAATCCAATTAGACAGAGGTGCGAAAATTGAATTGCGACAAAAATTTCGCGACCCTTTCGAACCCAAGTCGTCCTAGGTCTATGGATCATATCCAAAACCTTATTCGACCTATGTCTCTGATACCACTTGAAGGATATTGTGAATCCTCAAACGCATCACGGAAGCGTCTTTATTGCATCATATGCGATCGGGGCGACTTGTCGCACTAGTCGCTAGATGCAGCGGAAATTAAAATTTTTTAATCAAGTGATGAAACCACATGATCACGAGAACATTTCTTGGATCGTTTCATCGAACCACAAAGTATAAGGAATACCTCTTGAAGCGTGGTTGTAATCACGAGATATCTAAAACAAGAGATCCTCCTGTCTCAAGTCCGATCCACGAAGATGGCACTTGCGGGCGCGATGATGAGACATGTTCCTCTCGCAATCCTCGATGAAGATCCAAGCTACGTATCCCCTGATTTTGTACAATAAAATCCGTCGTCTTCCTTTAGAGAAAGCAGCCACAAAGAAGAAGGAGATCCTCGAGTCGTCGAAGGCGAATGTGAAAGACTCTCTTTCTCAATGTACAAGATGGACGACCACCTTGAATAGAGAAAGAGAGAAGGCGGAATGAGAGAGAGAGAGTAGTAACTTTGTACGACTCTTAATATGTCTCTTTTGAAAGGCTAGGTTAGCCCTCCTTATATTTAAGTTTGGGATCCAATGGATCTCAATCCATGGGACACATAGATCCAACAACCAAGTTGATCTACATATTAGTCAATGGCCATGATTGTTGTTGGTTAAAAACCAACAACATTAGTTTATATTTAAATCAAATATATGTTGCAATATTATCAATATAATTTAATTTAACATAAGTTAATTTATCAAGAGATAACAAGATAAAAAAAGGAGGAGATAATAAATCACCCCCAAAAATAGGGGCGTCACCCATGGTTGACGCCACCTATATTTTGTGGTGATTAATCTCCTTTTTATTTTATCTATTATTTCTTGATAATTTTGTAATTACTATTATCAAAAAATTATCCACAAAACTAATTCTAAATTAATTTGTGAATATTTCAATCATGCCATTGATATATATGTGAATCATATTCACAACCCAAACTAATTTGTAAATTACATTTCCAATTAATTAACTAATGTGAATCCAATCTACATTAATAATTAACAAATGTTATTTACAAAGTTTCTCTCTCTTTGATATATATTATAAATCACATTTATAATACACAGATATTATGGATAATACTATCCATATTCTTTAAACCTTGATAATTAAATCCCATTTAATTATGTTGGATAATCATTCTCACGATATGAATCTCATTCATATTATGCTTGATATTAAATCTCATTTAATCATCAAGTCCTTCTTGCTTAGATACATAATTCATCAAATGAATTATTCTTGAACCCCTTCAAGAATAATCTGCTTTCTCCGCAGATACTTGGAGCTAAGGACAGGGCGATTGTACTATTACACGTATAGCGATTTGGATGTTGAGATCTCATCTCAAATCCAGATCTTACGGACCTCCCACAGATGCTTGATTAAATCAAGACGACAAAACTGATCTTCTCATTGCATCTGAATCTCATTCAGACCAATGTCCAACACTCGGAACAAGATCAGATTACTTCTCTACTGAGAGGAGTCACTAAAATCCAGACCTGTTTCATCACCCCTCGGAATGGAAGTGTCGTGGTTATACAATCGTTTATGATTACATCACCCTCAGGTATTCCCAATACCTGTACATCCTGCATACTGGAAGACCTATGATTAACCTGAAGATCAATATCAATTTTACACTATTTTCTTCAGGGTTTGATCACCAAGTTTCTCAATCTTGGTCATTGAGAATCGGTATCGATCATATGCTTTCCCAAAGCATATATCGTACCTTCAAATTCATGTCATGCTTCCAAAGCACGACGACCATGCATGGAATTTGATCGGTCCCAATACCTCATGAGTGAGCTCATGTCTTCCTGTTTATAAGCGAACCTGTATGATCCCTTTGAGAGATCGTATTACTCATATGCCCTTACATGCACACCAGCATGCCGGTGTATAGACCTTGGTTAGGTCATCAACCTATTGGTCTGCCAAATGTACACACTCAGACATATAGTAACACATATATCTCCGGTCAGAGGATGCGTTCCTATGCTGTGACAGCATTCAACATAGGACTTAGGTTATCTCGATCTCGTTAAGTCAACCCATTGACCTAACTAATCTGACACCTCTGAAGCACTATTCCCATGTAGAGGACCTACATCAAGAATTCGGTCAGATATCAGCCTACGTGAGAAAGGATTGCCATCTCCTACTCAGGCTAGAGATCATCTCTTAATAATCATTTAATGATGCTTGATGAGTCCTCTCTCTAACTCCTTATATATTCATCCAAACACCAGCCTCTATGATTCATTTAGTGAATCAACATCTATATGATCATCAAGATGGCCATGGTACATAATCCTAATTGTACAGAGGGACCTTATAGTGCATTCATTCATTTAATTTCAGAAAGGGAGTGAAACATCAATAACTTTTATTGATAAACATATATACTGCAACATTTATTGTAAGAATGGCTCGCCCGGAGCTCACATGTCTAACAGAGCCCTCTACAAAGGGACTGGCTCCACATCATCTGGTTGATGTCTACTTGAAGGAGAGTCCTTAGCAGCCTTTTGAATGTCCTCAATGGTTTGATATTCAGAGAAGATCACATCCCTACTCCTTACCATCTTCTTATCAACTGGATCATACAACCTGTAGCCAAGCTCATCTTGGCCATATCGCAAGAATATGCACTACTTTGTCTTTGCGTCCAACTTGATCCTTTCATCTTTGAGAACATGCATAAATGCATGACATCCAAAGACCCACAAATGGTTGTAGGAGACATTATTTCCATACCAAACAGTGTCAGGAACATTATCATCGAAGGGTACATGTAGAGTAGAGATTAATAACATGAACTACAGTAAAGAGTGCTTCAGACCAAAAGAAGTTAGGCAACTTAGAGACATCTAGCTCTCTCCATCAGGATCATGTTCATTCTCTCTACTACACCATTCAACTGTGGTATTTTGGGTGGAGTCTTCTGGTACCTAATACCATGAGACCTGCAATACTCATCAAACTACGATGTTCATCTCTTCAATATAAGATGCGACAACATATACAAGAGGAGGAGAAGATGCTGGAGGAGGGACTAACGGTCTTGTGGGAAGAGGGTTTTTATGACTTATAAGGGGAAGGAATTTTGGGAGATTTTTTGTAAAATTTCAGATTCTTTAAATATGGAACACAAAATATTCCCGTCGTGTATAAAAAATGATAACTCCATAGGTATATGCATGTTATCTCAAAGATTCATGGTATACATGCATATTAGCATATCATTATACAAATATGCAGATTTATCTTAATCCAAATAGTCACAATAATAAAAGAATCGTGTGTACGTCTATAATTTCCTAAGAAATAACTGGATTGAAGTAGGTATGAAGTTGGTAATATAAAATTAGAAAGAAGTAATGATACAAAAGGAGAAAAGAAGAATTAAGAGATTCATGCAATGAATTGCCTTATACAAATCAAGATGAAGGAGATGAAAACCCACTTTTTTGCAATGTTAGACGTGGCGTTGAAGGCAACGAGGAAGAAAAAGTGCACAATACACCATATCATGATTAGTTCTAACCTCAGTTGTAATGTCGAGGTGACGATGACGACGACCACTACCAGTTGTGGAGAGGGCTTGTGCTGGTAGGTACCTTCCTCTTGTCTTCTTCCATATCCACCCCACTCATCGGTGCTCCATTCCCTAGCAATGCTCTGAATGGAAGAGGAGCCATGCTTGATCCAAAACCAGAAGTCCCTGGACGAGGTCTCGCTATGAACACATGTATAGATCGCAACGTACGACACCGAAGGATGAACGACACGAGAACAACGCCGATCAGTCGACTGCTTCTTCTTGGCAATTGCCTCAAGGCCATGGGGAAGTGTCTATGTTAGTATCTAAGAAGGCAAACAATGTTGCTTCTCATTGGGTATGATGCAACATCTCGATTCTATGATCACAAATCATGGAAGATGATGCTAAAATGAGCCTCTAGATGATCGTTAATCAGGTGTAGGTGGAAAATCTCTAACATGTGTTCAATGCGAAGATCCTCCAGATGAAAATCGATTTCTAGTAGTAGGTGCTTTGACCTATGATATGCACAAATGAAACAAAGGCTCGAGGTTTCTCTCCCTCGACTAATCATTAGGGGAAATGGATGCGGATGAAGATTGATCCTCGGATGAAGGTGGAGGATGAGGATTAGGACCTCCAACCTACAGAGAGATATGAGATGATCAAATAATGAAATGACGACATAGAAATGGATGATATCAATGTGGAATGAGTGAAAATTGAAGAGGAATATATCATGATCAAACAAGGGCATAGTTCAATCTTTGATTTCAGTCGATCGCAGATAGATCCGAAGGTAAAAATCAGAGAAGAGGATGACCGAGGAGAATAAAAATCAAAGGAGAATAGACACTAACCTGATACAATGGGGGAAATCGCCTATGGATGGAGGTTTGGAAACCCCCGTGGGTTGTGGCTTCAACTCGCAGTGGAGGTGGAGAAAATGCTCACGGTGGAGCAAAGCTGCATGCTGAAGACGATCTCCCCTCCAATCTCCTCCATGACCTCTCGCTCAAAGGACAAAGGGGCACTCTGTTACTGGCCTCCCTCTCTACCCAGATTTCTGGTTTGAAGGACTTGAAAATGGCAGATCCCTTGAGATTGAGAAGGTGGGATTTATTTATAGAGGAGGAGGTTTAAGAAGAAGAACAAGAGAGTCGAAAGTTTCGCCGACTAACATGGCTATCGGAGATTGTTGACAAACGACTAGAGGTCAGAGTTTGTTGGGTCAAAAGCTTCTGGAAGGGGGGAGGGGGAGAAGGGAGGAAGAAGAGGAGGAGGAGACGACAAAGGAGGAAGAAGAGGAATGAAAGAAGTTGGACTGGGCCAACTCCTTTAGAGCAGCGAACGACAAGCTACCATGTGGCGGATCCGCTTCGAGAAAAAACCAAAAGAAGACAAATTAATGTTTACAACTAATTTAAATATGGATTAAATATATAATAACTAATATATTAATTTAAATTAAGAAATGATATCAATAAATATTGTTCATAAATTAATAAAGAGTAAAATTATGAATTTAGTAAACTGAATAATTTAACTTAATTAGTTAAATAATGTAAATAGTATAAGTTATATGTATAAACTACTTATATACAATAATATATAGATTTTAATTAATATATTTCACAAATAAGCTATTTATTTTATATTTTTAAATTTAATATATAAATTAAGGATTATAAATATATTTCTATTTTTGAGACATTATTTAAATAGATAAATAATTGCTTATATAAATTATAGGTGCATTATAACCATATAATACGTTATTTTTATTTATACCACTCTTTTAGAATTTTCATTTGATTTTTATATATTTATTGTAAAATATAAGAAAATTATAAAAATATAATTAATGTAAAAATATAAAGAATAAAATAGTCAGGAGACAATGTATAGTTGTAAAGATAGCACAAAACCCCAAAAACTTGACTTTTACATATTAACTCCGATTTGAATGAAACTTCCTTCTTTTTCAAGATCATTTAATTTTAATTATAAATACAATGAATTTGTTCAATTTTGAGTTCATACAGAGTATATGTTTAGCATTGAATATTAATTTTATAGTTTTCGGATCATTCTACCATGTTATTATATATTAAATAATTTGTATGATATTTTTAAAGATTAGTGTACATTATTATGAACAACTTTAAGGAAGGAAATATTTTGGTTTGAGGTTATATGAATGATAAATAAATTAGATAAATATATGTACAAAGTAAATGATGTGTACATATACAACGTGATATTTATATTCTGATATTTTTATAAGTTAAGATCCTTATCTCCCTTTACTTATCTTGTCGATCAAGTCAATATTGACATGGTCTCAGTATTAAGATCAGTAGGTACATATTTACATATTTCTTTCTTTCATTTTTATTTTTCTCTTTATTCTTTTATTTTAGATGAAATAAGCGTTAAATATGCAATATTAATAATTGGAGTTAGTGTGTTAATTAACTAGAACTATTTGATATTCACATTTACCTTACCAAAAGATTTTAGACAAAATTAAAAATAAAAAAATGAATCATGGATTAATCATGGGCCGAGGGGTATATAGGGGGTATATTACGGGTGTTAGAGTACCTTCTGTAATGGTCGGTTGGGATTTTTTTTTAAAAGGAACAATCAAATTTCCTTTTTCTCTACTAGTTACCATAACATTAAATTATTAATTAAATGGAATTCATTAGCCCATTATAACCTCCCAATTATTATTATAAAATACTATGAGAATCGGGATTACACGTCACCTCAGTGTCACTACCAACCATTCCAAAATAATACGGATATTTTTGATATGGTTAAACTATATTAAGAATAAGTTAATGTCATGTTTAACTTGTGCTTTACGGTTTACATAAATAACTCAAGACACCTTCAGTCAATTACGGAATGGGAAAAAACGATAATGTACCCAACATATTGTTTTTGTTTAGATCTTACGTTATATGATATAGGATATGTTGACTAATAATGGGAGTACCGTACCATCCAATTTAAGTCACTATCTTACAAAATAGGTAAGAAAAATGTTTACCGACATGAGAATCCATCTTACAATATTAGATATTAACCTTAGTACATGCTATAATTTCGAGAATGTTGGAAATTTTCGTGCTAAAACAAAATGAATACTTATGATTGTATTTGGATAAAAATCAAGAAATTAATGGAAGCTTGATAATATGCAGATTGAGACCACATACATACAAAATTATCGGCACAAACTCATAAAGAGTCACATGGACGACCACAAGGGGTCGTGTTAGCTCAAGGGGTAAAGCCGCAAGGGGCACATGGTTGCAAGGAACCACATAGGCAAAAGTTAAGTCCTATACAGTTGTAGCTACACTGTCACGTTTATAGACCGCTTGTGCTGATGGTAAAACCATCAAAGGCTCCTAAGAATGTAACAATCAAGATGAACTTAAACACTAAAAAAGTTATGGGCATATGAGCAATTATGTTAACGTCATGGGCATACATGCAATTATGTTAATGTCATGGGCATATGTGTAATTATGTTAATGCAATGAATATATGTACAATTATTTAATGCCGTGGGTATATGTGCAATTATGTTAAAGTCATGGGCAATGTGCAATTATGTTAATACTACAAGCATATGTGTAATTTTGTTAGTTCCATGAACATATGTGCAATTTTGTTAGTGACATGTGCATATGTGCAATTATATTAATGTCATGGACATGCATGCAATTATGTTAATGTTAAAGTATATGTAAAAATATATTGAAAAGGCATTCAAGAAAATATTTAAAATAGAGTAAATCATTACAAGTTATTGCAAGAAACGTTTTAAGAAAGTAAACCACCATAAATTTTGCAAAGTCATCTTAAAGAGGCGAACATGTAAAGATATTTATAAGATAAAAGAATCATGTATGTACCACAAATCTTATGAAACATACCCCACAAGATGGAAAAAAGTATGTTATATATATATTCTTATGCATATTACATATGTATGCCCATTTCATTGAAGAGGCCAAAATATACATATTGGGGAATAAACTTAGATATGCATGGGAATTATTAGGCATGTAATGATATTTTTCCATAGAATCTAAATATATGAAATATTTATAATAGGTTAAAAGACCATTAGGATTCTCGTGCATGAACCCCCATACATACTGGGCATTAGGCTCATACAAATTTGTGTTTATTTATTTCAGGCAAAGAACAAGTTTGAGCGAGCACTTAAGTTCGAGCGACAGATTCAACAAGACTTTCAGTGTGGTATTGATGAATATCCATTTCATCGCCTTTATTCTTTCATTTTAACCTTTAAACCCTAGGTAAATGCATGTAAATAACACTATCTTGCATAAATTAACATCTATTATTTATTGAGTAAATACTGCACAAAAGATTGTATTTAAAACCAAAAATAAAAGAATAATGAAAAGAAAAAGAAATAAAATGTCAAAGGTATTTTATGACCGTAGATCCCGAGACCTAGGCACCATGATGATTGGGTCGACGATGAATAAAGTAGGGGGAGATAAGGGCCAATAAATAAAAGAAACCCTAATACATAAATGCCCAATAATACACTTTTAGAACCCATTTTCATTTTTATTATTTATGAATCGAATCAATAAACTTTGAACATGAAAGTTGTAGATAAAAATACATATATCTCGTTACTGCTGGCTAATTCAACTATTAGTGTAGAATTGAACCGAAACTACAGAAATCTATATAATTCGGGTTCGTGGGATGAGAAGGTAGAAATTCACGTAGGAGAGGCTTTCACTATATAAAATAACAGTGAATCATTGTTTACAAAGCAAGAGAAAGACCTCGATCTTAGTCCTCGGGGATTTAGGGGCCCTTGCATTCCTCTCTTGGAACCATGATCAATATATAATTGATTTCACATAAAAATAATACATAGTGTACATCCTACACTCAGAATAAAAATCTAAATTCCAAACTTTCCAAACACATATCATCTCCAAATGAACTCAAAATGCATCAACGTTAATTGTATATGAATTTTAATTAGCTATTTAGTGAAGGTGGTTATATTTTATTTGGAGACAAGATGTAAAAATTAGGTTTTCAACCACTATTATATAGTATACCTGAATAAAATATTCATTTTATTTATTCTTTATATTTTTCACTATTTTATATTTTTATAATTTTCTAAATATTTTTATTATATTTGTACATACTTATAATAAATAAAACTATTAAAATAAATTAAAATAAATAAGTATATAAAATATATAGATGAATTACCTGTACTTATATATATAATAAATACATATATTTATTTAAGTATGTAAATAATTTCAGAAAAATAAAATAAAAATATATTAGTGTATATATACATTATTTATATAAAATAATAAAATCTAAAATACAAAATAAAAATAGAATTCATATTATATATGTAGATATACCTATAAATGAACCTCCAAAAAGTAACTTATAATACAACAATTTCATAAAAATAAATAAAAATTATATTAAAATACTAAGTAAAATAGCAAATATTTTTTATATTTTAACCAAAAATTAAATAAATCATTACATATTTTATTTTGAATTTATTTTGAATTTATGTATGGATTGTCCTCTTGCACCATGTGGATCAATCAGAGGCGAGCCTCAAATGACCTGCCGGTCAACATGCCCCCTCTGACCCCTAGGTCCTGTTGCATGGTGGTTGACCCATCTTCCTCAATTTCTTACTGATGAATCTTAGATTCATCACTCTAAAATTAATTAATTTAGTTCAAATCCCTCAAAATCATTGGTATTTTTTCATTTATTCTGCACAATTAGCATTCATGCATGTTTCGATAAGAATTGCATTTTATCACTTGTTTTTGCACAAAATAAGAAGCCAAAAATCCCAGACAAAATAGACCTGTA
Organism: Ottelia alismoides; assembly: GCA_037367405.1. Classification (NCBI taxonomy): domain Eukaryota; kingdom Viridiplantae; phylum Streptophyta; class Magnoliopsida; order Alismatales; family Hydrocharitaceae; genus Ottelia; species Ottelia alismoides. The sequence goes on along the minus strand of JAZKJV010006549.1, from coordinate 361,265 downwards.
AATAGCCTAACTTCCTCGATTTTTAGATAATTCATGCTAACTTCGAATGACCCAAAACACCTCCACTATGTACATATTACTAACAAGAATAAACGAAAATTACAAAAAAATCACTAGCCCAAATAAGTGGACCAAAAACCCAAACCCTAGATCTAGGATTTTCAGAATAAAACCTTCATATCTTCCTCATCCAGTGTCTCTTTTAATCCTACTCACTTTTGAACTAATGTACATTTAATTACCTTCAAAACAAGACCAAGTTCAAGTGAATCGGAGCTTATATGTGAAAGTTAAGTTTTGGGCCTCTTTTGTACATTTTGTATTTTAGCGGATTTTGATCTATTATTTTATGTACATAATTGATCTACTTTATTTATTTCTTTTTCATTTGTCTTCTTTGATGAAAGTTTTATTAAAATACGTAAAAATCCAAATCCAAACTAAGCTTGAAATCAAAGAAACTAACTGAGTCCAGGTCTTCACTAACTGTCTGTACAAAAAATATCTTTTTCATCTTTTATTTTATTTATTATTTTTCTTAATTAATAAAAATCCAAAAAAAAATAGATTAATGTGTAAATATTTATCTTTGATTTTTTTAATATTTTTTCCTGATTTTTATCTGGTTATGAAAACAACAAAAAAATCATAAAACTCAAAAATCAAGGTATTCTATGTACATGGGATACCCCAAAAATATCACTTTGTGCAAATGATCAATTTTGGATTTGATATCTTCATGACAGTTGTTGATATCATCGAGACAAGCAATTTTTGTGAAGAAACTTTTTTGATCCGAGGTCGTTTGCTATTTCTTTTCTATTTATCTTTGTATTTATTTTTCGAATTTTGTGGGGGTGACATGTGGTAGCTCCTAGAGCCGCCACGTGTCATCCATTTTTGAAGGTTTTATTATTTATTTTTATAAAAAAATTAAAAACGCCGCACGTGCCACGCACGTGCTCTGTTGGCCACCTTTTCTTGTCACCACGTGGCGCTACCAGAGCCGTCCGATCTCGGCTAATCGGACGGCACCTGTAGCCCTTCTCCTTTCTCCCAACTTTCCTATTTTGTGCCTCCCTTCTCGTGATTGACCACCGCCCCCGCGATCATCGGCCACCCCCGTAAAATCCGCCATCTCCGATCACTATGCGATCCCCTCACCGCCTTGCTCCATCGAATCCCAATCACATATCGTCAAGATCCCCGATGACCCCTTTCCATCCTCGCCATCCTCCATTAGACCCTATTTAAAGATCCACTGCGTCTCTAAGAAGCCCGTCTGCCGATCTGCTCTTTAACTTGATCGTCTGGGTGACAGCCCGGTCCTTCTTCTCCAGCATGATCCGAGGGATCCCCCCTTGTTGCAGCGACGACCTTCGCCTTTCCTGCCTAGCTCCGGCCCCCCTCCGATCACCGTCAAGCCTACGATTTTCTTCATCGACAATGCTCCACCGCCCGACTTCGACAACATTCATCTCCTCCGACGTCCACCTTCACCAACAATGCCATCTTCATCGCCCCCACATGCTTCTCCGACTATCACAACAACTACGATGTCATCTTCATCGACAACTACCTCCTCGAACTAGCATTCCACCAGCATTGCCCCTCCCGCACTGTACGCAGTCCGCTGATGACCACAAAAATCCCAAGCAACTAAGGTAGAGAAATATAAACAAAGGTCGTTGCGACCTTAGTCGCTCGAGAAATCCGGATCAACAAGAAAAATAAAGTGCAGACCACCAGAATCAAATCAAAATCAAATAAATGCGATAGCGGTCCTGGCTATTAGATTAACCTGGTATAGGGACCAGGGTCGGACTCAGGGAGCACGTGATGGCCTTGCGGCCTACGAAGTAGTCAAAAAATAAAAGACAAATGTTTTTGGTGGATTTTTAATTTTTATAAATTTTTTTGAAATTTTGATTAATAAGGAAAATAAGGAAAGCAAGTAAACAAGCTTATTCAAGCAATTATTTAATACATAAAAAATCACTCAAAAATTCGAATAAAAATGTTTTTATGTTTTTAATGATTTTTACTGTTTTTGGTTAATTTTTGGTATTTTTTGATTTTTATTGAATTTCCTAAAAATAAAACAATGCAAGAAAACAAGGGTACTGTCCAGCCAAGCTTGGGGGACTTAAATAAAATATCTAAAAATCCCTAAAAAGCCTGGAGGTAATTTTCCTGTAAAGAAGAAGAAACAAGGGAAGGGAAATTTAGGCACCAGTATTATTATTTTTGGATTTTTAAATTATTTATTAGGATTTGTATAGGTTTTTAGGTGTTTTTCAATTTTTATGGGTTTTATGGAATGAAAAATGACCAAAATTGGTCAGAAAATCAATCAAGGCCAAACACACAGTAGCTAATTTTTTTGTAATTTTTAGATGAGTTTTAACTTTTTTTGTGATTTTTAAAGTTAGACAGTAAAGAAAAAGCGTGTTTTTGGATTTTTAAAAATAATAAATGCAATAAAAAATGTCCCCAAAAATCCTAGAAAATTTTACACCATGGCAGGAGCATGTGTCCAATTTTCATTGAATTTGGAGTTAGTTTGATATTTTATTCAAAATCAAAACCAAGGTACAGTGCACAGGGACCCGTACGCAATTAGTGAAAGTTCCAGGGAGTCCGGTGCAAAATTTCCAAGGTTGCACGCGCGAGGTGCGTGACCTGGGCACACAGGGACCTAATTGCAAATAAACTAAGGTCCTTGGACTATTTAATAACAGGTATTAAAAGTCTGAGGGCCTTAGTATAAAATACCCAAAATATATGCACATGGAAAAATAAACCACGCACGTGGGTATATATGAAATTAACTAAAGAGTTTCATTCATTCATTAACACCCTAGAAACACAAAGCTAAACATGCAAATAACCCAAATAAACACGTGTCGACGCACGTGATCCACTACAGGCAGGGGCATACATGTCAATAGCAGAAAAGGCAAGGTCCAAAGTGCAAAAGTACCAAAATAAAAACAACTGACTATGATATTTACAAGACTAAACACGAAATAAAGTAAACAGGGGGGACTAAGGGAATATTTACCCTTTATTAAGTAGGCCGTCGGATGGGCGCCACGTGTGCTGATCGACGGCTGAGAATGGGGTGGCGCTCAACGCTAGGGTACTCGTCCTGATCGAACGGCTGTGGCCTCGCCACATGTGAAATCTGAAGACTGGGGTGCAGCGTGGGAAAGCCTCGCTGATCGGACGGTGCGGATCGCTCCTCCAAGGATCTGACGCTGCTGGTGGCTCCTCAGATGAACGACTGAGATGCAAACTGGAGGTCGAAGGGGATCCGACGGTATCTGGAGGTCGAGGAAGAACTGATGGCCGACAACCTTCACCGGCCCGCTGCGCGCGCTCCCGGCCTCCTCGCCGGACCCTGATGATCGGAGATGAATCGCTGTGGCCTTCCGCGTCCAATGGTGACCTCCGATGGCTCGACGGAGCTCCGAGGAGCTCAGGCGAGGCCGGCGGAGACCAAGCTGCTGCTCCAAATGGTCCAAGCCCTCAGATGGGCTCGGATGTCCCTGCAAAACACACCAGTAGACTCGCGGGTCGAGGGCAAATTGCCTCGACCCTGTGAGAGGGGGTGACGGTGATCGGTGAAGCGGGGCGGTCGAGCTCCGGCGATACGACGGCGGAGGAGCTCGAAGCCCCAGCTCCTGTGCGAGCTGGGTTGGATGGATGGGCGCAGAACGTGCGTGGAGAGAAGGCGAAGGTGACGGGATGCTCCGATGATCGAGTAGGCGATGAGGATGGACGGAATCGAAGCAGAAGGGAAATGGGTCGATTTGGACGTAATGCGAAATCAAAGAAAAGGCAAGGAATCTAAGGCTACCTGGGTGGACGAATCGACTGTGGATGAGCTGGGCTAGCTCTGGGTCATTGCCTGCAAGGGGTCGTCGGCTCCCCGAGGCTGGGCGCGCTCGCGGCGGCGCACGGCGGCGAAGCCACCAGATCAGACGCTCCCGGCTGCCCGAGCCTCACTGCTACTCCCTCTTGCTCCGCTGTAACTCAGGCAAGGTGGAGGAGGTCACAGGCGTCGAGGGGGAGGACCAAAGATGTGTGAAATGGCTGCCCGAGGCGAGGTTATAACTGGCTAGGGGTCCGGCTAGATGAAGATCGGGCTATCTTATCGGAGCTCGGACCCCGAGAACCCACCCTGGGCGAGGGTCTCGGATATTTGCTGATCAATCGGAGCCCAGGGTTTAAGGTTTTGGATGTCGGATCAAGCGTGGAAAAAGTCGAGAAATTGGGTCAAAAACGCAGATCCGGAGCATATGTGGTCCAGGGGGAGAGTTGACCGGGGGTCAACAATCCCCCGTGGACCAATGGGAAGCGGCCACGTAATAAAGATTTGGAAATTCAATATAAAATAGTAAATGGCCGATTTTAGAAAAAGTTAAAACATAAAAAATGTTTATTTATTTATAAACTAATTTTTTGTGATTTTTATTTATTTTTTTGAATTATAAATTAGGTATTTACAAAATATTATTATTTTATATAGGTATATACAATATGTATTTTTTGATTTTTGTTTTCTAATTATTTATTTTTATACAACTTATTCCAATTTTATATTTTATTTATTTATAGCATAAAATTAGAAATATTTTGATGTTTTTATTTTATTTTTATTATTTATTTACAAGGTTAAAATAAATATAGGCGTGGTCTAATGTACATGGTGAATATGTTCAAGGAAGATAATTTTTTTTAATTTTTCTATTTTTGTTTTGATTTTGTATTTACAAATATTTACAAATATATACAAGCCCATTTTTTTTATTTTTAGGGGAAAAATATTATTATATTTACAGGTATATTTACACACATGAGCTTCCTTATCTCTCTCTACTTTGGCTTTTATGCGGTCAGGCCCATGCTGAGCCCTCCCTTGGGATTTGGTTGCTCAATATTATTCTAAATATTTCCCTCTTTTTCTTTTGTCTCTTTATTCTTTTATTTTTGCATAAAAACATGCTAATTATTAAACTTTATACAATGCATGCACTTTGGTAATTATTTGTATTTACAAACATATACATGTATTTGCAGAGGTTTTTGTAGCTAAAATATAAGAATAAAGAGTGATGAATGGGTATTCATCACCCCCCTATACTTAACTTTGCTAGTCTCTTAGCAAACACTTATTTGAAAAAGAAGTGAAAAAGAGAAAGAAAAAGAAAAAGAGGAGAATGTACATGGATCAAGGTTGATTATTAAACTTGCCTTAATTAAATTGAATTATGGAGCTCAATCAGATCTTTGGATTATTAATGTGTCGGAACCTTATTTGGACTTAAGCTTAAGACTCAACAACCTCTAAGCTCTACTAATCTATGGACAAGACTCCTCAATAAATCAGATCAGAACAAGTCTACATACACAAACTCTAATGACCATGAATCTTTCCATGCAGTGTAAGTGATATGTAGCTCCCCACCTCAGAAGTAATAAAGAAACAACCTCCCCTAACCTGGTAACTCTAATGCCTCGGTCTAGCAACTCTTTCCTCGAGAAGAGTGGTATTCCCTTCTAAGTTCAAGTGCAACCGGCTCAAGAAGAGGGGGAAGAAGATGAAGAATGAACCATGCCAATGTAGCCACGTATCCCTGGGAGCCTAACCAGTGTAGCTAAGTCTCCCGCCGCAAGCTTCATGAGATGTAACATGGATACTATAAGTTTTTGCTTTATTTGACTATATACACTCCGGTGGGGTTATTAAATTTTCAATCCGACCCACCACTTTTTTGGAGTTCTTTTCTTTTTGCACATTTTTTTATGTGCAACTGTACAACATATCTACATGGTGCAACATATATACAAGGAGTTTTTCCTCTTGAGCCAGTAGACTATCCCTCTTTTGAAGCTTTATTGCAACCCACGGCTTCTGTCTTTAGCCTTCATCACCACTAGACCAAGTTGAGACGCACTTCCTTCACTAGAAGAAGAAGAGAGGTTCCGCCTAGAAGTACTACCCTCATATGCTACCCCAAGCCGAAGGAAACTGCCACCTCACCACCTCATCCGTGGAGAGCTATGTGTAAGGTGTTGGTGCAAGTCAAGCCATTGTCTCTAAGAGTCATGCGTGTGTTGTTAAGTGCTCTACTTAGGCTCATCAAGATGACATATGCTCATAGCCTAGTGGACTCAAAGAATTAAGTCCCAATGGACCTGAAAAGCCTTAACCCTAAGCCCTATAAGGTTCCTCTTAGAACTAGGTGGATTAAGATCTTAATCAAACTCCATTTCCCAATTTAATTCCAGGCTAGTTTAAATGTCAACTATCATCAAGCTATATATATATACATACAAAGTTGCTATTTACAATTTTTACAAACATGCAGAATTTTTGAAAAATGTTTTGAAATCATGAATGGATGAATGCATGAAGTGCAAGTTTTGCAAAATATGTACACACATTTACACAAGATTTTTGCAAACTTTTGGTTTTCAAAACATATTGGAAAATTTTTGTACTATATACATAATTTTGATAAGAAAAATATTTACACAAGCTTTACACAAAATATTTTTGAAAATATTTTTACAAAAATAATTTGTACACTAGCTATGTATGTGCAAAATGAATCTTATATACAAGGGGAAATAAATTTTAATTTTATGGGTTTTTAACCATTTTTTTATTTATTCACACACTCACACAAAGTACGAGTTATGGCTAAAGTATATATGAAATATATACACACCCCCTATACTTAGCTCGAACGATGTCCTCAGAGTGATCAAGAGCGATGAAGAAGACATAACTCGTGCTTAGTATAGGGACGTGAAAAGGAATGGCTATATACAGAGACAAATGAATGAATAGAATATCAAGAGGCTCTCGGCTTTTCCCCCTATACTTAGGATCAAGTAATCCTAAGTATAGCAGGCTGTACACAAAGGGAAAACCGAGTGGCGAATGTACAGGGTCTACCCCCCCTATACTTAGGGTGAAATATCCCTAAGTATAGGCATCAAAACAGGGGTAGCAAGACACGAAGAAAAACTGACGAATATATACAAGGTGGAGGAGCATCACTCCCCCTATACTTAAGGTGAAGAACCTTAAGTATAGGCAATACAACAGAAGTGATGAAACAGAACGAAGAACAACCCGGTGTTTCCACCCCCCTATACTTAAGATGAGGAATATCCTAAGTATAGCAAAGATAATCCTAGGCGAGACCTGGGGTGAAAACTAGAACGGAAGAAAGAAAGATCAAACTAAGACAAAACACGTATATACAAAAGAGTACAATGTTGAGGTGCCTCTCAACAAGCGCTAGATTTTACGCCCCTAGCTGGGCGCAAAGGCTAGGATAAAGCAGTGTCCAGGTTCAGGACAGCATCGGTAAGGCGAATGCCGTACTGTCGTCGCAGTCTCGGTATGAGCACAACGACGAACTCAAAAGTGTAAAGAAAGACACCCAGGTATGCAATCAGTCGGGTGTCTGCTACTGGCCAAGGATATGGAAGTAAGTGATCAGGATCTGGTAGCACAAAAGAAACCATCGGCTCTGGATCAGACTGGAGTGAAAGTGTGGAGCCGAAGAAGTCAAATGTGGAGAAGGATGGATCAGTAATAGAATCCTCCACGTCAATCAGTGTCTCGAAAAGGTGTGGACAATCAAGATTAGGAGACTCTCTAAGATGACTGATATCCGATGCATGAAATAGAAGCAGATCAGATAAATCAACGAATATCTCCAGAATGGGCTCATCCTCGCGAGGGTCGTCGAGGTGAGAAGACTCAAAATCAGAAGGATCTAAAGACTCGATTTCGTGTTCCGCCAGATCGGAAACACTCTCAGCTGGTGAAACCGAGTACTCGTCGAGTGTGGCATCCTCCCGCAGATAACCCTCAGGGAGAGATGCATGATCAGAAGTGACACGAAGAGGATCAGGATCTAGATGGGCATCTACACTGCTATCAAGTATCGACTCGGTGCACCAGGCTGCATTATCATCAGAAGTGTAGCTCTCGGCAATCTGGAAGCAGGAGAAGGTACTAGTCAACACCGCGGAAGCTAGTAAAGTGTCTGCGGCTGATCCTCGCTCTGCGGCTATGCTGGTTGCCAACTGGTCCTCAAAGGTGTCTATCTCGTCAGAGTGGAGGACAAAAGGCTTGAAGACGGGACTCTCTATGTCTGTACTCTCAAAGTGGTGTCCCTCATCGAGCTGTGGCTGCTGGGCTGAGTCCTGGTAGCTGTCTGTATCCAAGAAGTATCTCTGCAGAAAGGAAGCTTTCTGATCTGGGACTGGAATCTGAAGTGTCTGAGACAATGGCTGTAGTAGAGGGGGCTCCTCCGGTTCCTGGAATATCAGAAGATCTGATATCCAAGACTCGTCGATTGAAAACTCTGGGGCTAACTCGAACTCTAGATGGAAGATCAACAGGAACTCGAGAAGACTCTGGGTCCGAACCTCTGATATCACAGTCATGTCCTCTGTCAGTGGTGCTGCATCATCCAAGTCCTCGGGCTGGTGTGTAGAAACTGTCTCATCATGTAAAGCGACACACCGCACTGGTACTACATCGTCTGCATGTGTTGTCCCGAGTAAGGCATCTTGTGAAGAAGAATTCTGTAAAAGTAGCCTCGAGATGGTATCCAGTAGGTGAATGTCGGAACTGCGGTGTGAACCGCCACATGTGGTAATCACCAGTGCAAGCTGCTCTGCGGTCATCCCCCGCATGGAGATCTCTATCAGGTCTGTCAGTGGAAGTCCGTGATCGGGAAATCTCCTCATGAGGTCAAGAAACCTCGGCCATGCCTCCTGCAATGGCTCCTGGGGGTCAACTGAAAAGTCGGTGATCAAAGACCGCATATTCTCTGCTCTACGTGGGGGAAAGTATCTATGTAAAAACTCTCAGCGTAGATCTCCCCACGTCTCGAATGTCCTCCCAAATCGTCGGTGCCATCTCATGGCTCTGTCGTGAAGCGTGAAGGGGAAGGTCCTGCTTATCAGCTCTCTGCAGTGATATCTGAATATCTCTGTGCTCTACAAAACTCCTCGAATGCTGACAGGTGAAGATACGGCTCCTCGTGCGCCTTTCCTGAAAATGTCGGCAGTCGCTGAATGTAATCCAAATCCAAGATGAATGGACCTAGTGTAGAAGCCGACTCAGCTCCCTGTGCTATGTGCTCCCCCATCCTTCTGGAATAGGATCTGTCTGTCGATCTCCACTGCTCTATCTGATGACCCATGGAGTACGCTCTCAACTCAGCAACAACATCGTCCGAGTCTCCTATCTGCTCTATCTGGTATTGTCGGACATCTCGCACAACATGCCCAGAGTAGTGAGATAAAAGGGAGGGAGGGAGCAGGAGGTAGATCGGAGATCCGACCTCCCTAGAAGGTGGAATGGAGTGATGGTCAGATAGCGAAGAAAAAGCCGCCAGAGTCGGCTCGAAGTGAGGGGGATCCATCATCCAGGGGTAAAGGAGAAGAAGAGAAGAAGAGTGAAGGGAGGGAGGGTGGGAAACAGATGGATAGAGAGGAGGATGGGGAAGGATCGAAGGGATCTGGACATCGCACAAGATGAACAAGCAAACCCCCGATTCACCTACGTACACTAGCTGAAGACCAAAGGGATTGGTCAATTATCTTGTCGATTTTATTTTAGGTGATCATCCAGTCGCGATTACGTGAGGTAATAGGAATCCGATATCTCTCAACCGACTGTCCCGTACCAAAGAGCCGGTAATCAGTCGAGAAAAATCGGATGGCTCTATCCTAAGGTGCGAATCACTCTCTCGCTCATCCAAACCAAACAAGGAGGGGGTTACTCTCCCCAAGACAGATTTTTAGTGAAGTGTCTTTTAGGTCAAGTGTGATTAGCAGTCCCGATTTTATTGTTTTTATTTTTAGATATTTTTCAATAAAAAGAAACGCCTAACGAATTTTTCGGTTCTCCTGGTTATTAAGTCAAAAACAGGGGGAGAAGATGAAAAAGCCGATGCGCGAATAAATCAATGATGCATGCAAAGTAAGAAAGGCGCACCTGACTCCAGCACTCTACATGCAATATGATCCGCGCATAATTTAAAGACAGAAAAGTAAACTACCTATATGGTGCAGCGGGAAAAGCCGAGTCCTAAGCAGGCAACTTCTACACGACAGAACCGTCTAGCTGGTCACTCGCCTTCGATCCAGAGAGTCCGGTCTAGACCTACCCCTCCTCTTCTCGAAAGGTCGAGTTCAGGAGTAGCTCTTGACGGGGCAGGCTCGCGGCGCGTAGGCTCGAAGGTGGTGATTCAACTATTTTTATTAATGTTTTATTAGTAGGTCCAATTAACGAACTATAGGTACAGGCAGATAATTAAATGTGTGGATCCTACTAAGTACGGAATAGTCAAGCAGAAAGTCCTAAGTCTAAGGGCTCGAGAAAAATCGCGTAAAACCGTAAAAGGCAGCGAAAAATCAAAAAGCCGCGAAGAAAAACTGCGAAAAACCTAAGGGTCCCCCGAGCACACCGGTGCTCGGCGAAACAGACCCCGAAAGTCCAAGTTTCTGTCTGAGTGTACCTGTATTATTACAGTAATCAAATGTGCTAAAATAAACCTAAACTACTCCTCTCTCACTCAGCTACTCTCTCGCTCTCTCCTGCGGCTCCGTGCAGAAGGGAGCCGCCTCCGAATCCCGTGGTTGCGCCGGCTCCTCGAAAGTCGCCTCCTCGATCCTCGGGCCCTTGCAATAAAGTAAACAAGAGTGATCAGACCAAATTATTATATAAACAGTGTCAGAAAAATATATCTACAAAAATCTATACAGAAAACTGCGAAAAAGAAAGCCGTGGAAAAAGCTGACTACTAAGCCGTGCTCCCTGGCAATGGCGCCATTCTGATGACCACAAAAATCCCAAGCAACTAAGGTAGAGAAATATAAACAAAGGTCGTTGCGACCTTAGTCGCTCGAGAAATCCGGATCAACAAGAAAAATAAAGTGCAGACCACCAGAATCAAATCAAAATCAAATAAATGCGATAGCGGTCCTGGCTATTAGATTAGCCTGGTATAGCGACCAAGGTCGGACTTAGGGAGCACGTGATGGCCTTGCGGCCTATGAAGTAGTCAAAAAATAAAAGACAAATGTTTTTGGTGGATTTTTAATTTTTATAATTATTTTGGATTTTTGATTAATAAGGAAAATAAGGAAAGCAAGTAAACAAGCTTATTCAAGCAATTATTTAATGCATCAAAAATCAATCAAAAATTCAAATAAAAATGTTTTTATGTTTTTAATGATTTTTACTGTTTTTGGTTAATTTTTTGTATTTTTCTGATTTTTATTGAATTTCCTAAAAATAAAACAATGCAAGATAACAAGGGTACTGTCCAACCAAGCTTGGGGGACTTAGATAAAATATCTAAAAATCCCTAAAAAGCTGGAGGTAATTTTCCTGTAAAGAAGAAGAAACAAGGAAAATTTAGGCACCAGAATTATTATTTTTGGATTTTTAAATTATTTATTAGGATTTTTATAGATTTTTAGGTGTTTTCAATTTTTATGGCTTTTATGTAATGAAAAATAACCAAAATTGGTCATAAAATCAATCAAGGCAAAACACACAGTAGCTACTTTTTTTGTAATGCTTGGATGACTTTTAATATTTTTTTGTTATTTTTAAAGTTAGACAGTAAAGAAAAAGCGTGTTTTTGGATTTTAAAAATAATAAATGCAATCAAAAATGTCCCCAAAAATTTTAAAATTTTTACACCATGGCAGGAGCCATGTATCCAATTTTCATTGAATTTGGAGTTAGTTTGATATTTTATTCAAAATCAAAACCAAGGTACAGTGCACAGGGACCTGTACGCAATTAGTGAAAGTTCCAGGGGGTCCGGTGCAAAATTTCTAAGGTTGCATGCGCGAGGCGTGTGACCTGGGCACACAGGGACCTAATTGCAAATAAGCTAAGGTCCTTGGACTATTTAATAACAGGTATTAAAAGTCCGAGGGCCTTAGTGTAAAATACCCAAAATATACGCACATGCACAAATAAACCACGCACAGGGGTATATATGCAATTAACTAAAAAGTTTCATTCATTCATTAACACCCTAGAAACACAAGTCTAAACATGCAAATAACCCAAATAAACACGTGTCGACGCACGTGATCCACTACAGGCAGCGGCATACATGTCAATAGCAGAAAAGGCAAGGTCCAAAGTGCAAAAGTACCAAAATAAAAACAACTGACTATGATATTTACAGGACTAAACACGAAATAAAGAAAACAGAGGGGCCTAAGGGAATATTTACCCTTTATTAAGTAGGCCGTCGGATGGGCGCCACATGTTCTAATCGAGGACTGAGAATGGGGTGGCGCTCAACGCTAGGGTACTCAACCTGATCGAACGGCGGTGGCCTCGCCACGTGTGAAATCTGACGACTGGGGTGCAGCGTGGGAAAGCCTCGTTGATCGGACGGTGCGGATCGCTCCTCCAAGGATCTGACGCTGCCGGTGGCTCCTTAGATGAACGACTGAGATGCAAACTGGAGGTCGAAGGGGATCCGACGGTATCTGGAGGTCTAGGAAGAACTGATGGCCGGTGACCTTCACTAGCCCGCTGCGCGCTCCCGGCCTCCTCGCGGAACCCTGATGATCGGAGATGAATCGCTGTGGCCTTCCGCATCTAATGGTGACCTCCGATGGCTCGACGGAGCTCCGAGGAGCTCAGGCGAGGCCGGCGGAGACCAAGCTACTGCTCCAAATGGTCCAAGCCCTCAGATGGGCTCGGATGTCCCTGCAAAACACACCAGCAGACTCGCGGGTCGAGGGCAAATTGCCTTGACCCTGTGAGAGGGGGTGACAATGATCGGTGAAGCGGGGCGGTCGAGCTCCGGCGATACGACGGTGGAGGAGCTCGAAACCCCAGCTCCTGTGCGAGCTGGGTTGGATGGATGAGCGCAGAACATGCGTGGATAGAAGGCGAAGGTGACGGGATGCTCCGATGATCGGATATGCGATGAGGATGGACGGAATCGAAGCAGAAGGGAAATGGGTCGATTTGGGCGTAATGCGAAATCAAAAAAAATGCAAGGAATCTAAGGCTACCTGGGTGGACGAATCGACTGTGGATGAGCTGGGCTAGCTTTGGGTCATTGCCTACAAGGGGTCGTCGGCTCCTCGAGGCTGGGTGCGCTCGCGGCGGCGCACGTCGGCGAAGCCACTGGATCAGAGGCTCCCGGCTGCCCGAGCCTCACTGCTATTCCCTCTCGCTCCGTTGTCACTCAGGCGAGGTGGAGGAGGTCACAGGCGTCGAGGGGGAGGACCAAAGATGCGTGAAATGACTGTCAGTGGCGAGGTTATAACTAGCTAGGGTTCCGGCTAGATGAAGATCGGGCTAGCTTATCGGAGCTCGGACCCCGAGAACCCACCCCGGGCGAGGGTCTCGGATATTTGGTGATCAATCGGAGCCCACAGTTTAAGGTTTTGGATGTCGGATCAAACGTGGAAAAAGTCGGGAAATCGGGTCAAAAACGCAGATCCGGAGCATATGTGGTCCAGGGGAGAGTTGACCGGGGGTCAACAATCCCCCGTGGACCAATGGGAAGCAGCCACGTAATAAAGATTTGGAAATTCAATATAAAATAGTAAATGGCCGATTTTAGAAAAAGTTAAAACATAAAAAATGTTTATTTATTTATAAACTAATTTTTGTGATTTTTATTTATTTTTTTGAATTATAAATTAGGTATTTACAAAACATTATTAATTTATATAGGTATATACAATATGTATTTTTGTTTTTTGATTTCTAATTATTTATTTTTATACAATTTATTCCAATTTTATATTTTATTTATTTAAAACATAAAATTAGGAATATTTTGATGTTTTTATTTTATTTTTATTATTTATTTACAAGGTTAAAATAAATATAGGTGTGGTCTTATGTACATGGTGAATATGTTCAAGGAAGATTATTTTTATTTTCTTTTTAATTTTTCTATTTTTGTTTTGATTTTGTATTTAAAAATATTTACAAATATATACAAGCCCATTTTATTTTATTTTTAGAGGAAAAATATTATTATATTTACAGGTATATTTACACACATGAGCTTCCTTATCTCTCTCTACTTTGGCTTTTATGCGGTCAGGCCCACGCTGAGCCCTCCTTTGGGATTAGGTTGCTCAATATTTATTCTAAATATTTCCCTCTTTTTCTTTTGTCTCTTTATTCTTTTATTTTTGCACAAAAACATGCTAATTATTAAACTTTATCAAATGCATGCACTTTGGTAATTATTTGTATTTACAAACATATAGATGTATTTGCAGAGGTTTTTGTAGCTAAAATATAAGAATAAAGAGTGATGAATGGGTATTCATCATCCGCCACACAACTCCTTCGTCATCGACGACGCTCCTCCGGTGCTGTTCCGCCAAGGGCCATCCAAAAGTGCCTCCGACTTCGCTTTCAACCATAAACCACCGCTGGCCGGGTCCACCCAAGACCCTCCCCTCACATGAGGAGCAGAGGAGGAGAGGGGACTTCTTGTGCCGATGCCCCAGGAGTAGTTCCAAATTGCACAAAGAGCCCTATCCATAAGTCACGTGCTCCGCACGCGACTTTCTGGAATTTTTGCTAAAGACCCCCCTGGAGTCTGCCAGATTCGCATATCAGTCCCCCCATCCGCACGTGCCCTTCAAAAATTTGCAGAAAAGACCCCCTATTTATCGGTATTTATATTTTAATTCGTTTACTGTAGTTTCATATTTATTTAAATATTACACAATTACCCCTGCATTCCTTTGTCATTTTGAATCTCTACATTGCACTATTTTATTCATCAAAAATTGACACTGTGTTCTGCAACTAATTCTCTACATTATGACATATGTTTGATATTTTTGTGATCTGTGGTTAATTAACAATTAATTGTTTTGTGGAAAATTACCTATTTTGCTCGTTTTGTGCTCTGAATTTCATAAGTAATTAACCATAGCTCTGAAAATTGTCGAAAATTCAAGGATCGTAGAATTTGTTGTTTTTGACATTGTGGCCAAAAATAATTAATTTACATGCATCGTTTGCCCTCTAAAAATCATTTTGCATATTTCGATATTTAATTTTTTGTAAGTATTAAATCTTGTATTTTTTTAAGTTTAGGATTTTTTTGAGATCCATCACTTAATGTCGATCTTGGATAATTTTATCCCTTGAAAATAATGAGGTTTATTATTTATTATAATTAAATATTCAAAGTCACTTTGTTTGCATTCAAAAATTCATAAAAAAATTCATCTTGCATATAAAGACTCCAAAAAAAATTATAGTGTATTCATTTCATCGTAATTGTCATCTTGGCCAAGTTTCTCATTTTTCGGACATCATTTGGTTGCTAATCATTTTCTAGTCCTTAAATTTGGTCTAATTTACAATTTCCATCCCAAATTACATTAAAAATTCAAAAAAAGGACCACCTCGAAAAACGTACACGAAATTCGATAGATAAAATTCTAGGTTGTTCCTTTGCCTCCTTGTGTTTGACCTTGGAACTTGCCCATGTAAAATAAACATAAAACCACACGATTAAAAATTGACTAAATAATTGTGGTTATTTCTTCATTGATTTCGATTTATCGACTTCAACGAAACGACACATTAATTTTAAGAAAATGATAATCCACGCAATTTAACATCGGCTATCTCAGATCCGTCAGATGGCACCGTTGCCGGGGAGGCAAACGGCTTAGTTTTTTGTCTAAATTTTTTAATTCGGTTTTCTGCATTCGGGTAGTATGACCCCCGAATTTGCCACTGTAAATTCCATTTTTCCTGCATTTATTTTTATTTTCAACATTTATTTTCTTGCTTTATTTTTTATTTATTTTTGAGTCACTCTCTTACACACTCTCTCTTATTTTTCTTGCGAGGTTCCCGGCATACGTGGAGCAGTTTCCCAAGAACCGACGCATCTTCACCGACTTCCGAAAGGTTACATTAAAATTAAATCGAGTCAAGTCGTGAGAGAGCGTAGAGTCTAGGATTTTATTTTCTATAATTAATTGCTCATTTATAACGGTTTCCATTTGGACTCTCGCGTGTAAAAAGACCTTGAACTTTTTTCTGTGGTGTGTCGTGGCATGTTTCACTCTCCAGTGAGGGTGGATCCTGTCTTGAATAGCGCTTAGGATAGACCTGCACAAACAGCTCTTAGAGCATTTCAAATTTTTGATTGTGCTCGTAGGACACACACACTAGATCGTTCAACTTAATCAAATTCAACTCAATTCTTCCTGGCCAATAGAATTTTATACTGGGTGCAGTTTTTTTATCGGCTTGCATTCATTTAGAATAATCTTTCAATTATTGTATTGCATCCCATATGAAGATTGTGAGGAATCACTGTAAGTCTTCTATCTGAGCATAACATCATTGTTTTCCGTGTGCATCGGCTTTTCTCAATTTTCTCCCTCCTGTTTTGTCACATAATTTTAAAGGAAATTGGGATAGAACGGTAGACGTGTATTTGTGCTCACTTAATTCTTCAGTGATCGCCTAAGTAAAATTGGAACTGCTAAATATAGACGATTTTAAATAACCCATAAAATTAAGAATTTTTTGCGGAAGAGCAACCCTGACCTTAGATTCTTTTATTTTTTTCTGAGTGAGCGAGAGACGACATTTAAGGCTAGAGCACAAATCCGTATTTTCATGTTGACTACTAATTCGACAAAAAATGATTAGCTAGTTCTCAGTGAGGATCTACGGATAGCTGGTAAATGGTCCGGATTTTCTTCGTAGAGTGGGTGGTTTAAAGGACACTGCACAAGGCTCTGTCCTTAAGTAACACGGGTAGCCGTTTTACGGTCTGTACTTACACCCATACTGGGTGAAAGTAGGTGCAACTAGTCGTAAGAATTCGGGTCAGTCATTACGAAAGTTACCGACATCTAACAACTCGCTAAATTCTTTCAAAGATTGATCTATCACCAACTTAAAATTGAAAAGATAATTACCGAACTCTTATGGCTTCATTGTATGAGTTGGTGAACCTAAGGTTTGAATTGTGTTTGATTTGCGTGTAAGCGATTTCGAAGATAAAAAATCACATACTTGTGCCATCACTCTACTTTCTTGATTTGTAACAGATCCATTATATCAACCAATAAACCTCCAAAAATCATGGAACTTTTGTCCAAGGACTCTCCAGATCCATATTATGAAAATAATTTCGTCTCGAACAAACCCAAACCGTCATTCATTTCAGCTCTTTCAAAAATGGCAATACATTTATCCAAGAATCCATCAGAGCTATACTATGAAAATGAATTCGTATCGGTTAGACCCAAAGCTGCAAAACCTCCTCCAACTACACCTCATCCAACTTCCACAAGAAACTGTCAACTACCAATAGATCCAACACTCTCTACAAATCTGATCTACTTCATGAATGAGAATCCTTTGTATTCAGATCATACAACCCAATAACTAACTGAGGTCTCCCCTTCTTCATATGTCAATCCTCTCTATTCCGATCATACAATCCATCCTTCATATTCTGTAAATGTCAATCAATCATTTATGGGAGATTACAACACATGATCAAATTCAACACATCTTCCCATCTTCCACCTTTCTCACCCTTGAACACAAATGAGAAACCATCATCATGGATTGACCATGACAACCCCATCTTCAGACATGACACTCATACAGAGGACTGGACTGGACTGATGATATCGAAACACATGAACCCTGTATAGTGACTCCATAATATCAAGATCCGACCAATCATGATCAAAAGAATGAATTCTACTCAGACCAACTACACATGCCCGAATCACAATATGGTTTTTATCCTATTGAGCAGACTCCTTCCATGATCTTAGAGGAGAAATTTTCAGAAGATAAAAATCATGTATTCATTATTCTAAGAAGATCTTCTCCCAGATCATACATGAAAATGGAAGATGAAATTGCTGAATCTCAAAGACAAATACACACCCCGACTGCTCCCATGATTAATCATGAACAGATTTTTGAGGATGATATTTTGAGGATAAATAAGAGGTTTGATTTAATGGAGGATAGAATTAGAAGGTTTGCCGACCGATTAATTTTCCTTTCTAATAACTCTGATGTAAAAATAGATGAGAAAAAGATTGGATCTCATGTTGAACATTTTGAGGATAATCAGAAACCTGGGAACGATCCTGACAACGACACCTCTGCCTATTACTCCCCTAGAGATGACTACGCCTCAAACTCTTACTTTGAACATCAAAGCCCCTACTCATCTATGGAAAACGCCACATCACCACACCACGTAGAAAATACCAAATAAATTGAAATATTAAAAACAAAAAAAATTTAAAATCTCGAAAAATACATAAAAATTGAAATTGAAGAAGATATGAAGAATCTGGATCCTGCTGTACGGGAAGCACTGGAGAAGAGACCGATTTTCGAACTTCCCTTTATACAGGACATTGAACACTTCCCCGACCTTAAAGGATTTGTAATGGACAAATTAATGATGAAAAAGTCGGGCAGGATAAGAACAAAAACTGACAGATATATCTTGTCAATGACCTCCTCCTTGGTATTGAGGAGAAAAACTAAGAGCCGCATAGTGAAGCGGCTGCCCAGAATTGACTGTGGAATTAAAGACGTCATTTTCACCCATGCTCGAATTGATGACGACTCACCAATTAATATCCTCCCGACCTCTGTATTTAAAGAACTCAAACTCGAACCTATTAGGAAGATACGAGAGATCATTCAATTGGCTGATCGATCGATAAAGCGGTTGAGATTAACCATTTCGATCGTCGTTACATTCTAAGGTGCTCCACTCAAAGTGGAATTCACAGTCATTGATATTGAGCATCAAGGAGAATTCACCCAGTCTTCAATTATTCTCGGAAAGCCATTCTTGGCATTGTCTAAGGCAATTATTGAGTGTGAGACTCGGGAAATCAATTTTACAGCATTGGAAGCACTTCGATCTCAATAAGTCTTTGAGGAACCACGATTTTTTGAGGCAACCCATGAAGACCTCGACAACCGTAGCCATCAAGTGGTAGAAGAGCCCTACCTCATTACTACATCTGAGATAGTGGTTGTTAATGATACTATTACTTTAGAGACTCTCCCTCCTGCTCCTTTCGTAGCTGCTCTCACCATGGAAAATCAAATTTATGATTCATATGATCCTGAGACTTATGCATGGTCGCATCATGGGTCAACCCATTCTGACTACCTTGATCAAATCAACTCGACACAAGAATGCTCAAACATCAAGTTAGTTGAGAACAAACATGCAGAGACTCTCCCCACTTTTTCAATCCCTGCGGATCTTACAATAGAAAACAATTTCTTATATGATCCTGAGATTTATGCATGGTCGCACCCTGGGTCAACCTACTTTAAATACCTTGACCAAATGATTCAACTCAGGAGTGCACCAACATTAAGAAGACTAAGAACAAACACGCAGGATGAATACCTACCAAGGAGAAAAATCCAATGGTTATTCATCTGGAGACTCAAGTGGACCAACAACTTCACGAAACAAAATGACTACTCCTTCATCGAAAAAGAAAGTCTCCTTTGAACTTCCAAAAGAGGAATCATCTGATGATCCCTCATCATGTCCAGGATAGGTAATCTACATGAGTGAAGTCTGTTCGACAGTCCTAAAACCATATCTCCGCAAGGATCCAAACTTCGATTCCCATTGGACAGCTCCCGTTCCTCACTATTATTCATACAAAGCCGATGCTCATGCTCTCATCAAATACACTGGAATTATTTCTTATGAGATGACTAAGACTGGTGCTTCAGAGTATTCATCCAAGGACAAGTCGTTTAATCCCAAGAAGGAACGAATTCTGAGAAAACAACTGAAGAAACAAAAAGACAAGAATGTCTACTTTCAAATACTACTCATCTGAGGATAACTCTGATGATGGTTACTTTTCATCTGACTCATATGCTTCATCTAATATCCAACATTTCTCTAAGGATAACACTGATAATAGTTGGGAATCATATACTTCATCTCCTTCTCATCATTATGATCTCCCACCACAGGCTCACAAGAAAATCGACCGAAAATCGCCTTAATCATCGGCTACCCACCCTCCCTCCCAACCACATCGGTCTCCTTGTACATCTTCTTCCTCTACTTAGGCCAAATCCTACGTATAGGGGGGGACCGATGCCATCTGTACATACCATTCTCCCCATCTCACAATCACCTCATTTCCACACTTCTTGCTAACTTAGGCTGATCAGAGCCTAAGTATAGGGGGAACCGATGCCCATTTGTATATACTCTCTTCATCCACATATCCCGACCACCTCATTTTTTTCTCTTTTCTTCTATACTTAGACTGTACACAACCTAAGTATAGGGGGGCAGACCGATGTATCTATCTTTTTCTTTTTCACTCTCTTACGCTTAGCCCGAGCTATGTCTTCTTTACGCTTCTTGTGCTCTGAGGACACAACACTCGCTAAGTATAGGGAGGTCTGTATATATACTTTGTATATATTTTATCCATATCTCGTACTTTCGCGTAAGTCTATATGTATTTACAGGGTGGGTAAATAACTTGAAAAAAAGAGTTTTTTCTATTAACAATGACTGTGTACAACCAAAATTTTTGAAAAAATGGATTCTTATTCATCTTTGCATAATTTTTTGAAAATTTTGAAAAACATTGTGTCTGCATTTCACACACCTACACTTCATCCAACATTCCATTCATTTACATCAGTGAAAAAGCCGTTGGATTCTGAACCGAGTTATGAGCAGGAACCGAGAGTGGTCTGGACTTGCCCTTAATCCACCTAATTTTCAGAGGAACTTCACCGAGAAGTAGGATTTTAGAAGCTTCAGATCTTTGACTTAATTCTTTGAGTTCCACATGACAATGTGCAGCATTTGAGTCTTAGTGTCTAACCTGGACTCTTCATTCTGGGTACAACTCTGGAATAAGGAATTAATTTGTACTCTCGCACTATGCACTTAGCTCAACTCAGACGGGGTGTTGGAATACTGTGTGAGTTTCTTTTCTGGTAGCGTGGAAATCTAAAGACCGGAGTATGGGTTGAAATAAAGCTTCAAAAAAGGGATGGACGGTTGGGCACAATTTTTTCTAAGACCTCAAAACATGTACAAAAACAAAAAATATTCTATATCCGTAGTGGCACAACAAGATCCAAGCAGAACTAACAAAAATCCAAATACAAAGAAACCACTACTAAATAAATATCTGACCAAAAAGGTCCAAGTTTCAAGAAAACCTGCAGATCTTGGTGGAGATTCGGCTACACTAGCCAGCTTCACAAGAAGAGATGACTACACTGGCCACCCTCCAGTTCTTTTCTCCTTCTTCTAACTTCTCCCCCATTTCGATTGTGAATACAGCGCGACAAACCTTAGAAGGAAGTACCTGACTCCCCGAGGATGAGTTACTGGAAAAGAGGTTTGCATGGCAGTCCGACATCCTGGATGGGAAGAGCTAAAACCTTTCACACATATGAGTCGATTGTTCAATGTTCATAGGGTATGCTTTGGGAAGAGGATCGATCTAAGATGACTTCTGAGATGACACTGTGACAATGATATGTAGAACTTGAAGGCTGTTGATTTTAAAATTCTAAGTCTCACAGAAATTCCGCCAAACTAATAATCCAAAGGCCGAGTCTAGTTTAATTTTCACCTTCAGCTCATGGTCTTGGTATGGAACCCAATCTCATTTCACCTCATGGCATTTTTTTGGTGATCAGGGACGAGCATGGATTAAGTATAGGGGGATGGTAAATCTCATATTCATCACTTTAAAATTTATTAATTTAGCTCAAATCCCTCAAAATCATTGGCATTTCTTCATTTATACCACATAATTAGCATTCATGCATGTTTTATTAAGAATTGCATTTTACCACCTATTTTTTCACAAAATAAGAAGTCAAAAATCCCAGCCAAAATAGACATGTAAATGGCCTAACTTCTCCGATTTTAACTAATTCATGATAACTACGAATGACCTAAAATCACCTCCATGTGTACATATTACTAACAAGAATAAATGAAAAATTAAAAAAAAATCACTAACCCAAATAAGTGGACCAAAAACCCAAACACTAATTCTAGGATTTTCGGACTAAAACCATCATATCTTCCTCATCCGGTGTCTGTTTTAATCCTACTCACTTTTGAACTAATGTACATTTAATTACCTACAAAACAAGACCAAGTTCAAGTGAATCGGAGCTTATATGTGAAAGTTGGGTTTTGGGCCTCTTTTGTACATTTTATATTTTAGTGGATTTTGACCTATTATTTTATGTACATAATTAACCTACTTTATTTTATTTCTTTTTCATTTGTATTCTTTGATGAATGTTCTATTAAAATATGCAAAAATCCAAATCCAAACTAAGCTTGAAATCAAAGAAACTAATTAAGTCTAGGTCTTCACTAACTGTCTGTACAAAATTTGTCTTTTTCGTCTTTTATTTTATTTATTATTTTTCCTAATCAATAAAAATAAAAAAATAGATTAATATGTAAATATTTATCTTTGATTTTTTATATTTATTTTCTGAATTTTTGTCTGGTTAAAAAGACAAAAAATTATAAAACCCTAAAATCAAGATATTCTATGTACATGGGATATCCCAAAAATATCACTTTGTGTAAATGATCTATTTTGGTTTTGATGTCTTCATTAAAGTTGTATATCTCATCAAGACAAACAATTTTTGTGAAGAAACTTTTTTGATTTGAGGTCGTTTGCTATTTGTTTTCTATTTTCGTTTGTATTTATTTTTCGAATTTTGTGGGGGTGACACATGACAGTGCTGGAGTCACCACGTGTTAGCCATTTTTGAAGGTTTTATTTTTCGATTTTATAAAAAAATTAAAACCGTCGCACATGCGGGGTACGTGCCTCCTGCGCACGTGCCACGCACGTGCTACGCCGGCCACCTTCTCTTGTCACCACGTGGCGCTACCAGGGCCATCCGATCTCGGCCGATCAGACGACACCTATTGCCCTTCTCCTTCCTCCCGACTTTCCTCTTTTGCACGACCCTTCTCACGATTGACCATCGGCCCCGCGATCATCGGCCACCCCCGCGAAATCCGCCATCTCCGATCACTCCACGATTCCATCGCTGCCTCGCTCCATCGAATCCCAATCGCATCTCTTCAATATTTTCGACGACCCCTTTCCATCTCCTACATCCTCCATTCGACCCTATTTAAAGCTCTGTCGTGTCTCCAAGAAGCCCATCCGCCGATCTGCTCTTTAAC
Organism: Ottelia alismoides; assembly: GCA_037367405.1. Taxonomy (NCBI): domain Eukaryota; kingdom Viridiplantae; phylum Streptophyta; class Magnoliopsida; order Alismatales; family Hydrocharitaceae; genus Ottelia; species Ottelia alismoides. Next base: position 337,938 of record JAZKJV010006549.1, on the reverse strand, counting down.
TTGATCGTCGGGGTGACAACCCGGTCCTTCTTCTCCGACGTGATCTGAGGGATCCCCCCTCATTGCAGTGATGACCTTCGCCTTTCCTGCCTAGCTCCGGCCCCCGTCCGATAGCCATCGATCCTACGATTTTCTTCATCGACAATGCTCCACCGCCCTACTTCGACAAAGTTCATCTCATCCGACATCCACCTTCACCTACAATGCCATCTTCATCGCCCCCGCGATCTTCTCCGACTATCACAGCAAATACAATGTCATCTTCATCGGTAACAACCTTATCCAATGAGCATTCCACCAACACCGCATGCAGTCCGCCATGCAGCTCCTTCATCATCGACAGTGCTCCTCCGCCGCTGCTCCGCCAATGGCCATCCAGAAGCGCCTCCGGCTCCACTTTCCGGCGTAAACCACTGCCGGCTGGGTCTACTCGAGACCCTCCCCTCACGTGAGGAGCACAGGATGAGAGGGGACTTCTTGCGCTGATGCCCCAACAATAGTTCCAAATTGCACAAAGAGCCCTATCCAGAAGTCACGTGTTCCGCACGTGACTTTTTGCAAATTTTGCTAAAGACACCCTAGAGTCCGCTAGATTCACATATCAGTCCCCCCATCCAAGGCGCACGTATCCCTTGGAAATTTTGCATAAAGGACCCCCTATTTATTGATATTTATATTTTAATCCTTTTAGTGCAGTTTCATATTTATTTAAATATTGCATAATTACCCCTGTATTCCTTTATTATTTTGAACCTCTTTATTGCACTATTTTATTCATAAAAAATTGGCACTGTGTTCTACAACTAGTTCTCTACGTTATGACATATGTCTGATATTTTTGTGATCCTTAGTTAATTAATAATTAATTGTTTTGTGGAAAATTGTCTATTTTGCTTGTTTTGTCCTCTGAATTTCATAAGTAATTAACCATAGCTCTGAAAATTATCGAAATATCAAGAATCGTAGAATTAGTTGTTTTTGACATTGTGCCCCAAAAGAATTGCATTTGCATACATCGTTTGCCCTCAGAAAATCATTTTGCATATTTTGATATTTTATTTTTAGTAGGTATTAAATCTTGTGTTTTTGAGGTATAGGATTTTTCTGAGATCCATCATCTAGTGATAGATCTTGGATAAGTTTATCCCTTGAAAATAATTAGGTTTAATATTTATTATAATTAAATATCAAAATTCCCTTTGTTTGCATTCAAAAGTTCATAAAAAATTCATCTTGCATCTAAAAATTCCAAAAAACTTACAGTGCGTTCATTTCATCGTAATTGTCATCTTGGCCAAGTCTCACATTTTTCGGACATCGTTTGGTTGCTAATCATTTTCAAGTCCTTAAAATTGGCCTAATTTGCTTTTTGCATCCCAAATTGCATTAAAAATTACAAAAAAGGATCGCCTCAAAAACCGTACACGAAATTTGGTAGACAAAATTCTAGGTTGTTCCTTTGTCTCCTTGTATTCGACCTTGGGAATTGCCCAAGTAAAATAAACATAAAACCACACAATTAAAAATTGACTAAATAATTGTGGTTATTTCTTGACTGATTCCGATTGCCCGACTACAACGAAAAGACATCATTTTTAAGCGATAATCCACCACGACGTATTTCTAACACATGCAATTTAGGACCCGTCACTTACACCAAGTCTTTCACCCATTTTGGTTGATTCCTTATGCAAATCTCTTCCTTGATCATAGAGCTTTCACACACATGTCATTCCTCGATCAGAGGAGCATTGCTTTGAGAAGAAACCCTCATCAAAGATCTGCCTGTACATTTGATGAACATCAAATTTGCCTCTTTAGTAAAGAATTGTCGTAGCATAGGAGACAAATCTGGTTCAGCAAAGATCACACTTTTGAATATGTGGATATTATTTTCCTTGGTAAGTGTACCGAGGTCGAACTTAGGGACACGAGCCTCTTTGTCTATTTATCATTTTTTTAGATTCATTCATGTGTGATTATGTTCAAGTTTTTAGGTCTTCAAGGAGATGTGATGAATTTACGATCCTCATTCTTTATTATTTTATTTTAGCTTTATCTTTTAGCAAAACCACCTATAAATACCTATAAATACAATAACTTAACATTTTGCATGTCCTAGGTAATAATGCATAATTAACACACATTTCTCAAAATTAAAAGAATAAAGTGAAAATAAAAAAAGGATATATTTAGAATAAATACATAGTGACCCAAACCCAAAGAGAAGGCCAGGTCTTGACCTGATCGCAAAAGAAAAATAAGTAAAGGGAGATAAGGGTATACTATGTGTTGTGCATACTACCTATACTTGTATATAATATTTATTTTTTAAAAAATATAATTGATTTATTTTTATACATTTTTATCCCTAGAAAATATAAAAATAAAATAAAAATCATAAAAATAAAATAAAAATAAAAATAAAATCAACAATTCCATGTACAAAAGACACATGTATCTAATACAATAACTATTTATTTTACCGCCCTAATTAATTTATAAAAATTAAATAAATAATTTTCTGTATCACATAAATTATTGTATAAATATATAAGATATAAAATAAATAGAATTTTTGTAAAAAGAATAAGATAAAAAATACTTGTACATAATACATAGGTATATTATACATGTATATAATATATATCTTATTTTTTATTTATAAAATAATTAAAAATCTTAGAAAAATAGTTTATAAACTAATATTTTTTTTATTTTATACACTTTTTATTTTTAAATCAAAAATCTGTTTTATATTTATTATTCTTTTATTTTGTAAATCCTGGATTCTTATTAGGCCACGTCTGAAAGTTGACCTTGTTTAACATCCCTTCCAATTGGGTGAAAAATGAAAAGATGGGAGTCGCTAAATAATGGCCTAACAACACAGGCTCATTGTCGCTGAGGCGACTATCCAATCCTCGCGTTGATCAACAATTAACCCACATAAATGATCAAACAATTAAGAGCATGAGTTAAAATTTATTATACCCTACTAAGAATGTATAGTGGAAAGCAAGTGGGGGTTGGACACATGAAGGGAATTAAGCAAGCTAGACAAAAGTCAAGCACCCTATGTCATGTGAATCACTTACCAAATTGAATTTTTTGTGGGTTTTTAATTATATAAATTTTTATTTAATTTTTGTTTTTGTATTTTTGTATTTTGATTTTTAATTTTATGATATTGTATTTTCTATTTATATTTGTATTTTTATATTTTCTTTTTCTTTTAATAAGGAAATAGAGCTATATAGGATATATATGCACAAGAGAGATAAGATAGGGATATTTAGGAAATAAAATATTTTTGTCCTTTTTATATTTTTCTAATAATTTTATGAGTTTTTCTATTTTTTTATTTTTTTGGTATTTTTAAGTCAAAAATATTGAAAACAATGGATAAAATGCAAATAAAAAATTAAAATGAGGATGAAAAATATCAAACATAGTCCAAAATTACTCAAATTAACTTTACAATAAACATAATGAAACAAAGAAAATTCAGAGCAAAAATTATATTTTTAGGATTTTTGTGGGATTTTAAGATTTTTGTAAAAAATTTTGGGGTTTTCTAATATTTAGGACTTTTCCTCTGTATTTTTTATGATTTTTTGTCTGGATTTAAAACACATAGAAACACACAAAATATTTTTTTTTGAATTTTTCAAAGACGTTTTCTAATTTTTATGTATTTTCTAATGCAATCAGTAGAGAAAATGCATGTTTTTGAATTTTTATATATAAGAAAATGCAATAAAATTGCAAAATAAAAATATGGCGTGAAAGAGAAACAAAACATGAGCTTATGCTAATTTTTTTGGGAATTTTTAGGATTTTATAGATGCATGAAATAAATGCAAACAACAAAGAGAAAAATTAACACTAGCGGGGGCATATATGTGAATATACAGAAGTCCAAGGATACAGATGCAATTTTCCAAAAAATATGTAACTCAATATAAAATTTTCAGGACCAAATGTAAGTTTCAGGACCCACAGGGGCACAAGTGCAAAAACTCCAAAGACACGTGCGCAAGACACGTAACTGGCAAGACCTTTTCGTAATTAATCAAAATCCTAAGGGAATAATTGCAATTTTTTCCAAAAACATCACACTTAATATGAATGTTTTAGTACTACATGAAAATAAAGAAACTACGAGGGGTCCTCTGCAAAATGTCCACGCCCTCACCCGCACATGCACGTGAGGTGATGTGGACAGGGACCAAAATTTAAATCTTAAAAGTCTGGGGGCTAGAGTGTAAATTTACAAAATAAAAACAACGGTAGAAGAAAGTTTGAGTATGAATATTTAAATACAAAAATCACGAGGGTGGAAACGCAAAATACCCACGCTAAGGACGATACGACGACACAACCTCCTTCACTTGACACGTGTCGGCATAGAGGTGTGGGATGACGCTTCGACTTCAATGGCTGAGATCAGAAGGTCCTCGACGCGATCGACAACCGAGATCCTTTTGATCGAACGAGTGCTGTTGACCTGGAGCGCCGGCCTCGATCCGATGGCGGAGGGTGGCGGTGGATGAACAGGGATGCTCCACCGGCGAAGCGAACTTCCCAACGCCCAATCGGTCTCCTCCGGAGTGACTTCGTGCTTCAAAATGGTTGTGGCGCCTCCAGGGATGGTCCTCTGTTGGCTGGAAGATCCAAAAAGCTTCGGCGTGGGCCGAACAGCATGCATCAAGGCAGCGGAGCAAAAATGCCCCAAGAACCTCGGCTTCTTACCAAGCAGCTCCAGGATCTTCTGATGCTTCTAGACCTGCAGAAAATGAGTGAGAGGGTCAAGGGCATGTTGCCTCGACCCCGCGGATGGGTTGAAACGTGTGGAATGGTCGGCGAGGGTCGGAAGAACTCGAGCTCCGATCGTGTACAGAGGATGCGATTTGGTGATGATGCGGACAAGATCGAGGATTGGTTTTAGCTAAGGATGACTACTGGAGTTATAAGGAACTGAAAGGATAAAAGGTAGAGGAGAAAACACTCACCAAAGATGCACTGACGAGGAGCTTGGGCAACGCACTCCGGCGAGGTGGATACGCTTGATTCAACACCCCACCGACCTCCTGACGCATGCAATTGCTTCATGCTGTCACCAAGAAGGTCTTTGACGTACTAGGTTTAGGGTAGAGTGGTGGAAGAGTGATGAAGCACACAAAGACGGTTGGGTGGGTTTTTGAAGGAGTTGACGAAGCGGCGAAATGAACGAGGTGAATCAAGCAGAGCAGCGATGCAATCCCCAAGGAAAGCTATGGGCGTGTATCGTGGATTATCGAGTAGCAAAAGTGTAGAAGAGATCATCATGAAAGGATGCAAGATTCATCCTCGAAAAATCCACGAAAACGGGTCAAGACTCAATTTGACACAAGGCCTGACCTCAGTCAAAGAGTTGACCGAGGTCAACCAGAGAAAGAACCCGGTTGGTCCACGTGGACCAACCAGAAAAAATCATTAGAAAAAAGAATTATAAATTCATTTTAAAATAACAAATGATTTATTTAATTTTATATTATTAAATAAAAAATATTTATTATTTTATAAAGTATTTTATAGTGATTTTTATTTATTTTTTCGTGGTATGGAATTATAAGTTACCTTTTAAGGTCATGTATTGGTATAATTATCTATATATTTTAATATTTTATTTTTATTTTGTATAACTAATTTTATAATTTTTGTTAATTATTTTATATATTTACATATTAATTTTAGACATTCAAAAATATATTTGTTTTATTTTTATGAAGTATTTTGTACACTTAATAAAATAGAAGTATTAATTATATAGGTATCTTTATAGATATTATACCTATGTGTTGTATGCATGTATTTTATTTTTTAATTTCTTTATGTTTTTATTCCTATTTTAATATACACATATATTATAAATAATATCTACAAAATTATAAAAGTATAAAAGTAATGAATAATAAATAAAAAGAATATTTTAATATGTACAAGTATACTACAGGGGTCCAAAACTCAACTTTCAAACCGTAACTTTGAAAAATATGAAACCACCTTCATTAAATAGCTTATTAAAAATTGTATACAATTAAATAATTTTGATACATTTCAAATTGTTATTTGAGAGATACATGTCTGCGAAGTTGGGAATTTGGAAACTTATTCAGGTCATAACTTTTTATTTGTACATTATTTTTGTATAAAATTAATTTTGTATTTTTCTAAATTTAATTATCTACAACTTTCATGTACAAGGTTTCTATATTTGAGGTGTAAAAAGTGGAACCAAATAGGTCCCAAAATGAATAAAGAATGAATTAAATAAAGGGGTGTTCTTATTGTATTTTGGTCCTTATCTCCCCCTACTTTATTCCTTGTCGACCTATTCATCGAGATGTCTAGGTCTCAGGGTTTCAGGTTGTAAAATATTTACAATATTTTATTCTTTTTATTTTCTTTTCTTTATTATATTATTTTGACTTTAAAAATAATATTTTATACAATATTTACACACACATGCTTGGATGCTAAGATGCGGGAGTTAAGGGAATTTACATGCATTTACTAGGGGTTTTGAGGCCAAAATGATAGAATAAAGATGATGAAATGTGGATTCATCACCGGGTCAGGTTTGGATTCCTCTCGACGGACTTCTTCTCCAATTTCTTACACCCGACTCCGACCTCCATTCCTCTTGATTACTACACCTGATTAAAGCCCTAAGACTCATGATACTCATGGATTCCTAGGCGCAACTGGATCACCTTAGGGTTTCTCTCATGCTCTGATCTTTTTGGACCCTCGAGCACCCTATAAATACACTCTTCCGCTCCTCTAGCTCTTGAGCTTGTACCTCACCACCCTTCTGCCCCCAATCCACCTCCAGCTGAGTGACAGCTGCCTGGAGGCACCTTCAGAGCATGGGTTGGTGCTGGATTGACGAAGATCAAGATACTTGGCGGGAGCTCCGCTGCATTTAGTCTCCTTGGCCTTTCGCAGCCTAGTTGAGGTCACAACCTTCGCTGCACGATCGCCTGACGTTGCTGAGCTCCTCAGACACCTCAGGTATGACTCCTTTGGTCCGTATTTCCCCTTTCGGTCCACTTTTTATTTCAATTACCATTGTTGTCCCTTGGCTCCAACCACCAGATCTAGAGCCCGTTATCCACCTTCATCCGCACAGATCGACCCCTATGCTCTCCTTGCATCCTCCTACGCAACCTACCCCCTGGATCCCACTCATAGGAGCAAGATGAGGTCGGGATTCCTCCCCCAACTTTACTAGAAGCCCAAGACTTCATCCACTGTCTCTTCTCTTTAGCTCTCCATGCAATAACCAGACTGGAGCATCACCCCCGAGTCTGCTACCCTGGTATACGTGTGGAGTACCATTTGAAGCCCCAACTGCTCTGGTGGAGCAGCTGCCGGCGGAGGACCATCGTACGCCTCATCCAACCAACCATCTTCCCATTAGATCCCTCCTTTCGACGAAGAGTACTCCCACAACCGTGCCGGACGCTTCAGCAGCTTCATCGGAGTTGTGGATCATTGTCCACGCTCAAGAGAAGCTTGTTAGACGTGTGTTCTTCCAGCCATCTCTGTCGTCTCCAGTCGGAGGCCGCATCCCCGATTTGATCCGAGCCCTATGCTCACGTCCTCTCCTGATGCTCAGATCCTTTCTGGACCCCTCATCTGAGCAGCCCGACACACATCCCTTGCAGTGTTGGACATGTGAGCCCACAACGAGCCACTAAGCAATAAATGTTATTGCAAATATCAATCCCTGATCTGAAATGAAGAATAACTAATTTGCATAATAGGTCCCTTAGTACAATTAGGGTTATGTACCATGGCCATCTTAATGATCATACAATTGTTGATTCAATTATTATCATAGAGGCTGTTGCTTGGATGAATATTTAAAGAGTTTGATTGAGGACTCATCAAGCACCGTTAGATGATTGTTAATATATGATCTCCATCCTAAGTAGGAGATGACAATCCTTTCTCATTTGGTTGATATCTGATCGACCTCTTGATGCAGGTCCTATGCATGGGAATAGAGATTCGAAGGTGTCAGATTAGTTAGGTCAAAGAGTTGACTTAACAAGATCGAGATAAGAAAAGACCTATGTCATATGCTGTCACGATATAGGCAAGCATCCTCTGACCGGAGACAGATGTGTTACTATATGTTTAAGTATGTACATTTGACAGACCAATAGGTTGATGGCCTAACTAAGATCTATATATCGGTTGGTTGGTATGCATGCAAGGGCATACGAGTAATACGATCTCTCAAAGGGATCATATAGGTTCATTTGCTGAATCGGAAGACATGAACTCACTCATGAGATATTGGGAAGAATCAAATTTTACACGTGGTCGTCTCGCTTTGAAAGCTTGACTTAATTTATAAGGTTTGATATATGCTTTTAGGAAATATATGATCAACACTTATGTTTGATATATGCTTTTGGAAAGTATATGATCGATACCAACTCCCAATGATTGAATGAGAACCTTAATGATAAAAATACTGAAGGAGACGATCTAAAAGAGATCTAAAACTTTGGATTTATTCTTGGTCTTCCAATATGCAGGATCTATACGTATTAGGAATGCTCGAGGGTGATAAGATCATAAACGATTGTATAACCATGACACTTCCATTCCGAGGGAGTGATGAAACAGGTCTGGATTTTAGTGACCCCTCTCATAGAGAGGTAATCTCATCTTAGTGCAACTGATGGACATTGATCTGAATGTGATTCAGATATAATGAGAAGATTAGATTTGCGGTCTTTATTTAGTTAAGCATCTATGGGAGGTTCGCAAGATCTGGATTTGAAATGTGATCTCAATATATAAGTCACTATATGTGGAACAATACAATCGCCATGTCCTTATCTCCAAGTATTCATGGAGAGAGCACATTATCCTTGAAAGAGTTTATGGATAATTTCATTGTTGATACATATATATGAGTATTAAAAAATATATAATTAAATGTGATTTAATTATCATAAATAATATGAATTTGATTCATGTTATAAGGAGATTTATTTGAGATAATTAAATATGATTTAATTATCAAAAGATGTGAATAATTTGAATGTGATTCATGTTATTTGGGCACATGAGAATAGAGATCCAAGATGATTAAATGTGATTTAACTAGAATGAATATGAATAATATGGATATCACTATTTATATTAATCAGGTTTATTGTAAATGTGATTTATAATATATTAAATAGAGCATATTGTGATTTATAATTTTTAATTAATTATCGATGTAAATTGGATTCACATTTGATGATTAATTGAAAAATTAATTTACATTTGTATTTTGGGATGTGAATGTGATTCACATTTTTTCCAATGGAATGATTGCAATGTTCACAAGATAATTATGAATTATTTTTTGTGAAATAATTTACAACAAATGTTGTTGTAAATCTTGGAGATCTCATGATATAATGAGATCTCATGAGATTTTGAGGAGATAGACCCATTCTATCTCAAAAGGGTAGATGTCCTCTTTTCTTTAGAGAATATGGTCCATCTTCTTATAATATGAAAACCATTCAAATGATTTAATTTCGAAATTAATTATGTTGATTCATCAAAATATATTAATTAAATCAATTGTTGTTGTGTTTTTACAACATCATGGCCATTGAAAGAAACACAAATCAATCGCACCCATTGATTGTGTGTTATGCATGGATTGAGATCCATGGATTCCCAAACCCTATATAAGAAGAGACTCCCCATGCTCTTCAAGTAAAACGATGACAACACAAAAACTAATGCTATCTCCATCTCTCTCTCTCTACATGCCAAGACAATCTTCCTCTATCTCTTATGGTTGTCCATAATGGAGCCTTAGAGAGAGTCGCCACCACCGCATCATCATCGTTATGCTACTAGAGTATTTGCTCGTGGATCTCAGTCTCATGAAGAAAATGTCGGATCTCTTATGATGAGATCATGAGATTCGTCACTTGGATCATCAACATGGATTGCGATGACACACGTCTCATCAATGGGCTCGCAAGGGTCTCCTCCATTGGATTAGACTTGAAACAGGAGGTCTCTTCGTCTAGAGACTTGATCACAACCACGCTTCAACAGGTAACCTTAATACCTATTGTATTTTAGATGAAATGATCCAAGAAATGTTCTTGGATCAATGTGGTTTCATCACATTAAAAATTTTTAAATTCTGCTGCATCGAGCAACTAGTGCGACTAGTCGCTCCTGATTGCATACGATGCGATCCTAACGCTTCCATGATGTGCTTAAAGATCTCCCCATATCCTTCATGTTGTATCAAAGTCAGGTTTGGAAGTTTTTGGATACCATCCACGAACTTAGGAAGACTTTGGCTCATTAGGGATTGTGAAAATTTTATCGTATTTCATTTTCGTAGCCCTATTTTGTGAATAATTTCAGCCCTGTTTAAAATGTTTAAACATGAAACTTTCACTTGGATAATGTTTCCCATTAATTAATTAAACCGTGAGATTTGAGTTTGCGTGATTTGGAATTGATAACTCAAGATATGATCATTTTAATGAACATATACCCACTGTTTCGGGGATGGTGAATAACGACAAAATTAAAGAGTTAGTTACTATTATAAAATGCTTATAAATACGTGATTATCACTTGGATTATGTTATAAATCAAATTAGCAAACTTTAGAAATTTACTTTGTTTAATTTGAATTTAAATTGATTAAGATATGCTAATTTTAGTAAGTAAGGGTCACTGTTGGAAATTACAAACTTGATTATGAACCTTGTGATTGTCATTCAAATTAAATTAATGAAGTTATGGATAATTCTCTGAGATAATTATTATAAATATTTTTGTAATATTTAAAGATGATAATTATTTCCTTGAATGGCATTAAACATAACCAAGTTGATTAGATATGATCTAGATCACAACTGGTTACATGAGCCTTTCCAACAAAGACAGTGGTTTGAATAGGATCGGGAATTTGTTTAGAAAATCTCCTTATAATGTTAATCAAAATGATTTTGATTATTATTATATGGTATAACTTCGGTTGAAAAATCGATTGTCATTTCAAGTACAAAGTGATTGACATGGCATTATCTTTTCCCGAGGCGGATATGGTGTCTAGTGAGGGAGCGTTGAGGTAGTAGGTTGCACCGTGTGCAGTCTGTCCCACTCCCGTCGGTACTGGCTATGACAATGGGTAGGGAACGGATAATGCTTGAGAAATTATGATGTATTTTTCTAATTATTAAAATTCGAAATAATATGTATTTGAGATAATACCATAGTTCAAGTATCAATAAAATGTTTGTTGGATATTAATTACATTATTCATTTAATATGATTAGATTAATTGGAATTCAGTTAAAATTAAAAATACTCTATTATGGATAGAGTTGTTGTTTCCATTGGAAGAATTAATTATGTGAATATGTTTCACAATAATTAATTAAAATTTGAACATGATATGAAGGATCACATAAGTGACATCCATGATCTCCCGTCAAGGTAAAGGGATGTCGGAGACGAATGTCCGAAGTGACAACTCCTGCATACAAGCCATTTGGATTGGGCTCTTTGCTTCTCGAAAGAGTAAGTATGTATACGTAGTAACCCCAATATCAGGTCCTCATATTATTGAAGTGATATTGGATTGTGCATAGCGAGTTGTTTTCTTGTTGACGGTTGGCTCAATTAATGACGAGTCAACATCACCTTAGGAGTGGTGAGCCCGGGTGTTAAAGATTGCATTGGGAGATCCAAGTTAGACTTGCAAGTCGGAATGTGTTCCCCGCTTCTTTTTATCCGAGTTACAAGTTCTCATATTATTGGGATGTGACAACGATAAGGACGAGATCCCAGATCTTGCTTGAGATATAATGGTAAGTATATCTCTTATATTGAAAGTGACTAAGGGAATGAGCTTTCAGTGTTGACACGGCAAGACAACTTTGATATAAAATTCTTAAATCAAAATAATATATATATATATATATATATATATATATATATAATCTGTGTGTGTATAGAGGATGGGGAGCTTGCACCAAGGTGCATGTAATTTTTTATGCACCGGGGCCTATATCTTCCACATTTTTTTATTTATTTGAAAAATATCACCATGTATATTCATCTATATATCCCTCCAATATGCCATTCGAATTTCGTCAGAAACATAGACTCCTATGACCTCCATCTAGAACAAGTCAATTACAACAATTCTAAGACCGCTAAAATTACCTGTTCTAGATGGAGGTCATAGGAGTCTCTGTTTCTGACGAAATTTGAATGGCATATTGGAGGGATATATAGATGAATATACATGGTGGTATTTTTTAAAAAAGTAAAAAATATGGAAGATATAAGACCTGGTACATGTAAAATTACATGCACCTTGGTGCAAGCTCCCCATCCTCATATATATATATATATATGCAAATTTTGTATTTCAGATAATCTTTCATTAAACCCACTTAATGTAATACTCAATAATAACCAGTAAAATACCATGGATTGGATCCATGATCAAGATATAGTACTTGCAGTTGAACACATAATGTATGTGGTTGCAATGTGCAAGTTACCTCATAAGAATGAGGAATGACAATTAAATAAGTAATAAGACTGCAACCCTAGGTTTTGTATGTCTCTAGAGTCTTGATCTCTCATCGAATGTACTTTGAAAGTGACATGTTGATGATGATCGTAATTGTCAAATAATCCTTATAAAATCTAAGAAGTTGTTGTAGCATACACATGTGCTCTTAACATTTAATCATGAACGGCATGGTTCACTACATCATGCAAAATGGTGGCTCTATAAGAGATGATGTATTCAAAATATTGGAGTACCTACCTAAACCTAAGTATTTTAAGAGTTAAGATGTACGTAGATATGATGAGTGTCATCATTCTACTATATATACTCAAGTCATTCATGAAGCTTTATAATATTCATAATGTATGAATTGAATGAAGCATGCCTAAATGTTGAAATACTCTTATATTAAAATCTTTTGAATTCAACATAAGAAATCCTTTGTCTTAAGCAATCGTTGTTTATAGATGAAGAGAGCGCAGTGGAAGCATGGGTTGGATCCAAGCAAGAAGGAAAGTCAAGGAGTTTATTGTACTTCTTTTGACTTCCATATGACATCCAAAGAGTTGGATGAATGACATTACTGTAATAAACTGATGTATTGATAGTGTGACTATCTAGTCTATATAGGATCCTTAGAGAAGGACTCAGATAATGCATCGGTATAATATACATATAATCATTTAAATTGACTTTCTTATTGGGTAAGATCAAAATCTAATAATTGAATCTCATTCTTCAAATAACACTTGCAATTGGTTGCATATATTTTAGAAGACTAATTTTTTTGATCTTAAAGTTTAATAGTCATCGACATGTATGTTGATGCAATTGTTGCAACAATATATGTTGGATGGATAGACTACATATTTCAGTGGGAGAACCCTCAGTCTTAGAGAATGTCTCCATGACCCAGATATTAGAATACACTCAGTTTATTTCTAAATGTTCGAAATAAACATGAATTCTGGAATTGACCTATCATAAAGAGTTATGATGGATGTATTTCAGAAAGTAATCCAACATCTAGAGGACTCTACTAAGTTAGAATATTAATGAATGGTTCATTAACATTTCTAATACTGAAAATTATACCTTTAAAGATCAATAGAAGGATGAATATCATTTGACAATGATCTGGCATTGAGTCTTGGACATATGTGTGTTGATAAGATCAATAGACTAGTAAGAGATGAAACTTTAGATTGTATGAAATTTTAAATCTTAGTTGTGGATATTGTGTTCAAAGTAAAAATGTCCAATACACCTTTCTTTGAGAATGGTATAAGATGCAAAGGTATTCAAGATATCATACATATTGATGTATGTGGATCATCTATTCATAGTAAACATTAATGATATGTGATATCCATTGATGATTATTTGTGATATGAGTTTTCTTCCCTTCACCTTAGAACCCTTTGAAATGTTCAAAGATTTCACAATTTTGGTTTTGGAATCAAAGTTTGAAGGAAGATGAAATGAATTTGATCTAACTTAGGTAGCTCATAACTCTTAGATGAATTCAAGGAATACCTTATGGAGATATGGATATCATTCCTATCTCACTCCTCCTAATACACCTAAACCCAGTAGAGTAGTAGGGAGATACAATTGATCATATATGAAATGACTGATCAATGATGAATCTTAGCATTATTACCTCTTAGTTTCTAGGGTATATATGTAGTAGTGACTACAATATATATCCTTAATAAGCTTACATGCTAGTAAGCTAGAATCATGCACCAGAAAGTGTCACTTAATTAGGAAAATAAAGGATGGTATTGGATACCTACTTTATGACCTTGAGATTCTTAAAAGATCTCATTTTTAAGGATATGATTCTTAGAGGACGACTCTCTTGAGAATCAAGATGAAAATGAAGTGAAGGAACTCATTTAATCTTGAAAAGACAATGAGGCTCCTAAAATCGGAAACTAAAAGGACAATTAAATATGAAACACTAATACCTCTTCAAATGAGTTTGAGGATGGATTCCATGTGTCAGAGAAATCTGACAATGATCGAACTTCATGTAATGAAGCTTCTAAAGATCATGTCATGGAAAGATGGATGTTAGCAATAAAGTCTAAAGTAGATTTCATATACAAATGTTGTATATGGACCCTCGAGGATCCACATATATGGGTAAGACTCGTCAAGGTGTAAATGGATCTTCAAGAGAAAGAGAGAACCTGATGAGAAGGTAGAGACCTTCAAAGCACGACTCGTAACCATGAGCTACACACTGAAGAGAAGACATTGCTTGCGATGAGACTTGCTCTTCAGTGACCATGCTTAAACCCATCATAATATTATAACTATTGCTACATAGGTTGACTATGACATCTTCAAGATGTGAGTCAAGATTTCATTCCTCTATGAATAACTCTATGAGGATATTAACATGAAGTTTCCCTATGGCTTCACAGTTGAGGAAAGTAAGGTGTGCAAGCTTAAGAGGATCCATCTATGGATTCAAATAAGCTTCTTGTAGTTGGAACATCATATTTGATGAAATTATAAATTTTATAATTTCAAATAGAATCTTGATGAACCATGTGAAGCTTAGTAGGAGTGCCATTGTGTTCATCGTGCTAAATATAAATGATATCCTAATAATTTGGAATGATACAAGGACAATAATAAGTGTTTTACAGACTGACAATTCCACACCTTGAGATATAATCTCAAGGAAACCTCTTAAGATCTTAGTTTTGATTCAGAGGCAAAGAGAAGAGGGCATTGGAACTGTCGCATTAGTGGTACACCTTGGACATATTCCATTTTCTGGAAAGTTCCAAGAAAGGCTTCTTTTGCTTAAGATGTGGTATTGATCTATCTAAAGGGACAACTCCTGAAAGAGTTGAGGAAGTGAATGCTAAACTTGCTTGCCCTTGTGCATCAATTATGAAAAGACAGGTGTATGAAAGCCATATGTCTGCCATGCAGTGAGAATAGTAAACTGTTACTAATCCTACTATGGAAATAAAACACTTAATTGCAGTAATAACAATATCTTCATAGATGAAAAGACTTTAGAGATAGTGATCTCTAGGTCTTATCTCCAAGAAATTAAGACTTCATAGATGGAGATCAAAAAAGGTTTTAATTGCAGATTCCTTAGGAGATAGAGATACTTAGGAATAAGGGTATTCTAATAAGGATAATGGAAATTACATAGTAGCTATAATAATTATTGAGATGTAGTGTCAAGGACACTATAACATACACAAATGCAACATTCACATTGGATGCGAGCACTATTGCTAGGAGATATGCAAGTGTCGTAAATGGACTTAGCATAGTCTCTTGGGAACAGAGTGACTGATCAACCTACCTAGCTATTTTTCTAAATGGCCTATTATAGTCACATGAGTGCAAGTTTAAATGAATAGACCATTAATGGCTCTTTGGGATAGTAGGAGATTGTTGGACATACGATCCCACGGTGAGCCATTAATCAATAAATGTTATTGAAAATATCAATCCCTGATCTGAAATGAAGAATAACTAATTTGCATAATAGGTCCCTTAGTACAATTAGGGTTATGCACCATGGCCATCTTAATGATCATACAACTGTTGATTCAATTATTGAATCATAGAGGCTGGTACTTGGATGAATATCTAAAGAATTAGATTGAGGACTCATCAAGCACTGCCAAATGATTGTTAAGATATGATGTCCAGCCTGAGTAGGAGATGGCAATCCTTTCTCATTTGGCTAATATCTGATCGACCTCTTGATGCAGGTCCTCTGCATGGGAATAGAGATTCGAAGGTGTCAGATTAGTTAGGTCAAAGAGTTGTCTTAATGAGATCGAGATAACCAAAGACCTATGTCGTCTACTGTCACAATATAGGCATGCATGCTCTGATTGGGGATAAATGTGTTACTATATACTGGAGTATATACATTTGGAAGACCAATAGGTTGATGAACTAACCAAGGTCTATACGCCGACGCACTGGTGTGCATGTAAGGACATAAGAGTAATATGATCTCTCAAAAGGATCATATAGGTTCATTTGCTGAATTGGAAGACATGAGCTCACTAATGAGATATTAGGAAAAATCAAATTCCATGCGTGGTCATTTCACTTTGGAAGCTTGATTGAATTTGTAAGGTTTGATATATGCTTTTGGAAAGTATATGATCAACACCTAGGTATGATATATGCTTTTGGAAAGTATATGATCGATACCGACTCCCAATTATCGAATGAGAACCTTAATGATAAAAATCCTGAAGGAGACAATCTAAAAGAGATCTAAAACTTCGGATTTGTTCTGGGTCTTCCAGTATGCAGGATGTACATGTATTAGGAAGGTGATGTGATCATAAACGATTGTATAACCATTACGCTTCCATTCCAAGGGAGTGATGAAACATGTCTGGATTTTAGCGACTCCTCTCATTGAGAAGTAATATGATCTTAGTCCAACTGATGGACATTCATATGAATCTGATTCAGATATAATGAGAATATTAGATTCGTGTTCTTGATTTAATCAAGCATCTATGGGAGGTTCGCAAGATCTGGATGTGAGATGTGATCTCGATATCCAAGTCATTATACATGGAACAATACAATCGCTTTGTCCTTATCTCCAAGTATCCGCAGAGAGAGAGAGAGAGAGAGAGAGAGCGCATTATCCTTGAAAGAGTTCATGGATAATTTCATTGTTGATACATGTATATGAGCATTGACAAAATAGATAATTAAATGTGATTTAATCATCATAAATAATATGAATTTGATTCATATTATAAGGAGAGTTATTTAAGATAACTAAATGTAATTTAATTATCAAAAGATATGAATAATGTGAATGTAATTCATGTTATTTGGGCATATGAGAATAGAGATCCAATATGATAAAATGTGATTTAATTATCATGGATATTAAAAATGTGGATAGAAATATCCATATTAATCAGGAGTAATATAAATGTGATTTATAATATATTAAAGAGAACATATTGTGATTTATATTTGTTAATTAATTATCGATGTGAATTAGATTAACATTAGATGATTAGTTGAAAATATAATTTACATTTTGTTTTGGGATGCGAATATGATTCACATTTTTTCCAATGGCATGATTGCAATTTTCACAAGATAATTATGAATTATTTTTAGGGAATGTGGTCAATATTCTCATTATCTCCAGACCAGTCAAATGATTTAATTTCAAAATTAATTATATTGATTTATCAATATATATATTAATTTAAATTTAATCAATTATTATTGTGTTTTTACAACAATATCATGGCCATTGAAAGAAGCACAAATCAATCTCATCCATTGATTGTGTGTTGTCCATGGATTGAGATCCATGGACTCCCAAAACCCTATATAAGAAGAGACACCCCTTGCTCTTTAAGTAACGTGATGACAAAACAAAAACTAATGCTCTCTCCCTCTCTCTCTACATGCCAAGACTCTCTTCTTCTCTCTCTTGTGGCCGTCCATCATGGAGCCTTAGAGAGAGTTGCCATCGTTGCAGCATCGTCGTTATGCAGTCGGAGTATTTGCTCGTGGATCATTATCTCCTTTGCTGCGCCTCGCTCACGAAGAAGATATCGGATCTTGTGCGATGCAATCAGGAGATTCGTCGCTTGGATCATCAACATGGATTGCAAGGAGCACACATCTCATCAACGTGCTCGCAAGTGTCTCCTCCGTTGGATCAAACTTGAGACATGAGATCTCTTTGTTTAGAGACTTTATCGCAACCATGCTTCAAGAGGTAACGTTAATACCTATTGTAGTTTAGATGAAACGATCCAAGAAAAATTCTTGGATCATGTGGTTTCATCACATTAAAAATTTAACTCCATTGCATCAAACTACTAGTATGAGTAGTCTCTCCCAATCGCATACGATGTGATCCTCACGCTTCCTTAATGTCCTTAAGGATCTCCCCATATCCTTCATACAGACCGTTAGATCAGGTCTGACGCAGCAGATCTATCTGCACGTCCCCGACCATCTCTAAACCGTCAGATCAACTTTACAGAAACCATCAGAGTTGTCAGATCACCCACACGCGTCGCATGTGCCTTCGGGGTATATTGCCCTTTCTTCCTTGCATGTTTTCGTATTTAGCTTTAGTCTAGTAAATAAAATGTCTAGTTAAAAAACATTCGTAATTTGGACCCAGTGGTTTTAGTATGTCCATTTCAATCCGATTGAGTTGGAGTCACACATGTCCCCATGTGCTTGCTCGA
The DNA here is from genome assembly GCA_037367405.1 of Ottelia alismoides. Lineage (NCBI taxonomy): Eukaryota > Viridiplantae > Streptophyta > Magnoliopsida > Alismatales > Hydrocharitaceae > Ottelia > Ottelia alismoides. The sequence goes on along the minus strand of JAZKJV010006549.1, from coordinate 319,062 downwards.
TTTATTGCTACTTTTATCCTGAACTTTTATGTTGTTATGGAATGAATGCCAAGTTTTGATAATTGCATTTATGCCCCTCTAAGCCTGGATCACATGCAGCACATGCATTGCTTAGACTATTTGCATCATTGGCTTGTGCTTTATTACGGTGTTATCTGTTTGGTCCTAAAAGTTAAAATAATTGCAATTGGGTCCTTATGAACTGTTGTTAACTTGCTTATTTGTTTTTTGAGGTAATAATTATTAAATTAACTTTTAAATTTACCTAAAAATTATAGTTAGCTCCTGCTAGAGCGTAATATTTATGGTAATTTTTGTATCTTGATTTACTTTTATTTTATATTATTAGAAATTGCAAAACTCTTAAAATGTGCTCTATTTGAGTCGTAAAATCCATAAAAACTCAAAAAATGTTCTAAAAATTCCACAAAAATTTTTGTGATTTTCTTGTGTTGTGTTTTGACTCTAGTATCAATTTTGTTTGAAAAAACACCATAAAACCCTTAAAATTACTAAACAACCAAAATTTTATAAAAATTATGGAAAATAAAAGAAATATCTAAAAATTGTATTTTCAGTTTGTGTTTGTAGTTTTTTATTATATTTTATCATAATTTATCATCCATGAGCTTTACACTTTAAATATTTTTAGTTCGCAATTTGAACTTGATTGTGCACTATTTCGCATTTTTGGCACTGTTTGATTTTTAAAGATTCAAAAAAACATTTTAAAATTCTCTAAAAATTACCAAAAAAGCATTTCTAAACCCATAAAATCCAAAAATATTTTTACCTTGTTTTTCTTTAGCTATTTTGAAAAATGCAAAAGACTATTGTGTGTATATTTGATTCCTTATTTTATTTTTGCTACATTGAAAATTAAAATTTTGAAAATTTAAAATCACCATATATATTTGAGATTTGATTACTTAGTTTTTAAATCGTGCTCCTTGTTTTCGACTGTGGTCACTATACGAAGTAAATAAAATAGTGAGACTGCTTACAGTCCTTGCTTGATTTTCTTGAGTAGTTTTTTTTATCGTTGACCAAGACAAGTGATTTGGGTCACAATGACCTTTGATTTACTTTGACACTTAACCCGAGTCACTTGGGATGATCATCAAGATGCACAATAAAATGTAGATAAATCAATGCAAGTAATGATGCATGAAAGAAATGCAATTTTTATGTTATTTTTCAATGCAATTATAAGATTATGCATCAGTGATATGCATGTACTAAATAAATGGATGCAGATAAATGTATGCCTCCAAAGTATACAAATATGCCTTAATTTAATCACATCTATAAGGAATCGATTAAGGATAGATTTCAATGTCAAATGTAGTGTTAACGATGAATAATGGCATTAAAATGAAAGGTTAATGGACACTAAATATCACAAAATATAGCATAAATAATTCAGTGTCAAATCATAAAGTTGAACATGCCAGTAGGTAGATAATTAAGCAAGCTTCAAAATGACACTAGAATCACTAAAAACAGAGTTCAGATGTTGAAGATATGAAAGCAACAATGTAGGGGCATAAATGCAATAAAAATGCGAAGAAATAAAGGATAGATAATCACAAACAGGCCCATGGAGGGACCTATTTGCAATTTGCAAAAGTCAGAGGGTGCCAGTGTAATTTGTCCATTATGTGCAGGGGTATTTGTACAAATCTTCACAATCGAAAGGGCCTCGATGTAAATTTCCCTAGGTGTGTGCGTAAGGCCCACGCCTAGGGCTTTGATATAATTTTGGATCGGGCTACGGGCATCTCTACAAATTTGCCAGATCCTCACGCGCCCCGCACGTGAGCGATCTAGGTTCGGTTGGGCGCAACTTTGGGTGACACACTGCGACTGGTGGTGGCTTCGGGCAGGTGACTCAACGCACCGGAGCCAACAGGTCCGGAGGGGTGATGTGGCTCGACCTGGGCCATTGGACGGTTGTCGCGAGGCGCCATCCAACGACGCATGTAATTCGTCTTTCGCTGGAGGAGGGGCGGTATAAACAGGACTCTGACGAACTCGTCAGAGCCCCTTCGTGCTCTTGCATGCTCGTAGAAGGTCACCGGAGCTTCGTGGGCATCATACGAGGATAATTGACGGAAGGCAAAGCCATGTCGGTAGCTCTAGGTGGCGAATGACGTCGCCTCGCCGTAGATAGATGTCGAGATCGGAGAGGTGATATAAATTCCAACCATTAAGTACCTACAAGGGTTAGTATAGCTGAAGCATGGTGTGTGTGGTGATTATGAATGAAGTGGAGGTCCATGGGGGTGGAGGAGCGGGGGACCGATGTCATCATCTTCGATGATGCAGAGATGAAGTTGGTTGAGGGTGATTGAGGTTCTGAAGAAGGGGTATAGTGAGCGGAGGTGGTAGCGAGGGTGAGGTTGGCATGGCGAAGCTGGTGAGGTGGTTAGGGGATGACGATAGGTGAGTTTATGTGTCGAAAAGTTAAGAGAAAAATAAAGAAAAACCAGGGGAAGGAAGTTACTTGATCAGAGGCGTATTTAAGGTAGAGTAGGTGGTCTATGTTAAGGATCTATTTGACCCTACGGTTGTCTCTCTACCTGACCAACCGATCTAGGGGTCTCTATGGCGCCTAGGGGACCGATACATGGTCGGAGGGCCATGGATCGTACCAGAGCAGGGAGAGGTCATGATGGACCTCCTCCAACCTCCGTCTGTTACAAGGAGGCAGAGGAGGGATAGGGCTAGTGCTAAGAGTTGGTGGACCAAGGCCGTGGTCGGTAGAGGTGGAGTTTTATATGGCGAGGTCTCCGACCGCTTCGGTGCTTATGAGGGGTTTTTGAACGGCTAATATGAATGTTGGGATTGAAGGGATGGAATGATAGGGGTTACACGAAGGAGATAGATCTTGGAGCTTTGTGGGGGGTTGTTTAGGGAGTGGAGAGGTGGTCGAAGAAATGGCTAGAAAAGGAAAGGGGGCAGTGTGGTTTTAAGTGTAACGACTGAGGGTGGGGGGTTATGGGAGGTAGGAGATGAAGATGGATCGTTGGATCCTGCGATCCAACTATCCTTGAAGGGTGTGTGGTTGAACGACTGAGATCAGATCATCAAATCTGATCCAATGGTGGAGGTAGAGGTAGTGGTGGGCAGTTCAAATGGGACCTGGAGTCCCATCAAACGGTGGCGGATGGAAAGGGTGTCGTGGTTGAATCTAGGCCATTGGATGTTAATCATCAAACAATGGAGAGGGAAAGGGAAGCGATGGGTTAAAATGGAATCGATCAGGGGAGATTGGAGGGTAGAGAGTAAGGCGTGGGCTAACGGCTAGGATGATATATGGGTGTCTCATCCAACGATGACTATAGAAGAGTTGATGTAGAAGTGGAGGTGGCATTGGATGCTAGGGCATCCAACGACTCAGAGCTAGGCAAAACACAATGGCTGAGATTAGATATCAGATAGGATCTGATGGATGATAGTAAAACGGGAGTGGACGATTGAGATTGAGGGGAAAAAGGGGATCCAACAACTCAGAGCGAGGTCGAGTGGCAAGAAGAGGGAGCATTCGTGTGACAGCTCCAGAGAGCGTCACGTGGTCGCTCCAGAAAATTCGAAAAATACAAAAATAAAGAAAAATACAAAAGAAATAAAAAGAGGCTAAATTAGGAAAAAGTCAAAACATGAAAGTTGTAGATCTCGATGAGATCTACAAGTTTCATATTAGACAAAAAGGAAAAAGATGTCATTCATACAAAGTGTATTTTTGGGTGCATTTTTAAAGGGTAAAACACATCTTTGGGGTTTTGATATTTTTTGTGTTTTTTATCTCTTTTGAAGATCAAAACAATTATAGACAATTCATAACATAATTTTTATGGGTTTTTAATAAGATACAAAATAAAGAAGGAGGTTAGTAATTAAATACATTAAATATAGTGTTAATTATACACATAATATACAATATAATACATGTTAAGAACAATGAATTATTAGTTATTTTTATTGAATTATTTAAGCAAGGAGATTAACAATTTGATTTTAATTTTATGAATACGAGATTCATCATAACCCTATAGTTAAACTATGTTCGTCCTCGAGCATCTAAAAAATGAAGGAGTCGGATTAGTTCTTGACAATGCATGTAAAAATTTCAAGGCTCAATTCTTCGACGACCCTTAATTTAAGTGATCCTAAAATCCTGGGCTCAACCATGCTCTAGTTAGAAGGAATCCAACTTCCCTAATTAATAAACTCTCGGTTTGTACATATAATATAAGAATATGAAGATTAGTGTACTGCATTCATGAGAATCGAGTCCAAACATCACCCAAAGTTCCAGTCCAGAAGACTCTCCTCTAGACCTAATCCTCAACACTATGGAATAAGTCTATTCTTGCTTCAGTTAATAGTCTCATTAGTTTGTTAGACTTGAAAGTGTAGATGGACAACTAAATGATGGAGGACATATGATTGTGTATATTTTTCTCTCCCTCTAATTGGAACAAGGGGCCTCTTGAGTGCCTTATTACTTAACACAAGTATATTTTTATTTTGTTGATCAATGTGTCCGTCAATATAATTCGGAGTTGTCTGCACTTGTTTTCCTGGATGTACACTTGAGGTGTGTCTTTTTTGAGTATCTAAGATACCTTCGACACCCAGGCTTGTATCACTGTACGATGCATAGCCCTTTTATGGTGCTAGCCCTACTCCTTGGTCCTAATCGCATTTGGTCCTAGTACACTCTGAAAATGGTTGGGAGCGCTCACCATTGGTGGAAGCTCTTTTGAATTTGACATTGTAATGGTAGAGATTTTTCTTTATATATTTTTTCTTTACTTTACTTTTCTTTTTGGCTAGTTCCATTGCTTTTAGCAAGAGTTGGCACACACTAATCAATAATTATTTATGTTTCATCACACCCTAACATAGGTATTTATCAAGAGATTTCATATGAACTTGTTCACATACTTGCTAGGGTTTTACTAACACTCAGGTTTTTTGGAGCATTCATTAACTTTATCCCATTCTCGAGCATGATTAGATCGTGTCTAGACTCAAATCTCCAGTCCTAGTTCCTCAAGTGATAAATCAACTCATCTCATCAATCATGCAGTTGTGAATGTGTTGTGCTGATCATATTCTTTAGAGGGCGGGGATAAAGAGTGCAATATAGATCTCAAATCTTTCAAACTAAGGAAGTGTGGATTATTAAGTTCATTAGGGAACTCAGATTCTCTAGATCACAAAAATCATGTGTCCTCAAAATCCTTAAGCCTGAGGTGATTGTGAATGTGTCAAGAATACACCAACTCCTTGGTTAGTGGATTTTTATGATTTTTATCTTTTGTAATTTTTTATAGATTTTAATTTTCATTTTTTAATTCCTTTGAGAGACAACGACTGGCCCATGCTCATATGAATAGTTGCATCTACTTCCAGCCAGTATGGGTGTAAGTATGGACTGTTAGATGGACATGTGTTACTTGAGGACGGAACCATAGACAATATCCTCTAAACCACCCACTCTACTAAGGGAAACCAAAGTTCCCTCACTGAAGAGTAGCTCCTCATTTTTAAGTCTAGTAGTTAGAGTCTCCACCAAAGAAAATTTTAATTTTTAAGATTTATACGGATTTTTTGAAAAAGGTTGATTTTATTTTAAAAAAGTCAGTCTCTCAATTTAAAAAGATTTTTACAAGAATTTTTACAAAACTCAGTTCACAAGTCAACTTAAACTAAGCCCAAAATGTTTTTCCAAAAATTTTAAAACACGAGCTATAACTAAAATATATATATACAATAATATACAATATACCCTATATACTTAACGTTTGCTATGTCCTCATAGCACAAATGATATGAAGCCATAACTTTGATTAAATATAGGGTGATATAGTGAATTGAAGAGGAGGATCCACCTATACTTAGGTCGAAAATGACCTAAGTATAAGTAGATAGATGGAGGAACAAAAGAATGAGTCGGGTCCCCCCTATACTTAAGCTGATAATAGCCTAAGTAAAGGACCTGAAATTTTGAGAAGGAGGGGGAGGGTCCATGACTATTAGGGTTAGAGGGTGATTTATATAGAAGAGTGGAGACAGGGGGTGAGGAATTTTAAAAATGACTGAAGAAAATCGGGGGGTAGGGTGTGTGTTTGTGCGTGTGAATGTACAGAAATGGTGGGGTGGGGGGGTGTTGATGCACATATATGAGGTGTGTACATGTGTGTGAAGGGGGGGGGTTGATCGTCTAGTGATCTACTTTCTTTTTTTTACACATGCGAGCCCTCGAATGAGGGTGACTAGAAATGCACAAGATACAATTTTTTTACAATAGAATGCATGAATGAAATGTTGCCTAATTTCCTTGAATTCTTCTGGATTTTCTTTTGCGGCCTTCTCAGCGGGAGCTCCTAACTCCACACCTCCATGGAGATCAAGGTCCTCGATCTTCATGGGCCCTACCATAAAACATGTTAGAAAAATAGCAAGAAAAATAATCAACAAAAATGATGCAAAAATACATGATGAGAAGACCGTCAAAATTTAAAAATATTCACAATAAAAATATTTAACAAAATTCAACAAATAAATAAAAGTGAGTTGTGTCCCTAGCAACAATCCCATTTGGTGAACATAAAATTTATTTCTTTAATAATAAATAATTGTCGTTGCATGGGAGGCAAATCTAGTTCATCAAAGACCACATTTTCGAATATGTGGACGTTATTTACTTAGTAAGTATAACAATATCAAACTCAGGGACACAAGCCTCTTCATCTATTTATCAAATTTTGTAGATTAATTGATGTGTGATTATGTCTAAGTTTTTAGGTCTTCAAAGAGATGCACAATAAAAATGCAGATAAATCAATGAAAATATTGATGCATGAAAGAGATGCAATTTTATGTTATTTTTCAATGCAATTATAATATTATGCATGAGTGATATGCATGCACTAAATTAAATGGATGCAAATAAATGTATGCAGCCAAAGATATGCAGATATGCCTTAATTTAATCATATCTATGAGCAAGTGATTAAGAATAGATTTCAGTGCCGAATCTAGTGTAAAAGATGAATAATTGCATTAAATCGAAAGATCAATGGGCACTAAAGATCACAAAATATAGCATAAATAATTTAATATCAAAACATAAAGTTAAAAATGCCTGTAGGTAGATGATTAAACAAGCGTCAAAATGACACTAAAATCGATAAAAAAATAGAGATCATATGCACAAGATATGAAATAAATAATGCATGGGTATAAATGCAATAAAAATGCGAAGAAATAAAGGATAAATAATCATAATAGGCCCCTGGATGGACCTATTTGCAATTTGTAAAAGTCAGAGGGGGCCTAAAGTAATTTTTCCATTATACACCAGAGTATTTCTGCAAATCTTCACAATCACAATTGGCAAGGCCTTGATGTAAATTTCCCAAGGCGCAAACATGAGGAACGCTCCTAGGGCTTCAATGTAATTTTTGATCGGACCAGGGATATCTCTACAAATTTCCCATATCCTCACGCATCCTACACGTAAGCGATCTAGGTTCGGTTGGGCACAACTTTAGGTGACATGTGGTGGTTGCTGGTGGCTTCAGGCAGGTGGCTCGGCTCACCCGAGCTTGCAGGTTCGAAGAGGACGACATTGCTCCACCTGGGCTGTTGGGTGGCTACCGCAAGGTGCCATCCAACGACGCATGTACTTCGTCTTCCGTTGGAGGAGGGGCGGCGTAAATGGACTCCTGCGAACTCGCTAGAACCCGTCCATGCTTGTAGAAGGTCGTCGGAGCTTCGTGGGCATCAGGTGAGGACGGATGACGTAAGGTGAAGCCACGAGGGTATCTGTAGGTGGCGATCGACGTTGTCTCACCAGAGACGGAGGTCGAGATCAGAGAGGTGATGTAAATTCTGGCTATTAAGTACCTATAGGGGTCAGTATAGCTTAAGCATGGTGTGTGGGGGGATCATGAGTAAAGTAGAGGTCCCTGGGGTGATGAATCCACGATTCATCATCTCAATATCTTGATCTTAGCAAAATCCCCGAGTAAAATCCCAAAAAATGTCCAAAAAATCAATAAATTAACAAAATGACTCTTGTAAATAAAACACACTAATTAATATATATTAGATTGTATAAAATAAATTAACAATAAAAGGCCTCAAAAATTAAAGGAGGTTTTCACATGTAAATAGCCCAAAACTTCATGTATTTTTAATAATTTATTTCGACTCCTTTTTGACTAATTCATTCTCTAACTTATTCATAACAATGTATATAAAAATCCAAAAATACAAAATAAATTTTAGCTCAAATAAATGCTCCTAGATCCCAAAGGGAAAAAGTCGTAAAGACCAACTTCCAAGTCAAATTCCCGCTCCGTATGAACTCCAAATTCACCAAACTCACTTTTAAAGTTCAAGTTAGAAAATTATCTATCGAAGGAAGTGGTTTCATTAAAATCGGAGCTCATTTGAAAAAGTTAGGTAGGTTTTGGTACCTATATGTACATTGTATAATTTGTATATATACATTCTTTCTTTATTTTATATTTTATCTTTCTTAATTACTAGAAATACAAAAAAATCATGCTTGTGTTATATTTTGATTATAGTATTTTATTGTATTTTTCTGTTGTAAATATCTCTTATTAAAAAGATAAAAAAATACATATTAGAAAAGCAAACAAAAAAATGTACATGTTGTTTGTCTCCTTTTGTAAATTCTCCCCAATTTATTTTCTTCTCTTTTATTCTATTGTATTTAAAGGTAATGAATCCCCATTCATCACTCTTTATTCCTTTATTTTAGCTAGAAACCTCAGCAAAATGCCTTGTAAATATTTGTAAATATCATAAATTATCAAAATGCATGCATCATGTACATGTTTTTGTGTAAAAATAAAGGAATAAAGGAATAAAAGAAAAAGAGGGAAATATTTAGAATAAATATTGAGTGACCTAATCCCAAGGGAGGGCTCAGCATGGGCCTGACCGCAAAAAAAAACCAAGTAGAGGGAGATAAGGTCAATCAAGCTTGCACATACATCTATGTATATAAATAATTTTATTTTTCTCTAAAGAAAAATATGTTTTTAATACCTTGTACATATTTATAAAAATAAAATAGAAATCATAAAAAGAAAAATAAAAAGAAAAATAACAAAAACTCATTTCCCACCTTGTATATATACCATGTACATATGTATATAGATCTATTTATTTAACTAGCGTAAATAAATCATAAAAATAAAATAAAAATATATTTTTACTCCAATTTTGTGCTGTAAATAAATAATATATAAAATAAGAATAATTATACAAAAATAAACAATTAAAAATTAAAATAAAAAATGCATATGTACATATACCTATATATAATAATAATATAATGTAAATACATTATTTATTTTTCAAAAAAAATAAAAATCGCTAAAAATAATTTGAAAAATAATAAACATTTTTCATGTTAAATTTTTTTAAAATAAAATCATTTACTAATTTTAAATGAATTTACAAATAATTAAGCAATGGAATTTTTCCATTAGTCCACGGGGGATTGTTGACCCCCGGTCAACTCTCCCCCGCGGACCTCTTCCTGGTGGATCGGGTTTTTGACCTGACTTATCCAATTTTTCCCACCTTGATCTGCCTCCCATTTCCTAAAACCTCGGGCCCTGATTATCACCGATTGATCCAAGACCCTCGCCCGAGGATCTGCCTAGGGATCCGTGCTCCGATTCACTCGCCCGACCTCCATCTTGCCGGACCCCTACCAGTATAAGACATCACCTCCACCACACTTTCACGCCACCTTTTGTCCATCGCCTTCGTCTCCTGGGACCTCCATTCTTATTCCCTGAGTGATAGCTTGTGAGGGAGAGTGTCGCAGCGAGGATTCAAGGCCTGCAACCTTAGGTCTGGTGAGCCCATCGCCGTGCTCCGCCGCGAGTGAGCCAGAACCTCTGGAAGCGTCGTTCCATCGAGGTGAAGACCCCCGGAGGTCCCCGACCTTCAGCACAGACGCCTCCGATCGCTAGGTAATCCCTTTCGCCCTTAGGTTAACCTAAATTTCGATTTTCCCAATTTGCGCCGCCGGCCTTCGTCGGCCGATTCACTTAGCTCGGATCACCCATTCGATCATCTGACCCTCGATTCACCTTCATGAGACCTCGCTCCACATTCGTCGCACCTTTGATCACCCTGACTCACCCCGGAGCAGAATCTCAGGTCTCCTTCACCGTCGCTTCGCCGGAGACCTCCGCTCCGCCTCATTCCGTCACTCCCTTCAACCACTAACGGGTCGAGGCACTTTGCTCTCGACCCAGTTGTCTTCCTATGCAGATAGAATCGAAGAAGGACCCCATCTGGGGGTCTAACAACTGAGGCACAGAAGCTCCGCCCCTTCTTCGTCGCCGGAGCACTCCGGTCGGTCCCGGCCTCATCAGAGACCACCATTCGCTGCGGAACACTTCCAGCTTCATTTTGCCCATCAGAGCAGCGTCAAAAGAGGTCCAGCATGCACGGATTGGGCTGGCGAAGAGTTATTCCAGGACCCTCTTCCACCGTCTGATAGATCCTCCCGCCCCAGTTTAGATCTTCACCGTCCATTTGCGGAAGGCCCCAGCCGTTGATCCATCTGAGGATCAGATCCTAGCCATCGATCTTCTAAGAGGCACCAACGCATCTCCACCGTCCGATCTTACACGTGGCGCGCATCCAGCTGAGGATCATTATAATAGGGGTAATTTCACTTAGGCCCCTTCTCTTTTTGCATTTATATATTAGTCCTGTAAATATTTTAGTGCGTTGTTTTTAATTTGGGTAATTTGCATATTGGCCCTTGGCATTTGTGGATATTGCTATCTAGTCCCTGTGTGTATTGAACACGTGCCTCGACACATGAGTAAGTGGAATTTTTGCATGTTTTATCCTATGTTTATGGGGTGTTGCTGTTTAATATTTTTATAAATAGGAATGACACAAATGCACCTTTGAATGCAAGTCACGTGCTGAGCTCGTGTGTTTTTGGGCTTTTTGCAGTATCAGCCCTACAGTTTTAACATGTGTTATATGTTAGGCCCTGGAACTATGTTTTCTTGCACTTAGGTCCGTGCATGCCTTGTGCCTTGTCTTGATTGAATAAATATCAAATAAACTCCAAATTAAGTGAAATTTGGACACGCGGCTCCTGCCGTTGTGTATAAAATTCCCTATTTTTTGTTACATTTTTGAGTTATTTTGCTATTTTTAAAAAATCAAAAACACGATTTTTGTTACTTTCTAACATAGAAAATCAAAGAAAAATATAAAAATTCATTTAAAAATTCCAAAAAATTTAGTTTTTGTTTGTTTTGTTGTTCTTCAGCTTCTGTGCAATTTTTGTCTCATTTGGATTTATAAAACTACTAAAAATTACAAAACCCTAAAAAACTTCTAAAAATTCTTAAAAATTATACAAAATTCAAAGAAATACAAACTCTTTTTCTATAGCTTATTTTTTGTATATATTTTTTTTATAGAAATTGCCATTAGATTTTTAGAGCTAATTAGTAATTTTTAATTAGCCTATCAAATCTGACTGTACATTGGGTTAATGTTTTGCCTTTTCTCATTTTTTTGAAAATCAACTAAAAATTATAAAATTCCCATAAAATTACCAAAAACACTTAAAAATATAAAAAATATAAAAAATATAAAAATAATTTTATTTGATTTTTTTGACTTTATTTAGCGTGTTTCATAAATAGTGGTTTGTTGGCTTTTTCACTTGTCTTTACATTTTCCCTATAATTAAAAATACAAAAAACTTAAAAATATTTAAAATCCACTAAAAATATTTTCTTTCTTTATTTTATCTTTTTGACTACTTCGTAAGATCTTCTGAGCCAATCCGTGCTCCTTGTGTTCGACCCTGGTCGCTATACCAGGTTAATAAACTAGCAAGACCGCTTCTTTATTAGTGCTTGATTTATCTGTTTTGGTGGTCTCTCTGTTTCTTGTTGACTCTGATTCTCCGAGATCTGGATCGCAACGACCCTAGATTGACTTTTACCTTACCTGGATTTAGGAAGGGATTTTTCGGCTCATCGGAATGGTACCATTGCCGGGGAGCACGACTTAGTAGTCTTTTGATTTTTCATGATTTTGCACGGCTTTTTGTTCATAGTTGTAGATATTTTTCTCTCTGATATTAACTGATTGTTTTTATAATAATCTGGTCTGATACACTTTTATTTCTCTTTATTACGAGGGGTCCGAGGACTGAGGTGGCTTTTTCGGAAGCCGAAGCAATCATGGGATTTGGAGGCAGTTCTCTTTTGTACGAAGCCGCAAGAGAGTGCGAGGAGGAGAACCGAAGTGCGGGAGCCGCGGAATAGCCGCATAGATAGCCGTAGTTTAGATTAGATTAGCTTAGATTTACTTTCATCAAACATTTATTTGTAATAATACAGGAACTCAGAGACTTGGACTGAGGTGATTTATCGGGGTCTATTTCGCCGAGCACCGGTGTGCTCGGGGGACCTCACCGTGGTTTTTCGCCGGTTTTGTTTTCATGTCTTTTATTACTGCTTATCTGATTTGCACGGATTTAGCCTTAGCTTAGGATTTTATTGATTGTGACGTAATTAATTAAGGCCCAATCCCTAATTATCTGTCTGCACCTATAAATCGATAATTAGACTTAATTAATTAAATAACAAGAAAAAGTCAGAGTACTTAAGCTATAGTCCACGTGCCTTGAGGAGTCACATACAACGCGTGCAGGATCCGTTGTGGCGGACACCGAGTGGCTCCCAAGATAGGACTCCGGACTTAGGCTTGAGTACCCGGCTACTGTGCTTACGTGTAGAAATTGCTTCGTCTAGGGCCGGATTCTCGTGCATCATATAGGTAGTTTTATTACAGTCTTTATTTTATGCGTGGATCACTCTGCATGTAGACTTCTGGAGTCAGGTACACATTTCTTACTCTACATGCATCATTGATATTATCGCGCATCGGCTTTTTCGTCTTCTCCCCCTATTTTCGGACTTAAATAACCAGGACAACCGAAAAATTCGTTTGGCGTTGTTTACTTGAAAAATACATAAAAACAAAAACTATAAAATTGGGACTGCTAAACACACATGACCCTAAAAGACACCTCACTTAAAAATTTGTCTTGGGGAGAGCAACCCCCTCATTGTCTTGTTTGATTGAGCGAGAGAGCGACCCGAACACTAGGCTAGAGCCATATCCGAATTCCGATTAGACTACCGGCCTTTTATATGGGACAGTATGGTAGGAGGATTGGATTCCTATCAGCTCGCATAACCGCTCTGATATCCTGACATTATCACCTAAATAAAATTGACAAGATAATTGACCGAACTCTTACGGTCTTCAGCTCAGTGTTGAGTAGGTGAACTTGGGGTTTGTTTTCTCATCTTGTGTGTTTCCAAATCTCATCCGTCAGACTCGCTAGATCAAGATGATGGGGAGGAGGTCCCTTAGGCAGCCTCTGGTTGCATCGCTTGATCGCACTCCAGACCGTTCATCTAGGTTTGTTTGTGAGAGCTGAGACCCGCTCTCCGAACACGAGTTCGATTTCTCCCTGTTCCCCCTCGAACACCCTTCTATCATTCCTGAGATATCAGTGCCAGATGGGAGACAACAGACAATGATTTATCGGCACCTGAGTTTGGGTCTTTTGCCTTTGCAGAGACCATGTCCAGCAGCGAGGAGCGCACCGAGGATCACGGACCAGAGATGAATACATACGTACTGGACCAGGGTGCGATGAACATCACCATGCTAGCTTCCCTCGAGACTATGCAGTGACAGATACGGGACCAGTGAACTTTCATGGTGGAGATGAGGAGAGAGATGGAGAGGCTGAGGACCGCATGAGAGCAGCCGCGAGATGCAGGACGGAGAGATCCAGATTAGCCAGAGGAGCTAGTTCAGTCGGCTGAGCCGCCAAGACCGATGCGGGAGTTGCACAACCCCGGATCGACACTAACACTCCGGTGGGTGGTTCTTCCAGCGATTGTGGGGGACTTCAAGTTCCCCCCACAGACACTTCAGATTCTCCTCCGCTTCCACGGGCTTGCTACTGAGGAGCCCCATCTACATCTCCAGGAGTTTGAGATGATCTACAGCACCGTCTACGATCGGCAGGTGGACGAGGACACCATCGGGATGATTGACTTCCCCTTCTCCCTTGCCGACAGAGCAACCAACTGGCTGAAACACTTAGGGAGATTCGTATACACTTGGGAGCAGCTCCGCATTGAGTACTTGAAAAAGTACTATCTACTCGGGTGGACCAATGCAGCGAGGGACCTGATCAGCAACTTCTCCATGCTCCCCAACGAATAGTTTCACGAGGCATGGGAGAGGTTCAGAGAGCTGACCGACAGATGCCCGCACCACGACATCACGAAGCCGAACCTTGTTCAGAGCTTCTTCTGCGGGTTGACACCAGAGCTACAGGTCTTGGTGAATGCTTCTTGTGGCGGTTCCTACTTCGCCAAGGATGAGGATCAGGTCTGGGCCATCTACGAGGAGATGGCGGAGAATTACACAGTGATGTCCCAGACCCAACTCTACACTCAGGGATGCCCCCAGCCACAGACCGTGTAGTACCAAAGGATAGCACGGGTTGATGTTGGTCCTTCCACTTCGTCCGCAGAAGTCGCACAGGCCGAGTCCACAGTCGCAGACATGGGCATCATCAGCGAGAAGCTGGACCGGATCGAGTTGATAGATAAGAAGCAGTGCCAGGGCATATCGCAGATGGATCAGATGGCACAGGCGCTGAGTGACCTGAAGACACAGCTCATGTGTCTCTAGGAGGCCCAGATGGTTTCTCAGCCCCGTCTTCGGTCACGAGGAGATCCGAGCAGCAGTGGTAGCTCGTCCCAACACTCCAGTCGGCCTAGACAGGTTCACCTTGTACAAGCGGAGTCGTACCAGCAGCCACATCCGTACTACCAGTCACCACCATCCCCAGACACTCAGATGGTGGTCTACCAGCCGGATCAGCCCCTGGACGTACTCCCTCCACCCACCTACGAGCCGGAGCCGTTGATGGATGTCGACGGGATTTGGTACGACCGACCCGAGCCCGATATCTGATGAGACCATCCCGGAGTCCGCTGGTCGGCCGGAGGCACCAGTTCCCAGCAGCAACCTCCAGTTCAGGGTGGGCAGTACGACCCGCAGCATGAGCAACACCAGCAGCCCCAACCCCCAGTCCTCCATCCACAGCAGTCATCCTAGCCCCAGCAGTACAGTCCTCATCCCTATCAGCAGGGACAGCCTTGGAGGCAAGTGCAGCCTCAGCTGCAGTATCATCAGCAATACCCTTCTCACCTGCACCAGCCACAGCAGCCTAATTACCAGCGAGGCCACCCGTTAGGTTCTCATGGGCCGACCTATGAGAACCATGCCCTAGATGATCTAGCCTGCCTCATGACCGTGCAACATGCTTCTTTTCGACGGGAGATGGACGAGTTCCACCATGAGATGCGAGACATTGTGAGAGGGAAGGTCGCCATCCCCGCCCAGATCGAGCCAAACCCGAACAACCTCAAGAGGAAATCTGAGCACGTAGAGTTCACTGAGATTACCTCTCCTAGTGCTTCACTTGGTGATATGTCTGCATACATGTTTGATGCTGATTTTGTTACACCTAGGAGCGGTAGGATTCCAACAGGCGGCGCCTCGTCTGAGCGACAATCCCACGCCACTCCAGGAGCGCCAGACGAGGAGGAGCGCGGTACTGATGTCATGAGAGATGATGACGGTGGTACTGATGCCACCACGGATGTTGATCCAGCATACGGTACTGAGGCCATCAGTTCACCAGTTGGAGGAGGTGGTGCCGATGCCACCATTGCAGTTGCTGAGCCAGAGCGCGGTACTGATGCCGCTAGTCTAGATGCCGAGGGTGGTACTGAGGCCACCATTTCCAGTTCTGCTAGTCCTATTGTTTTTCCTTCAGTACATGTATCTCGGGACATTTCTGCAAATAAAGGAAAGGGTTTGTTGTTTTCGGATCCGCATGTGTTGATTGATGATGTTTTTGTGTATTCTGATGTTCATGATCATGCCAGGCCCTATGCTAGTCCTTTATCTGAGAAGGACCCTGTGGTCCCCTTTCCTAGAGCACTCCATCTGGGTAAGGGGCTGAAAAAAGAAAATAAAAAAAAGAACCATCAGATAGAATTCAACCAGCAGATGATAGATAGATTTCACAAATAGCTGACTATACAGGAGGCCTTGGAGCACATCCCTCTACTTCGGAGATCACTCAGAGATAGGACCACAGTTAGGAGGAAGAGGAGGAACCACCAATCAGAGATCAATATGCTTACTCGTGCCACTTGTTTCGCGATTCAGAACCGTCTGCCAGCGAAGAGGCCAGATGCAGGAGCCCCATATGTCAGATGCCACATTCATGAGCAGATGTTCGACCGCACTCTGTTAGACAGCGGTTCTTCGATCAACCTACTTTCGGCAACCCTTCTTGACCGCTTCGAGTTGGGCACTCTACGACAGAGCAGGACGGTCCTTCAGTTTGCTGATCGATCTGTCAAGAGGCCGAAGGTGTTGCTGAAGGACGTTGTCGTCACGATTCAGGGCCTGAAATTCCTCGTGGACTTCGTTGTGATGGACATGGAGATCCCTGAGTCCGTGACCGATATCCCGATCATTCTAGGACGCCCGTTCTTGGCCACAGCCAAGGCAGTGTCCGAACATGATGGCGGGAAGGTGTACTTTCGCGTCGAGGGCGAGAGTATACAAATAAAGACGGTCGAGGAGACTAGAGCCAGAGATTCAGCTTGCTCAGAGCCGACTACAGATTCAGAGCAGATGTTAGAGGCAGGGTGAGACATCCACCAGGACTGCGATTTTATGATTACAGATGATGAGGCAGTTTGGGCAGATCCAGTCGCATAGGCCATCCACTCACCTTCAGAGTTCACTGATTCAGAGATGCCAGCAGAGGAGATCTTGGAGAGCGCATTCCTGGTCCAGAATACATCTCAGGCAGCATAGCCGGTTCCTGATCGCGAGACAGATTTTTGTACGTCTGATACAGATCCCTCGGAGTCAGGTGTCGATTGAGCAGAGTTCGATGATCTGATACCATGTCTGACTTCCACTGAGCCTACAGCTAGGGAGGAGGTTGATTCCTTGCAGAGCAGAGACAGTCCAACAGAGCAGCCTTCTCCAGATTCAGATTGTGAGCGAGAGTTCTCATTCTCCCATGTAGATTTGGCAGCATTCACTCAGACTTTTCAGAGGCCAGATCCGCCAGCACCTAATTGTCCATAGCTGAAGCCGCTACCGTCGTCGCTGAAGTATAGGTTCCTTGCCGGTGAGCATGAGATGTACCCAGTCATTATCTCCGCTGATTTGATTGGAGAGCAGGAATCCCGTCTGATGGGGGTTCTTGAAAAGAACTGCAAGGCGTTAGGATGGAGTGTAGCCGATCTCCAGGGGATAAGTCCGGCCCTGTGCTCCCACCATATCTATCTTGAGGAGGAGGCAAAGCCGTCGCGTGAGTTCCAATGCGGTTGAACCCAAATCTTCGGGAGGTTGTCATGAAGGAGATCTCGAAATGGTAGAGCGTTGATTTTATCTACCCCATCTCCGACTCCAAGTGGGTCAGTCCATTGCATGTGGTGCCCATGAAGACGGACATCACCACAGTTGTCAGTGAGTCTGGAGAGGAGATCGCTACCCGGTTACCCACTTCTTGGCGGGTCTGTGTGGACTACAGACGATTGAACCAGGCCACCAAGAAGGATCATTTCCCCCTTCCTTTTATTGATCATATTATTGAGAGACTGGCAAGGAAGAGCCACTATTGTTTCTTGGATGGGTACTCCGACTATAATCAGGTGGCCATCGTTCCTGAGGACCAGGACAACACTACCTTCACCTTTCCCTTCGGGACATATGCTTTCAGACGCATGCCATTTGGATTGTGCAATGCTCCGGCGACATTCCAGATATGCATGCTATCCATCTTTTCGGACATGGTGGGGGAGTGCTTGGCGGTCTTCATGGATGATTTATTGGTCTACGGCAACGGATTCGATTCTTGTCTTGACTGCCTAGACTGGGTCCTTCAACGATGCATTGAGGTTCACCTTGTGTTGTCTTGGGAGAAGAGTCACTTCATGGTGACTCAGGGGATGATGCTTGGTCATATCATCTCTAGTAGGGGCATGGAGGTTGATCCGGCCAAGGTGGATGTCATTAGAAAACTCAATCCACCGTCCAAATTGCGGCAGTTACGGTCTTTTTTGGGGCACGTCGGTTTCTACATGCGCTTCATTCATGATTTTAGTAGGATTGCCCGACTGTTGACTGATCTGCTGATGGAAGACACTGAGTTCCTCGTAGATGATAACTGTCTATTGTCGTTTGAGACTCTCAAGAGTCGTGTTGTAGAGGCTCCTGTTCTTCAGCCGCCCGATGGGTCTCTCCCATTCGAGATCATGACGGATGTCTCCGATTTTGCCGTGGGGGCCGTGCTGGGATAGAGGAGGGATGGAGTCCCCTTTTCTATTCAGCCCTTACATTGGATGTCGCCTAGCAGAATTATACAGTCACTGATAAGGAGATGCTAGCCGTAGTTTTCGCCCTAGATAGTTCAGATCTTACATCATTGGATCTAGAGTGACCATCTATACTGATAATGCCGCCATCAGGTCCCTCATGGCAAAGAAGGATGCCAAAGCCAGATTGACCAGATGGATCCTTCTACTCCAGGAGTTTGATATAGAGATAAAGGATAAGCCTAGAGCCAAGAATGTGGTGGCGTATCATCTCTCCGATTGAGTATCTTGAGGATTCCGAGCAGATTGAGCCTATTTGTGAGACCTTCCCAGATGAGGAGATCCTTGCTATCGCCTCTCTCCCATGGTATGCGGATATTTGTGAACTATCTTGTCGCCAAGAAAGTTACAGAAGATTGGCCCAGGCAGAAACTTGAGACCTTCCTCGCGAAGGCCAAGTCTTACCATTGGGAGGATCCCGTCCTTTACCATGAAGGAGGGGATAGTATCTGGCGTCGGTGTGTTCCTCAAGAGGAGCACCACAACGTCCTTACTTACTGCCACAAGCTTGAGGCAGGAGGACATCACTCTAGGAGGAGAATAACACAGAAAGTGCTCCAATCTGGCCTATGGTGGCCTACTCTCTTCAAGGGACTCTGATAAGTTCGTGAAGAGATGTACTGACTGTCAGAGGATGGGCACTTGTGGACAGCGTGATATGAAGCCGATGTAGCCCATACACTTCTGTGAGGTTTTTAACGCATGGGGCATCGATTT
The DNA here is from genome assembly GCA_037367405.1 of Ottelia alismoides. NCBI lineage: Eukaryota > Viridiplantae > Streptophyta > Magnoliopsida > Alismatales > Hydrocharitaceae > Ottelia > Ottelia alismoides. The sequence continues at coordinate 299,728 of JAZKJV010006549.1, read as the reverse complement.
CATGGGTCCATTCCTAAGAGTCAGGGATTCGAGTACATTCTGTTAGCCGTGGATTATATGAGTCGTTGGTTGAGGCCATCCCCGCCCGAACTGCAGATGCTAGGACTATTTGCATATTTTTGAGGAAGAATATCATTTCATGGTTCGAGGTACCTCGAGTGTTGATATCTGACGGGAGGACTCATTTCATCAACGACAAGGTAAAGGCCCTTGCTAGCGAGTTCAACATAGACCATCAAGTTGCCACTCCATACCACCCTCAGACGAATGGTCTTGCTGAAGTATCGAACAAGGAGATCAAGACTATATTGCAGAAAGTCGTCCTCCCTGACCGAAAGGATTGGTCACAACTTTTGGACTCGGTCTTGTGGGCATATAGGATGTCTTTCAAGACTCCTTTGGGTACATCTCCCTTCGCCTCATTTATGGCAAGCCCTGCCATTTACCTATTGAGCTGAGACATAGGTCACCTTGGGTTGTTACTGATATACTTTTGGATCCAGAGAGTGTAGGAGATCAGAGGAGGGTAGAGTTAGCAGCCCTGGAGGAGCTTCGTGATACTGCCTTTTCAAACAGCCTACATTATAAGGAGAGACTGAAAGAGTGGCATGATTCTCATATCAGCCACAAACAGTTTGAGCCAGGAGAGAGAGTATGGTTGTTTGATGCTAGGCTTCGTGTATTTCCAGGGAAGCTACAAAGCAAATGGAAGGGACCCTATTTGGTTATAAAGGTACATGACAATGGGAGTATTGATATATCTGAGTTGTCTTCTGATGTTACCTTTCGTGTTAATGGCCAGCGGCTCAAGCCATATCTAGATCATGAGCCACGGTCGTTGACGTTGCCCCGATTCACTTTGCGTGAGATGTGGTCTCTTGACTCAAATCTATTGCATCTCATGCCTGATTATCACTGTTCTTCCGACTTGTATAGATCCAGTTGTCGATATCACTCTATTCTTTAGTTCCACACCCCGTGGCTTATCTTATGATTATGTTATACCTAGGGTGTACTTTACCCTAAGTATAGGGGGTGTAGGACTCTCGGGTATTCTATAGATTATTTCTACCTATGTTTTGCTGCCTATACTTAGGAATAATTTACCCTAAGTATGGGGTGGTAGACCCTGTACATCCTTCTACTCAGATTTCCCTTCGTGTACAGCTTACTATACTTAGGATTACTTGATCCTAAGTATAGGGGGAAACACTGAGTCCTCTTCATTCTATTCTTTGAATCTTCTTTGTACATACCATTCCTTTTCATTTCCCTAGACTAAGCATGAGTTATGTCTTCTTCATCGCTCTTGATCACTCTGAGGACATCGTTCGAGCTAAGTATAGGGGGGTATCGTATATATTTCATATATACTTTAGCCATAACTCGTACTTTGTGTGAGTGTGTTAATAAATAAAATGTCTAAAAATCCATAAAAATTAAAAAAAATTCCCTTGTACATAAAATTCTTCTTGCACATACCTATTTATGTATAAAAATTATTTTTGTACAAATGACTGTAAAAATGATTGGTGTAAATAGCTTGTAAATATTTTCATATCAAAATTATGTATATAGTACAAAATTTTTGTAAAAACCTTGTGTAAATTTTTGTAAATATTGTGCAAAACTTCGCATTCATGCATACATCCATGTTTTCAAATATTTTTCAAAAATTTTGTATGTGTAAATATTTTGTAAAAAGCATCTTTGTAAATTCTTGCACAGTTTTTCCAAATCATAATTGACATTTAAACTGGCTTGGAATTAAATTGACAAATGGAGCTTGGTTAAGATCTTAATCCAGCTAATTATAAGAGGAACCTTATAGGGCTTAGGATTGAGACTTTTCAGGTCCATTGGGACTTAATTCTTTAAGTCCACTAGGCTATGAGCATATGTCGTCTTGATGAGCCTAAGTAGAGCACTTAACAATGCATGCATGACTCTCAGAGACAATGACTTTACTTGCACCAGCACCTCATGCATAGCTCTCCATGGATGAGGTGGTGAGGAGGCAGTTTCCTTTGGCTTGGGGTAGCATATAAGGGTAGTACTTCTAGGCGGAACCTCTCTTCTTCTTATAGTGAAGGAAGTGCATCTCAACTTGGTCTGGTGGTTATGAAGTCTAAAGACATGAGTTGTGGGTTGCAATAAAGCTTCAAAAGAGGGATAGTCTACTAGCTCAAGAGGAAAAACTCCTTATGTATATATGCTGCACCATGTAGATATGTTGTACATATGCACATGAAAAAAATGTGCAAAAAGAAAAGAACTCCAAAAAAGTGGTGGGTCGGATTGAAAATTTAATAATCCCACCGGAGTGTAAATAGTCAAATAAAGCAAAGCTGATGTTATACATGACTATCTCATGAAGCTTGCAGCGGGAGACTCAGCTACACTGGTTAGAGCTCCCAAGGATACATCGCTACACTGGTCATGGTCCATTCTCTTCTTCCCCCTCTTCTTGAGTTGGTTGTACTTGAACTTTGAAGGGAATACCCTGCTCCTCGAGGAAAGAGTTGCTAGACTGAGGCATTAGAGTTACCAGGTTGGGGGAGGTTGTTTCTTTATTACTTCTGAGGTGGGGAGCTACATATCACTTACACAGTACAAGGAAAGATTCATGGTCATTAGAGTTTGTGTATGTAGACTTGTTCTGATCTGGTTTATTAAGGAGTCTTGACCATAGATTGGTGGAACTTAGAGGCTGTTAAGTTTTAAGCTTAAGTCCAAATAAGGTTCCAATAAATTAATAATCCAAAGGTCTGACTGAGCTCCATATTTCAATTTAATGAAGGAAAATTTAATAATCAACCTTGATTTCTCCTCTTTTTCTTTTTCTTTCTCTTTTGCACTTTTTTTCAAATAAGTGTTTGCTAAGAGACTAGAAAAAGTAAAGTATAGGGGGGTGATGAATCCCCATTCATCACTCTTTATTCCTTTATTTTAGCTAGAAACCTCAGCAAAATGCCATGTAAATATTTGTAAATATCATAAATTATCAAAATGCATGCATCATGTAATTAATCATAATTAGCATGTTTTGTGTAAAAATAAAGGAATAAAAAAATAAAAAAAGAGGGAAATATTTAGAATAAATATTGAGTGACCTAATCCCAAGGGAGGGCTCAGCATGGGCCTGACCGCAAAAGAAACCAAGTAGAGGGAGATAAGGTCAATCATGCTTGCACATACACCTATGTATATAAAAAATTTTATTTTCCTCTAAATAAAAATATGTTTTTAATACCTTATACATATTTATAAAAATAAAATGAAAATCAGAAAAATAAAAATAAAAAGAAAAATAACAAAAACTCATTTCCCACCTTGTATATATACCATGTACATATGTATATAGATCTATTTATTTAACTAGTGTAAACAAAACATAAAAATCAAATAAAAATATCTTTTCACTCCAAATTTTGTACTGTAAATAAATAAATTATAAAATAAGAATAATTGTACCAAAATAAACAATTAAAAATAAAAATCGAAAATGCATATGTACATATACCTATATATAATAATAACATAATGTAAATACATTATTTACTTTTCAAAAAAATTAATAAATATCACTAAAAAATAATTTTCAAAATAATAAACATTTTTCATGTTAAAACTTTTTTAAAATAAAATCACTTACTAATTTTAAATGAATTTACAAATAATTAAGCAATGGAATTTTTCCATTGGTCCACAGGGGATTGTTGACCCCCGGTCAACTCTCCCCCGCGGACCTCTTCCAGGCGGATCGGGTTTTTGACCCGACTTATCCAATTTTTCCCACCTTGATCTGCCTCCCATTTCCTAAAACCCCAGGCCCCGATTATCATCGATTGATCCAAGACCCTCGTCTGGGATCTACCTAGGGATCCGAGCTTTGATATACTCTCCCGACCTCCATCTTGCCGGACCCCTACCAGTATAAGACATCACCTCCGCCGCACTTTCACGCCACCTTTTGGCCATCACCTTCGTCTCCTCGGACCTCCATTCTTCTTCCCTGAGTGACGGCTTGTGAGGGAGAGTGTCGCAGCAAGGATTTAAGGCATGTAGCCTTAGGTCCGGTGAGCCCATCGCCGTGCTCCGCCGCAAGTGAGCCAGAGCCTCTGGAAGCATCATTCCATCAAGGCGAAGACCCCCGGAGGTCCCTGACCTTTAGCACAGATGCCTCCGATTGCTAGGTAATCCTTTTTGCCCTTAGGTTAACCTAAATTTCAATTTTCCCAATTTGCGCCTCCGCTCCGCCTCATTCCGTCACCCCCTTTGCTCGCTAACGGGTCGAGGCACTTTTCCCTCGACCCAGTTGTCTTCCTGTGCAGATAGAATTGAAGAAGGACCCCATCTGGGGGTCCAACAGCTGAGGCACAGAAGCTCCACCCCTTCTTCGTCGACGGAGCACTCTGGTCGGTCCTGGCCTCATCGGAGACCACCATTTGCTGCGGAACACTGCCAGCTTCATTTCGCCCATCAGAGCAGCATCAGAAGAGGTCCTGCACGCACGGATCGGGCCGACGAAGTTTGCTGGCGAAGAGTTCTTCCAGGACCCTCTTCAGCCGTCCGATAGAGCCTCCCGCCCCAGTTTAGATCTTCACCGTCCATTTGCAGGAGGCCCCAGCCGCTGACCATCTGAGGATCAGATCCTAGCCGCAGATCTTCGAAGAGGCAGCAACGCATCTCCACCATCCGATCTTATACGTGGCGCGCTTCCAGTCGAGGATCATAATAATAGGGGTAATTTCACTTAGGCCCTTCTCTTTTTTCATTTATAGATTAGTCCTGTAAATATTTTAGTGCATTTTTTTAATTTGTGTAATTTACATATTGGACCTTGTCATTTTTGGATATTACTATCTAGTCCCTATGTGTATTGAATACGTGCCTCGACACGTGAGTTAGTGGAATTTTTGCATGTTTTATCCTGTGTTTATGGGGTGTTACGGTTTAATATTTTATAAATAGGAATGACACAAATGCCCCTGGAATGTTTTGGGCTTTTTACAGTATTGGCCCTACAGTTTTAACATGTGTTATATGTTAGTCCCCGGAACAATGTTTTTGTTGCACTTAGGTCCTTGCATGTTGTGTACCTTGTCTTGATTGAATAAAATAAAAATTTCCCTATTTTTCTGGTACATTTTTGAGTTATTTTTCTATTTTTTAAAAATAAAAAACACACACTTTGTTACTGTCTATCATAGAAAATCAAATAAAAATATAAAAATTCATTTAAAAATTCTAAAAAATTGGTGTTTGTTTTTTTTGTTGTTATTAAGCTTTTGTGCAATCTTTGTCTCATTTGGATTTATAAAACCCCTAAAAATTACAAAACTATAAGAAACTTCTACAAATTTCTAAAAATTATACAAAATTCAAAAAAAATGCAAACTCTTTTTCTGTAGCTTAGTTTATATATATTTTTCATAAAAATTGCCATCAGATTTTTAGAGGCTAATTAGTTATTTTTAATTAGCCTATCAAATCTGACTGTACATTTGGTCACTGTTTTGCCTTTTCTCAATTTTTAGAAAATCAACTAAAAATTATAAAATTCTCATAAAATTACTAAAAATACTTAAAACTATAAAAAAATAAAAATAATTTTATTTGATTTTTCTGACTTTATTTGGTTTGTTTGATAAATAGTGGTTTGTTGGCTTTTTCACTTGTCTTTACATTTTCCCTATAATTAAAAATACAAAAAAATTTAAAAAATTAAAATCCACCAAAAATATTTTCTTTCTTTATTTTATCTTTTTGACTACTTCGTAGGCTCTTCTGAGCCAATCCGTGCTTCTTGTGTTCGACCTTGGTCGCTATACCACGTTAAAAAACTAGCAAGACCGCTTCTTGATTAGTGCTTGATTTATCTATTTTGGTTGTCTCTTTTTTTCTTGTTGAGTCCGATTCTCTGAGATTCGGGTCGCAACGACCCTAGATTGATTTCTACCTTACCCGGATTTAGGAAGGGTTTTTTCGGCTCATGAGTATCCTACTTTATTTTATTTATTTATTTATTTTACATTATCTACAATAACCACCATTCAACTCCATTTTACCACCACCCTCCATTCAACCCCACCATTTTTTAAACCTCCCATTGAACTCCATTAATAATATAACCTCCCACCACTTTAATAATCTCGCATTTCATCCTCTTTACATACATGCCATCCTCCTCAATTGCACTTGATCCATCTTTATGTGAGGAGAGCCTATTTCCCAGAGTTGAATCGGTGACAGCGACACAACCGCAGTCGAGCAACGACAACCCTCTCTCCAGTGAGATCCGTTGGCTTTTTTGGCCAACATCGCAGCCACACCCACGCGCTAATCGAGCTCATTGCTCGCCGGCGATTTGAGGGAAGACCATGCTCTCGTGAGCACATCATAGGCGATCGTCTCCATCGTAGGTAATGTTTCTTATCATTTTATCATCTTGTCATTTTTGTATTTTTTTAGCACATCATATTACCATCCACCCTCTCCCATTTGTTTAAATTGATCACATCATCACCATCACCACATCCTATTTTGTTTTCTTCTATTCCCTTTTTTAAAAAAAGTAAAAAAAAGCATAAATTTAAAAAAAAACTTTATTACAACAGTAAAAAACATTAAAAAATTAAAAAAAATAAAAAAAGGGAGGAGGGAGCAGCGGCCGCCCCCCCCTCCCCCTTCTTCCTCCGCCGGCCCAGCGGCCTAGCCGCCGCGGCAGGCGTCGCTTCCTCAACAGCTCCAGCTCCTGTCCACCGCCACCACGAGGAGCAGCCGCGGCTCCGCGCAGCCACCCTCTGCCAACCGCCGATCCGTCCAACGACCTGTCGCCGTGCCACTGTGACCGCTCTCCTCTATCGCAGCCTGTCGTCGCCCCTTCGATGCTTTCCTCTACTGACCTGCCTGCGCCGCCGCGCCCCCCTTAGCCGCCCGTCAGGCGCGCGAGCCGCCGCCACCGTCTACGCCTTTTGGGTTCCCCCATCGTGCCCCCAAAGGAAGAATAAGGTATTTTATTATTTTTTAATTTTTTGTGAAAATTGCATTTTATATTTTTCTATTTTATGTAATTACAATCGAGTCCCTATGTGTAGTTTGTATTGTATTTTCAATTTTGGATCCCCTGTGTTCGTTTTTAATTTGGACTTCAATATTGCATCTTTTTATTCAAGAAAAAAATGTCATTGTGGTGAGCAACTTAGTCTCTATCATGTGAATATTTATTTATATTCTTCTGATATTTGGTTAATTAATTAAAATTATCTATCTGAAATTCTGCATATTTTACCCATTCTGTGCTATTAAATTCATATCTTACACATAGTTGCTTTAAAAATTCCACAAAAAATAGACATGATGCCTTAATATATGATTGAGATACTATCCAAATTTCATCCAAAGTGGAGTTGTTTTGTGCCTGAAATAAATTATAAAATGATTTTCGTGTTTGCTTTTTAGTTAAATCTACATATATCCTTTTCACAAAATTTCAACTCTTATGGATTGAGCATCTAAATATCTTTTTGAGATAATTCCCCTCTGATTAATTTGCAATGGTGGATTTATTAGGAATTAATTACTCATTATCACTCCGTTTCCATTAAAAAATCTATAAAAATTCATATTTTGTCAAAAAATCCAAAACAATTACTGTAGTCTCATTTCATCATGTTTATGTTCCAGTAAATTTTTCATGATTTTTGCTTACTATTTGTGTGAAAAATTACGAAAATACCCATAAAAAGATTGCATTTTTAATTGTTGCATTTTAACCCATAAAATTCCAAAAAAGGTATCTTGCATTCATTATTGGATAAAGTTTACGAAAAACATATAATTTGGCTAAATTGGCTAAGTTGTGTGTTTTCTTAGTATCTTAATTCACCCGTATTTTGCATTAGCATTTGTTTTTACATAAAAATATATAAAAAACCGCATTGGAAATTGAAAACTTAATTTTCAAATTACCCTTGAGGTTGTTCCTTTGCCTGGTTGTGTTCGACCTCGGACTTGCCCGAGATATAAATTAAGCTGAGACGCTCTTTATAGAGATCCTTCTCTCGGTTCTGACTGATTCTCTAAGTACACGTTCTACAACGTGCCCAAATTAAACATCGTATTTAGCGACTCGTCAGATGAAAAAGGGATGACAGGGTCAGCGGCCGTGATGGGCAGCTCAAGGGGCGCTGGCAGGTCAGCGGAGGAGGGTGTCAAAGGGGCGGCGGCAGGTCGTGGTGGCGGAGAGCGGCCACAGTGGCGCGACGCGAAGGGGCGGCGGCTGGCCACTGGACGGATCGGTGGTGGGCAGAGGGTGGTTGTGCGAAGCCGCGACTGCTCCTCGTGGTGGCAGTGGATAGGAACTGAAGCGGTTGAGGAAGCGACACCTGCTGCGGCGGCTAGGCTGTTGGGCGGGCGGAGGAAGAAAGGGGGGCGGGGGCGGCGGTCGCTGCTCCTTCCTCCCTTTTTTAGTTTTTTTTAATTTTTTAATGTTTTTTACTGTTGTAATAAAGTTTTTTAAAATTTATTTTTTTATTTTTTTTAAAACGGAATAGAAGAAAAAAAATAGGATGTGGTGATGGTGATGATGTGATCAATTTAAACAAATGGAGGAGGGTGGCTGGTAATATGATGTGCTAAAAAAATACAAAAATGACGGATGATAAAATGTGAAGAAAAATTACCTACGATGGAGACGGTCGCCTATGATGTGCTCACGAGAGCACGGTCTTGGCTTGAATTGCCGGCGAGCGATGAGCTAGAGCAGCCCGCGGGTGCTGGTGCGATGTTGGCCAAAAAGCTAACGGATCTCACCGGAGAGAGGGTTGTCGTTGCTCGACCACGGTTGCGTCGCTGTCACCGATTCAACTCTGGGAACTAAGCTCCCTTCACATAAAGATGGATCACGTGCAAATTGAGGAGGATGGGATGCATATAAAGAGTATGAAATGAGAGGTTATTAAAGTGGTGGGAGGTTATATTATTAATGGAGTTGAATGGGAGGTTTAAAAAATGGTGGGGGTTGAATGGAGGTTGGTGGTAGAATGGAGTTGAATGGTGGTTATTGTAGACAATGTAAAATAAATAAATAAATAAAATAAAGTAAGCTACTTAAAATACAATAGAATAAAAGAGAAGAAAATAAATAGTGGAGAATTTACATAAAAAGACAAACAACATGTACATTTTTTGTTTGCTTTTCTAATATGTATTTTTTTAATCTTTTTAATAAGAGATATTTACAACAGAAAAATACAATAAAATACTATAATTAAAATATAAGACAAGCTTGATTTTTTTGTATTTTTAATAATTAAGAAAGATAAAATATAAAATAAAGAAAGAATGAATATATATATATATATATATATATATATATAATATACAATGTACATCTATGTCTCAAAACCTAACTTTCGCAAATGAGCTCCGATTTTAATAAAACTACTTCTGTTGGATAGATAATTTTCTAACTTTAACTTTAAAAGTGAGTTTGATGAATTTGGAGTTCATACGGAGCGGGAATTTGACTTGGAAGTTGGTCTTTACCCCTTTTTCCCTTTGGGATCTAGGAGCATTTATTTAAGTTAAAATTTGTTTTGTATTTTTGTATTTTTATATACATTGTTATGAACAAGTTAGAGAAAGAATTAGCCAAAAAAGACAGAAATAAAATTATTAAAAATACATGAAGTTTTGGTCTATTTACATGTGAAAACTCCTTTAATTTTGCGGTTTTTTATTGTTAATTTATTTTGTACAATCTAATATACATTAATTAGTGTGTTTTATTTACAAAAATTATTTTATTAATTTATTGATTTTATGGATATTTTTCAGGGATTTTACTAGGGGAGTTTGCTAAGATCAAGATATTGAGATGATGAATCGTGGATTCACCACCCCCCTATACTTAAACTTTGCTAGTCCTCGAGTAATAAAGAATGAATAAGTTGGATTAACCCCTGACTGTACATGTGAATACAAGACTTGATCCGTTCAAGAACTCTCAGTTTTAAAGATCCTAAAAATTTAAGCTGAACCAGGCTCTAGTCAAAAGGTATCCAATTTCCCTAATCATTAGACTCTCTTTGTATACATATATAGTAGGGATATGACTTTAAGTGTTGACCGCAGTTACAAGAGTAGAGTCACAATGTCACCCAAGGCTCCAGTCCAAGAGAGTCTCCTAAGGACCCGGTCCTCAACACTAGGGAATAAACCATTTCTTGCATCCAATCCACCGTCTATTTAGTTGTCAGACTTAAAAGTGTAGATGGAAGGCCAGTTGATGGAGGGCATAGGATTGTGTCATTTATTCTCTCCATCTCACTGGAACAAGGATCGTCTCAAGTGCCTTATTACGCAACGCATATTTTTGGTGTTGATCAGTGCGTCCGTCAAGAGAAGTTGGAGTCGTCTGCACTTGTTTTCCTGTGAGTACATCGATGTGTGCCTTTTTTGAGTACCTATCATATCTTCTACACCCAGACTTGTAGCATTTACGATGCAGAGCCCTTTTTTGATCCAAGCCCGACTCCTGGTCTAATAGCGGTGGGAGCTCTTTTGATAAGGTTGGGAGCACTCACCTTTGGTGGAAGCTCTTTTGATAATTGACTTTGTGGAATGAGAGCTTTTCTTTAACATTTCATTGCTTTGTAGTATTGTTGGCTAGCTCCACTGCTTTTACCAAGAGTTGGCGCACACTGATCAACAAATTTTTTTATTTTATCATACCCTGGCACATAGGTAAATGTCAAGAGATAGTACAAGAACCATGTTCTCATAATGGATAAAGATGCTGACACTCAGGTTTCATGAAGCCTTCATTGATTTTATCCCATCCTCGAGCATCATCAAATCAAGTCCAAACTCAAGTCCCTCATCCCAGTTCCTCATGTGAAATTTCAACTCATCTCATCATAACTGCAGTCATGGACGTGAGGTGCTGATCATATTCTTAAGGTAGAGACTAAGCATGCAATATAGCACACATATCTTTCAAACTAGGGAAATGTGAATAATTAAGTCAAGGACCCTAATGACTAAGGCTGGTTAACTCAAAATCTCAAGACCTCATAAACCAAGTGTTCTTGAACATCACTAGTCTTGTGTGAAAGTGTAAGTGTCAGGGATTAAACCAACTTATTAATTAGTTTTTTTATGATTTTTTTATGTTTTAGGGAATTTTTTTTTTAAAAAAAAGTTTTTTTGATAAACAAAGGCAAAGAAGATTTTCTTTTTGTTAGAAAAAGTTTTGCTCTTTTTTTCAAGAGTTGTTTTTAGAAAGATAGGTAAATAAGAAAGGGCTTTTTCTTGAAAAAGTTTTTTTCACCCAATAATTATTGTATAATATATAAAAAAATACATGAAAGTATGAGCTATGGGTAAAGTATATATGTAATATATACACGCCACAAAAAAGGGAGGAAGGAGTAGCGGCCGCTGCCGCCCCCCCCCCCCACGTCTTCCTCCGCCCGCCCAATGGCCTAGCCGCTGCGGCCAGCGCGGCTTCCTCAGCCACCCGCTCATATTTTGTCAATAAAATTCCAAAAAAAATTACTGTAGTATCCTTGCATCATGTTTTCATTCCAGTAAATTTTTCATCATTTTTGCTTACTATTTGCATGAAAAATTGTGCGTGAGCCGCCGCCATCGTCCATGCCTTTTGGGATCCCCCATCGTACTCCCAAAGGAAGAAGGTCTTTTATTATTTTTAAATTTATGTGAAAATTGTATTTTATATTTTTTCTATTTTCTGTAATTACAATCGAGTCCTCTGTGTAGTTTGTATTGCATTTTCAATTTCTGGTTTTGCACGGATACTCCTGTGTTCATATTTTAATTTGGAGAAAATGTCACTGTTTTGAGCAACTTAGTCTTTATCATGTGAATATTTATTTATATTCTTCTAATATTTGGGTAGTTCATTAAAATTGTCTGACTGAAATTCTGCATATTTTACCCATTTTGTGCTACTAAATTCATATCTGATACATAGTTGCTTTAAAAATTCCACAAAAATTAGACATGATGCCTTGATAAATGATTGAGATATTGTCCAAATTTCATCCAAAGTGGAGTTACCTTGTGCCTGAAATAAATTATAGAGTGATTTTAGTATTTGATTTTTAATTAAATCCACATATATCCTTTTCGCAAAATTTCAACTCTCCTAAATTAAGCATCTAAATATCTTTTTAGATAATTTGCGCTCTGATTAATTTGCAATGGTGGATTTATTAGGAATTAATTACTCATTGTCACTCTGTTTCCATTAAAAAATCCATAAAAAATTCATATTTTGTCGAAAAATTCCAAAACAATTACTGTAGTCTCATTTCATCATATTTATGTTCCAGTAAAGTTTTCATGATTTTTGCTTACTGTTTGTGTGAAAAATTACAAAAATACCCATAAAAAGTGTGTATTTTTCATGGTTGCATTTTATCCCATAAAATTCCAAAAAAGGTGTCTTGCATTCATCATTAGATGAATTTTACTAGAAAAAAATAATTTGGCTAAATTGGATTAATTTCTCATTAAAACTAATTTGGCTAAGTTGTGTGCTTTCTTAGTAACTTAATTCACCCATATTTTGTATTAGCATTTGTTTTTGCATAAAAAATATATAAAAAAACTACATTGGAAATCTAAAACTTAATTTTCAAATTACCCCCGAAGTTGTTCCTTTGCCTCCTTGTGTTCGACCTCGGACTTGTCCGGGATATAAATTAAGTCGAGACAACTCTTCACGGAGATCATTCTCTCGTTTTTGACTGATTCGCTAAGTACACGTACTACGATGTGCCCAAATTAAAGATCGTATTTAGCGACTCGTCAGATGGCGCCGTTGTCGGGGAGGCAAACGACTTAGGGATTAATTTAAAATTTTGGATTTAGATTTCACTTACTCAGGTAGTCTGATCCCCGAACCACCTTGTATTTAGTCCGTTTTCTTTCAATTATTTCTCTTCATATTCTTGTATATATTTTATCTTTATCTCTCTAATATAAATCTTATTTTCCTTGCGAGGGCCCAGTGGACTTGGAGTACATCGGAGGTCGACGGACGCGACGCGCGCCGACTGCTGAAGTGCGAGGATAGTTCATTTATCTTCGAGAGAATTTTTGTTAATTATTGTAATTAATTGTTGTAATTATTTAGGTATTTTGCTCCTTTATAGCTACTCTTGTTTTAGAGCTCGCATGTGTAAAAAAGACTTGGACATTATTTGTGATGTGTTGAGACCTGTTTCACTCTCCGTTAAGGGTGGGGCTCGATTTGAGTGGCGAGCTTAAGGATTAGGCACACGGTAGTTTAGAATCAAATTTGTTTGTGTCCATCGTAATTTAGGCCACACATATCTTAGAAGATTCACTTATCTTATAAGATTCATAATGAGACGCACATAGACACATACTACTTAGCTCAAATTAATCAATTCTTCCCCGCTAATAGTATACTGTTTAGGTGCGGTTTTCTCGATCTGCATGCATTTAGTGTAATATTTACAAATTCAGTTTTGCATAATGCATGGAGAGTGCTGGGATTCACTGTAAGTATACCTTCGTCTAAGCATGCATCATAGTTTCTCATTTGCATTCTGATTTCCGATTTTCCCCTCTTCTTTTACAACTTAAGGTCAAAAGAAAATTGGGACTGAACGGTAGACATGCTTGTGTGTATAACCTAACTCTAAAATTGCGACTGAATTGAGCAAGTCGATTAAAAAATTGTACTAAATGGAACCCCTGTTTTCGGGTGCATAAAGCCCTCATTGTTTGTTTTACTTGCAAGTGAGAGAGAGACGACCCTAGGATAGAGCCAAGTCAGGATTTTTTACTTACTACTGGTTCTTTATTTTTAGGTGATTAGCTACTTTTCAGAGAGGAATACGGATAGCTGTATTTATACGATCCGGACTTCCTTAGCAAAGTAGGAGTTTTAGAGGGCGCATTAGTCCTCAAGGAACTTGCTCCAGCCTGTACTTACTCCTATACTAGCTGAAAGTAGGCCAAACTAGTCGTAAGAACCGGGCCAGTCTGTAGGAAAATACAGGCACCTAGTAGCTCGTTAATCTTTCCAAGATTGTATTTATCACCAATTAAAATTTACCAGATAATTTGGCCGAACTCTTATGGCCATCACGTGTTGAGTTGGTGAAATTAAAGGTTTGAATTGTGTTTGTATTGTGTGAGTTTACTACGTACATTTACGTGCACCGTAGAACTAGTGCCTCATTGAATCTCTCGTTGAACCCTCCAAGAAGTATGTCTTCACAGGTCCATGCGCAACTTGAACCAAACTGGACTCATGACCCTCTTGAGCTTGGGATCACCCACTCTCAAGATGGTTACTCTCAAACCATTCCATTTCTCTCTTCCCACCTCACCGAGGAAGACCTTCGCCTCGGTGAGAATATCTTGATTCGTAAATCCTCTTCTAATCAAGAACACCTTGTTGATTCAGGCCATAAAGAAGATTCAAGGAAAATGCCTCCAAAGAAGAGAGACGAGGAAGAAGAGAACCACGAAGACCTGATGACAATGATACTAGCCAGATTAGCTGCATCTGAGCAGCAACACGCATTACTGAGAGCTCAGTTAGGACAGTTAAATGTTGGGGTCGAACCACCAATGGATGTGGCATATAACCCCGGATAATATCAAATTCGAAACTACTTGAGTCTTACTGAACCCATTGTTGATTTTGAATTGAAGTCGCATTTTCTGAACTTGCTGCCAAACTTTGATGGGAATGCTTCTGAGGAGCCATATGCATTCCTAAGGGACTTCAAGCTCATCTGTGCTAACCTCAAACATAATAATGTTAGCCGGGATTATATTAGGCTCAAAGCCCTTCCATTTGCCTTGGGTCGCAAAGCCGACTACTAGGTGAAGAATCTTGGAGTTACTGTCACCACTTATGCCCAGTTCAATGACCTGTTCCTGAAGAAGTTCTACCCGTTGAGTAGAACTAACATGATGAGGATACGAATTACGAGTTTTTCCCAATTACCCCATGAAGCCTTCTGTGATGCTTGGGAAAGATTCAAGGATATCCTTCTAAAGTGTCAATGTCATGGATTAGATGACAACATCTTGGTCCAGTCGTTCTTTACTGGTCTCAACCCTGAGATGTAGGGTTTAGTGAGCGCTTCCTGTGGAGGCATCTATACATCACGAGGAGTGGATACCGTCTGGAAGGTATTCGAGCAGATGGCTGAAACTAGCCGCTCACAGATGGCCAACAGGGTCTATACACCGTCCCCTAATTCACTCTCATCTGGAGGGGGAAAATCAGTTGTAGTCGATCTCTCTCAGGACGTAATCCCTAGAATGGGACTCCTTGCTGACAAGATTACTGTATTCGAGAGGATTGACAGGAGAATTGATGAATTAGAACGGAGTGTCTCCAAGATTCCTAAACAAATGGAGGAGTTGATTGATAGGGTATCTAAGATAAAGATACCTATTGTGACTGTACCCTCTACTCCCGTATACTGAGCTCACCATATTCAGGAGCAGTTGGTGTCTGGGCAACCCTAGCCCTGGGAGCAAGACCAATCCTACACCCACTCTTTCTAGCAACCACCTCCATTAGCAGAGACAATTCAGGAGGAGCCTCCACCGATTTGGGAGGTGAATGGGATATGGTATACTTAGGAACGGGAGACCGACAGACCTATCAGCGTCCCCCGACCTTTCACAACACCGCATTCACCTCCGCACCACCTCCTTCACAATACAGTCCTGGATTCCAGCTACCCCAACAACAGCAGCAGCAATACCAACAGTATGGCCGACAGGGACATTACCAGGCGGGCCAATAGGGCCCACAACCCCAGCAGCAGCAGCAGCAGATGTAGTACCCTAGCCAGCAGGACCAGTCTTCCCGTTCTTCTTCCCAATCTTATACACTTCCTTCTTCGTCTAGTCTCGTGGATATACAACAGCAGATACTCGACGAGCTCTGTTCCTACAGGAATGAGATTCATGACTTATGGGTGGATGTCAACACCTGTCCAGATGGCGAGATGAGCAGACTGCACCCTCTACCTCTATCTCAGCCCAAGTTCTGGCTAACCCCAATAGCATGAACCGATCTAGTTCTCAGCAACACTTTGGTCAGGTATACTATTCAGCATCTCCTAGATATGAACATGAGATTCTTTCGTGTGATGAGGCTAACCACATATCACTCAAGAGCGGAAGGACCATGACCGTACCTGACCGAGCGAGGGATACGAGGAGGGGCATCTCTAGAGCTCTACCTAAGGAGTCTTCAGAGGACGAGGATGAGAGGCATCAAATTTCAGAGCCCCATCAGCACCATTCGAGGATTTCTATTCAGGGAGCCGAGAGGAGGAGGAGAGCACGTATGCAGCATGGGCAGCATGGATATTCTTCTAAGTCTACGGAGGACCTTGCATCTCCGGTTGTGGAGGATACCACTCCAGCTTCTATTCCACAATCAATAGTAGATAGATTTGATTTCGATTCCATGTTGCATCAAAAAGATTCTTGTATGAAGAACTCTATTTCTGTTAATGCCAAGAACGATCTTTCAGTTCATGATTCAGACTCTTCATCTTCTGTTTCCCTAACTTCATCCCTTTCGCCATGCTCTTACAGCAGGAAAGCACATCAAAAAGATTCAGAAAGATGACCCCGATATGGCACGATTTTGTCAAGAAATCATCACAGCTAAGGTGTCATTTGATGAATATGTGTCTAACCATCCTGCAATCCAAAAATACATTAAGGTGAGATGCACACCTACAAGGGTTAGCAACAATAAAGATAATAAAAATATAAAGACACATGTCTTATCAGTAGCCACAACCTACTGTCTCAAGAATCAGACTTTACCAAGGAAAAAGAGAGACATGGGTGCTCACTATGTGGAGAGTCGTATTGACGACATTGCGTTTGCAAGCACACTCTTGGATAACGGTTCTTCAATCAACTTACTTCCCTTAACATTATATCAGAAATTGGAGTTGGGACCACTTCACAAATCTAGAGCTTTACTCTAATTCGCAGATCGTTCAGTGAAGAGACCTAAGGGAGAAGTGAAGAATATCATTATCTCGATTGAGGGGTAGAACTATCAAGTGGACTTCACAGTCTTGGACATGGAGACCCCCAATCATTGGAGAGAATCTCATATCATTCTTGGGCGACTGCAAGCACAGCTTTTGATTATGGTACGTGAATGATGAAGTTTCATTCTCCAGGCAGAGAAGTGAACCTTGAGATGAAGCAAACCAAATGTCAGCGACCTGATTCAGAGAGTAGCATAGAGTACTCATCTTCAGAGGCAGATTGTAGAATGATTAGCACAGTTGGGATTTGGGGACAGATTCCTTCAGGACAGAGCGAGTCCCTTTCATCTGGAAAGGGCATAGTGGATGATGCAGTCTGCCAGGTGTTGTCTGATCTTGTGAGAGATACATCTACCTATTCCCTTGATGACATAGAGATCCATCTGGATCCGTCAGTTCCATCCCCTTCGGAACGATCATGGGACATAGACGATGAGTCTGATGCGGCTTTGGCCGAACTACCATGTTTCTTTGGCGATCTGACTCCCCTTACTTTTGAGTTGGTGGCGAGTACTACTCAGCTTAGCCCACCTTCATGCAGCACAGAACCAGATTTAGTTCAACCAAATTTGCTTGATGATACCACATTGCCAGAACTGAAATCACTACCTCCTACACTCAGTACGCCTTTCTTGCGGGAACCAAAGAGAGATATCCTGTCATCATTAGCTCAGACTTGACTTTAGAACATGAGTCTAGGTTGTTAGAAGTTTTAGAGAGGAATCGCAAAGCAATAGGCTGGACAGTGTTGGATCTCATGGGCATCAACCCCGCTCTCTGCTAGCACCACATCTTTACTGAGGATAATGTGAGACCTTCCCGTGAGTTCCAAAGGAGACTTAACCCTAATCTAAGGCAAGTAGTGAAGAAAGAGATTGAGAAATTGTGCAAAGCAGGGTTTATATACCCTATTTCTAACTCCAAGTAGGTGGCCCCGCTTCATGTTGTCCCGAAGAAGTCAGGAATTCAGATGGTCACCAATGAGGAGGGGGTAGATATCGCGACATGAGTACCTATGTCGTGGCATGTTTGTGTTGACTACAGACGCCTGAATGCTGCGACCAAGAAAGATCACTTTCCCTTACCGTTTATTGATCAGATCTTGGAGAGACTCGCAGGGAAAGAGTTCTTCTGTTTTCTTGATGGGTACTTAGGCTACAACCAGGTGGCCATAGCCCCTGAGGATCAGGAAAAGACCACATTCGCATGTCCATTCGGTACTTATGCTTTCAGACGCATGCCATTCGGGCTCTGCAATGCCTCGGGCACATTTCAGAGGTGCATGATAGCCATATTTGTCGAGATGGTGGGAGATTTCTTGGAAGTGTTCATGGATGACTTCTCGATCTACGGTGATTCTTTTGATACATGTTTAGCACACTTGGACCGATTCCTTACGAGGTGTAGAGAGGTGAATTTGGTACTCTTCTGGGAGAAGAGTCACTTTATAGTGACAGAGGGGTATCGTGTTGGGCATGTCATCTCCAAAAGGGGAACGGAGGTTGACCTTGCCAAGGTGGAGGTGATCAAGAAACTCGATCCACCTACCAACGTGAAGTCAGTGCGGTCATTCTTAGGGCATGTTGGATTCTATAGAAGATTCATTCAGGATTTTTCAAAGATCGCCCACCCATTAACTGAGCTCTTAGGGAAAGACATAGAGTTCGTTGTAGATCACAGGTGTCTGGAGGCCTTTGAGCTCTTGAAGAGGAAGATATGTGCCTCTTCTATCCTACAAGCTCCTGATTGGTCTCTCCCCTTTGAGATCATGACTGACGCTTCAGATTTCTCTATAGGAGCTATGTTTGGACAACGACGAGAGGGGATTCTGTTTGAGATCCACTACGCAAGCAAAATATTAGATCTTACACAGAAGAATTATACAGTGACTGAAAAGGAAATGCTGGCAGTAGTATGGGCCCTCGAGAAGTTCAAATCATATATTTTGGGCTCTAAGGTGACAATTTTCGCTGATCATACAGTCGTTCGATATTTAATGGAAAAGAAGGACGTGAAGGCGTGTCTTCTTAGATGGATTTTACTCCTCCAGGAATTTGATTAGGAGATAAAAGATAAACCTAGAGTGAAGAATGTTGTAGCTGAACATCTTTCTCGGATTGAACTTAAGGATTCTCATGATTATGAACGGATCAGAGAGACCTTCCCAGATGAGTCAATTTGTGTTATTGACTCACTCCCATGGTATGCCAACATGACGAACTATCTTGTCTCCAAGCAGGTTCCCCATGGTTGGACTAGGAGCAGCATTGATCGACTGAAGACGGATTCGAGGAGATACCACTGGGACGATCCTTTCCTTTTCTTCGAAGGATCGGATTGTGTTTGGAGAAGGTATATTCCTCAGGAGGAATAATAGAGTGTCCTCACATATTGTCATTCACTTGAGGCTGGAGGACACGATTTGGGAAAGAGAACCGCTCACAATGTACTTCAATGTGGATTGTATTGGCCGACCCTATTTAGAGATGCTATTGATTTTGTACGGTCGTGCCCAATCTGTCAAAGGATGGGAGGGACAATTGGATAGAGAGATGAGATGCCCATGCAACCGATGGTTATTTGTGATGTTTTTGATGCATGGGGGATAGATTTTATGGTTCACTTTCCCAACAGCCAAAAACATGAGTACATATTGTTGGCGGTTGATTATTTATCCCAACCTGAACCGCAAACAGCAAGATTGTCTGTAAGTTTGTGAGAGACCATATTATTGCTAGGTTCAGGATGCCAAAAGTTTTGATATCTGATGGGGGTAGCCACTTTGTGAACCGAGATATGAGATCTTTACCTAAGGACTATGGATTTGAGCATAGAGTTACTAGTCCTTACCACCCACAGTCCAACGGCATGGCAGAGGTTTCGAACAGAGAGGTGAAGAGTATTTTGCAGAAATTGGTTCATCCCGATAGGAAGAACTGGTCTCAGCTCTTGGACCAATTTCTGTGGGCTTATAAGACAGCCTACAAGACACCATTGGGTACTTCACCATTTAGAATGATCTATTGCAAGCCATGCCATTTGCCTGCAGAATTGATTCATAAATCCGAATGGGCAATTAAGAATATTAATTGCAGTTGTCACCTAGGGAAGCTTTGTCGAGACTTGAACTTGAACGAGCTCGTGGAAATCTGAAACAAGGCATATGACAACAATTTGATTTATAAGGACAAAGTAAAGAGATGGCATGATCAGCACATTAGGTGCAATGACTTTGTCCCTGGACAAAAGGTATGGTCGTTCAATGCCAGGTTGAAGATGTTCCATGGGAAGCTAAAATCTAAATGGACGGGTCCCTTTGTTGTTAAGAAAGTGCACAAGAATAGAAGTGTAGAGATAGTTGATCTCATAGATGGTGCACAATCTCATGTGGTGAATGGACAAATGTTGAATCATTTTGTTGATTCGAAAGAGCAGTTAGTCCAAGTCAAGGTCATCAACTTCATGCAGAGTGAGTATAGAGCAGATACATCATATTACTCTTCATGAAGATTGCAGTATCAAGATTCAGCATCTAAGAAGATTCAATCACTCTTGTACATATTCTCCCTTCTTTGTATATTCTCCAGATCACATTGGTTCTCACACTTACTCCTATCCTATACTTAGGTTGACCAGAGCCTAAGTATAAGGGGAACTGATGCCCGCCAGGTGTATATATTCATCCATGTCTCCTCTTGACCTCGTCTGCCTCATTTTTGCTCTTCTTCTACACTTAGGCTGACTAGAGACTAAGTATAGGGGGCATATCGACTTCTATACTTTTTATTATTTTAGCCATCCTTTGCTTAGCACGAGCTATGTTTTTTCCTCACTTCTTGTGCTCTGAGGACATAGCACATGCTAAGTATAGGGAGGCGTGTATATATTACATATATACTTTACCCATAGCTAGTACTTTCACGTATTTTTTTGTATATATTATACAATAATTATAGGGTGGGTAAAAAAATCTCTTAAAAAAACTTTTTCAAAAAAAGTCCTTTCTTATTTACCTATCTTTCTCCAAAAAAAACTCTTGAAAATAAAAGAACAAAACTTTTTCTAACAAAAAAAATTTCTTTGCCTTTATTTATCAAAAAAACTTTTTGAAAAAAAACTTTTTCTAAAATATAAAAAAAATCATCAAAAAAACTAACTAATAAGTTGGTTTAATCCCTAACACTTAGACTTTCACACAAGACTAGTGATGTTTAAGAACACTTTGTTTATGAGGTCTTGAGATTTTGAGTTAACCAACCTTAGTCATTAGGGTCCTTGACTTAATGATTCACATTTCCCTAGTTTGAAAGATATGTGTGCTATATTGCATGCTTAGTCTCTACCTTAAGAATATGATCAGCACCTCACATACACGACTGTAGTTATGATGAGATGAGTTGAAATTTCACTTGAGGAATTGGGATGAGGGATTTGAGTTTGGACTTGATTTGATGATGCTCGAGGATGGGATAAAATCAATCAAGGATTCATGAAACCTGAGTGTCAGCATCTTTAGCCAGTATGAGAACATGGTTCTTATACTATCTCTTGACATTTACCTATGTGCCAGGGTGTGATAAAATAAAAAAAATTGTTGATCAATGTGCGCCAACTCTTGGTAAAAGCAGTGGAGCTAGCTAAAAATACTACAAAGCAATGAAATGTTAAAGAAAAGCTCTCATTCCACAAAGTCAATTATCAAAAGAGCTTCCACCAAAGGCGAGCACTCCCAACCATTTCAAAAGTGTCCACTTGGACCATCGCTATTAGGACTAGGAGTCGGGCTTGGACCAAAAAAGAGCTCTTCATCTTAAATGCTACAAGTCTGGGTGTAGACGGTACGTTAGGTACTCAAAAAAGGCACACCCCGGTGTACTCCCAGGAAAACAAGTGCAGACAGCTCCAACTTCTCTTGACGGATGCGCTGATCAACACCAAAGATATGCGTTGCGTAATAAGGCACTTGAGAGGATCCTTGTTTCAGTGATAGGGAGAGAAGAAATGACACAATCCTATGCCCTCCATCAACTGGCCTCCCATCTACACTTTTAAGTCTGACAACTAAAGAGACGGTGGATTGGATGCAAGAAATGGTTTATTCCCTAGTGTTGAGGATCAGGTCCTTAGGAGAGTCTCTTGGACTGGAACCTTGGGTGACGTTGTGACTCTACTCTTGTAATTGTGGTCAACAGTTAAAGTCATATCCCTACTATATATGTATACAAAGAGAGTCTGATGATTAGGGAAATTGGATACCTTTTGACTAGAGCTTGGTTCAGCTTAAAATTTTAGGATCTCTAAAACTGGGAGTTCTTGACCGGATCAAGTCTTGTATTCACATGCACAGTCAGGAGTTAATCCAACTTATTCATTCTTTATTTGCTCGAGGACTAGCAAAGTGTAAGTATAGGAGGTGATGAATCCACGATTCATCATCTCAATAACTTGATCTTAGCAAAATTCCTGAGTAAAATCCCAGAAAAATGTCCATAAAATCAATAAATTAACAAAATGACTCTTGTAAATAAAACACACTAATTCATGTATATTAGATTGTACAAAATAAATTAACAATAAAAAACCGCAAAATAAAAGGAGTTTTTCACATGTAAATAGCCCAAAACTTCATGTATTTTAATAATTTTATTTCAACTCCTTTTTGGCTAATTCATTCTCTAACTTGTTCATAACAATGTATATAAAAATAAAAAAATACAAAACAAATTTTAGCTTAAATAAATGCTTCTAAATCCCAAAGGGAAAAAGCTGTAAAAACCAACTTCCAAGTCAAATTCCTGCACCGTATGCTCCAAATTCTCCAAACTCACTATTAAAGTTCAAGTTAGAAAATTATCTATCCAATGAAAGTGGTTTCATTAAAATCGGAGCTCATTTGCAAAAGTTAGGTTTTGGGACCTAGATGTACATTATATATTATGTATATATTCATTCTTTCTTTATTTTATATTTTATCTTTCTTAATTACTAAAAACACATAAAAATCATGCTTGTGTTATATTTTGATTATACTATTTTATTGTATTTTTTGTTGTAAATATCTCTTATTAAAAAGATAAAAAAATACATATTAGAAAAGCAAACAAAAAAATGTACATGTTGTTTATCTTCTTTTGTAAATTCTCCCCTATTTATTTTCTTCTCTTTTATTCTATTGTATTTAAAGTAGCCTACTTTATTTTGTTTATTTATGTATTTTACATTCTCTACAATAACCACCATTCAATTCCATTCTACCACCAACCTCCATTCAACCCCACCATTTTTTAAACCTCCCATTGAACTCCATTAATAATATAACCTCCCAACACTTTAATAACCTCTCATTTCATCCTCTTTATATACATCCCATCCTCCTCAATTTGCACTTGATCCACCTTTATCTGAGGAGAGCCTAGTTCCCAGAGTTGAATCGGTGACAGCGATGCAACCGCGGTCGAACAACGACAACCCTCTCTCAAGTGAGATCCGTTGGCTTTTTTGCCAACATCGCAGCTGCAACCGTGTGTTTCTCGAGCTCATCACTCGCCGGTAATCCGAGCCAAGACCATGCTCTCGTGTGTACATCATAGGCGACCGTCTCCATCGTAGGTAATTTTTCTTCTCATTTTATCATCTTGTCATTTTTGTATTTTTTAGCAAATCATATTACCACTCATTCTCCTCCATTTGTTTAAATTGATCACATCATCACCATCACTACATCCTATTTTATTTTCTTTTATTCCCTTTTAAAAAAGTAAAAAAAAAACATAAATTAAAAAAACTTTATTGCAGCAGTAAAAAAATACTAAAAATTAAAAAAAATAAAAAAGGGAGGAAGGAGCAGCACCCCCCCCCCCGCCCCCCTTTCTTCCTCCGCCTACCCAGCGACCTAGCCGTCGTGGCCGGCGCCGCTTCCTGATGACCGAAAAATCAATGAGTGACTAAGGGAGATAATCATCACGGGTTGTTGCGACCTCAATCCCTCGAAAATCGATAGACAAGAAAAATTAGACCACCAAATAAGAATAATCAATCAAAAAGCTGAATAAGCGATCTTGCTATTTATTTATCCTGGTATAGCGACCAGGATCAAACTCAAGGAGCACGGATTGGCCAAGTGTCCTACAAAGTAATCAGAAGATGAAGAAAATAAGAAAATTTATTTTTGGTAGATTTTATAAATTTTTAAATTTTTTTATTTTTAATTATAAAGAAAAGGAGGAAAGAGGGGAAAAAGCACACAAAAAAATTTTATTAATCACTTTAAAACAGCTCAAAAAGTTCAAATAAAATTATTTTTGTGTTTTATAAATTTTTATGTGTTTTTGGTAATTTTCTAAGAATTTTATGATTTTTAGTTGATTTTATAAAAATAAAAAATACCAAAAAATCAGAATCAATGTGCAGCCATATTTGAAATGCTAATTAAAAATATGTAATTAGATCTAAAAATATGGAGAAAATTTTTGTGAGAACTAGTAAGAAGAACTAGACTACAGAAACCAAAATTTCATTTTTTATATTTTATATAATTTTAAAATTTTTATATAATTTTTAGGTTTTGTGATTTTTAGGTGTTTTATATATCCAAATCAAGCCAAAATTTGACCGAAGTAGGAAAATAACAAAACCACGGTACCTAATTTTCTTGTAATTTTTAGATGAGTTTTTTATATTTTTAGTGGATTATATAATTCAAACCGTGATAAAAACAAAGGTTTTTGATTTTTTATAAATAACAAACAGTAATAAAAATGTCCCAAAAAATAGTGAAATTTTTACACAGTGGTAGGAGCCACCTGTCCAAATTTCACAAGATTTGGAGTTTATTTGATATTTTATTCAACCACTACAAGAGCTACAACACACAGGGATTGAAACATAAGAAAAGTAACTTCCAGGGGCTAAACTGAAACACGTGCAGAAAGTATAGGGACTCAAGTGTAAAATACACACAAAATAAACACATGCTCAAATTCATCCACGTACAGGGGTATATCTGTAAATATCTGAAACTATTCATTCCATAACAGTCAGAAAACCCAAGCCT
Source organism: Ottelia alismoides (assembly GCA_037367405.1). Lineage (NCBI taxonomy): Eukaryota > Viridiplantae > Streptophyta > Magnoliopsida > Alismatales > Hydrocharitaceae > Ottelia > Ottelia alismoides. The sequence goes on along the minus strand of JAZKJV010006549.1, from coordinate 274,561 downwards.
TGATCATGCAATTAACCCAAACCTCATGTGATGAAGCATGTGAATCCACACAGTAAGGACTAAAGTGTAATATCTGAAAACTACGAGTCCTACTATGCAATTTGTCCAAGTGTACTAATTTATTTAATAGTCTAAACAAAAACTAAAAGAAAATGCAGTGGGTCGGGAGCAAATTACCCAGCCACAGCGCGTGCGGGGCGCATGAGGGTGACGTGTCGGGCGGTGAGTGGCTGGTGTGTGCACGGTCCTGATGATGCCTCTTGGAAGATCCAACGGTCCTAGCACGAGGGTAAACGTGGGGAGCACGTGGCCGTCAGATCATGGATCTAACAGCCTCACAGTGGCAGGAGACGATCGGCTCGGATTATAACTGGCGGTGAGGCGTGATCAAACGGTGGAGAAGGTTCCCGGAAGAACACCTCCTGGATGAACTTCGTCGGCGAGCTGGAGTAGCTATGCACGTCTGATGGATGATCAGCAAGGGGTCTTCGATGCGCCTCGTCACTCTGCATCTAATGGTGGTGGCCGATGAAGCTTCCCATGGTCAGATCCTCCGGCAAGGGAGGAGGGACATGGGCGACTCCCGTGAAGGATGGAGGATGCGATTGAGGGGGATAGTGCGCGCTTATTCACTTGTAGATAAAAGCTCGTGCTCGGAGGAAGACTCTGGCATGGGTTATTGGAGAAAAAGCAAAGAGAAGCGAGGAGGGTAGGCAAAGGGGGGTTCCGTCGGAGGTGGCGGAAGGAACTAGACCCGATCTTGGCTCAGATAGCCAAGATCGAGGTGATCAGATCGTGGAGGAAGGGTGACGATGGGTCGAGGCGTTGATCGATACGGTGAGGATAAGGTGTCGGGGTTCCGGCCACTAGGGCGGAGCTGGCGGAGCGATAGATGAAAGATTAAAGCTACTCAAAGAACTAGAAGCTAAGGATGCTACCTGATGGTCAGACACGTCTGGGCTAGAGATGCATGTTCTCCTAAGGTCTTTGCCTCGATGGAGCGACGCCTCCAGAGGCTCGGGTTACGTCGGCGGCAGAGCTCGATGACAAGGGTCACCGGACCTGGGGCAAACACCTCCAATCGCTCTCTACAACACCCTCCGCACTCGCTGTCACTTGAGGAAGAAGATGGAGGGCATGGGGATCGAAGATGGGGCCGAAGGTGCGTGAAATGGCTGAAGGAGGCGAAGCTTTATACTGGTAGGGGTCCGAGAAAGAAGGAGATCGAGCGCGCAATCCAAAGCTCGGATCCCTAAGAAAATGCCCGAGCGTGGATCATGGATGTATCGTGGTTAATAGGGGCTTGGGGTTTAAGGAAATGGTTGGCGGATCGAGGCGTGAAAAATCGGAGAAATCGGGTTGGCGCTAAGATCCGCAGGACTTGTGGTCCTGGGGGGAGAGTTGACCGGGGGTCAACAATTCCCTGTGGACCAATGGAAAAATTCCATTCGAAAAATATTTGAAAATTCATTTTAGAATAGTAAATGATTTTATTTCAAAAAAAATCAACATGAAAAATGTTTATTATTTTTCAAAGTAATTTTTAGTGATTTTTATTTATTTTTTTGAAAAATAAATTAATGTATATACATAGTATTATATTATATGCAAGTACATGTACCTATGTATTTTTTATTTTTATTAATTGTTTATTTTTATACAATTATCCTATTTAATATTTTATTTATTTACAGCATAAAATATGGGATTCAAAATAATTTTTATTTAATTCTTACTGTGTATTTACGAGAGTAAAATAAATATATACAACTACATATATACATGGTATATACAAGGGGAAGAGAGAGAATTTATTTTTGTCTTATTTTTATTTTTCTTATTTTTATTTTATTTTTATAAATATATACATATTATGAGGGATACATAAGTAATTTTATTTTATGAAAATAAAAATATATACATAGAAGGGGGAATATTTGCACAAAGACGAATGGCCCTATCTCTCTCTACTTGTTTTATTTTGTGGTCAGGCCCATGTTGAGCCCTCCCTTGGGTTCAGGTCACTCAATATTTATTCTAAATATTTCCTTCTTTTTCTTTATTTCTTTATTCCTTTATTTTTGTGTAAAAATATGCTAATTATGGTTATTTACATGAAGCATGCATTTTGACAATTCATTCTATTTACAAACATTTACATGGTATTTTACTATGGTTTCTAGCTAAAAAAAGGAATAAAGAGTGATGAATGGTGATTCATCACCCCCTATACTTTACTTTTGCTAGTCCCTTAACAAACACTTATTTGAAAAAGAAGTGCAAAAGAGAGAAAAAGTAAAAGAGAGGAAATCAAGGTTGACTATTAAACTTTCCTTCATTAAATTTAAATATGGAGCTCAGTCAGACCTTTGGATTATTAATTTGTCGGAGCCTTATTTGGACTTAAGCTTAAAACTTAACGTCCTATAAGTTCCACCAATCTATGGTCAAGACTCCTCAATAAACCAAATCAGAACAAGTCTACATACACAAACTTTAATGACCATGAATCTTTCCTTGTACAGTGTAAGTGATATGTAGCTCCCCACCTCAGAAGTGACAAAGAAACAACCTCCCTCAACATGGTAACTCTAATGCCTCGGTCTAGCTACTCCTTCCTCGAGGAGCGGGGTATTCCCTTCTAAGTTCAAGTACAACCGACTCAAGAAGAGGGGAAGAAGAGAATGGACCATGACCAGTGTAGCCATGTATCCTTGGGAGCTCTAACCAGTGTAGCTGAGTCTCCCGCTGCAAGCTTCATGATATGGTCATGTATAACATAAGCTTTGCTTTATTTGACTATATACACTCCGATGGGATTATTAAATTTTCAATCTGACCCACCACTTTTTTTGGAGTTTTTCTTTCTTTGCACACTTTTTTTATGTGCATATGTACAACATATCTACATGGTGCAACATATATACATAAGGAGTTTTTCCTGTTGAGCCAGTAGACTATCCCTCTTTTGAAGCTCTATTGTAACCCACAACTCCTTTCTTTAGACTTCATAACCACCAGACCAAGTTGAGACGCACTTCCTTCACTATAATAAGAAGAGAGGTTCCGCCCAGAAGTACTACCCTCATATGCTACCCGAAGCCAAAGGAAACTGCCTCCTCACCACCTCATCCGTGGAGAGCTAAGTGTAAAGTACTAGTGCAAGTAAAGCCATTATCTCTGAGAGTCATGTGTGTGTTGTTAAGTGCTCTACTTAGGCTCATCAAGATGACATATGCTCATAGCCTAGTGGACTCAAAGAATTAAGTCCCAATGGACCTGAAAAGTCCTAATCCTAAGTCCTATAAGGTTCCTCTAATAATTAGGTGGATTAAGGTCTTAACCAAGCTCCATTTGTCAATTTAATTCAAAACCAGTTTAAATGTCAACTATGATTTGGAAAAACTGTACAAATATTTACAAAGATGCAATTTTACAAATTTTTACAAATGTATAAAATTTTTGAAAAATGTTTGAAAGTATGGATGTATGCATGAATGCGAAGTTTTGCAAAATATTTTAAAAATTTACACAAGGTTTTTGCAAACTTTTTGTTTTTCAAACATTTTACAAAAAATTTGTACTATATACATAATTTTGGTATGAAAATATTTATAAAATATTTACCCAAATCATTTTTACAAACATTTGTACAAAAATAATTTTTATAAATAGATAGATATGTGCAAGAAGAATTTTATGTATAAGGGAAATTTTTAAATTTTTATGGATTTTTAGCCATTTTATTTATCAACACATTCAAACAAAGTACGAGTTATTGCTAAAGTATATATGAAATATATAAGACACCCCCCTATACTTAGCTCGAATGATGTCCTCAGAGTGATCAAGAGCGATGAAGAAGACATAACTCATGCTTAGTATAGGGAAATGAAAAGAAATGGTATATACAAAGACGAATCAAAGAATAGAATGAAGAGGACTCGGTGTTTCCCCCTATACTTAGGATCAAGTAATCCTAAGTATAGCAAGTTGTACATAAAGGGAAATCCGAGTGGAAGGATGTACAGGGTCTACCCCCCTATACTTAGGATAAAATATCCCTAAGTATAGGCAGCAAAACAGAGGTAGAAAGAATGAATAGAATACCCGAGAGTCCTACACCCCACCTATACTTAGGGTAAAGTACACCCTAAGTATAGCATAATCATAAGATGAGAAAGGGGTGTGGGACTAAAGAATAGAGTGATATGGACAACTGGATCTATACAAGTCGAAAAAACAGTGATAATTAGGCGTGAGATGTAATAGATGTGAGTCAAGAGACCACATCTCATGCAAAGTGAATCGGGGCAACGTCAACGACCCGCGGCTCATGATCTAGATATGGCTTGAGCCGCTTGCCGTTAACACGAAAGATAACATCAGAAGATAGCTCAGATATATCAATACTCCCATTGTCATGTACCTTTCTAACCAAATAGGGTCCCTTCCATTTGCTCTGTAGCTTCCCTGGAAATAGACGAAGCCTAGCATCAAACAACCATACTCTCTGTCCTGGCTCAAACTGTTTGTGGCTGATATGAGAATCATGCCACCCTTTCAGTCTCTCCTTATAATGTAGGCTGTTTGAAAAGGCAGTATCATGAAGCTCCTCTAGGGCTGCTAAATCTACCCTCCTCTGATCTCCTACACTCTCTGGATCCAAAAGTATATCAGTAATAGCCCAAAGTGACCTATGTCTCAGCCCAAAGTACCCTAATCCACAGCCAACAGAATGTACTCAAATCCCTGACTCCTAGGGAATGGACCCATGAAATCGATGCCCCATGCGTCAAAAACCTCACAGAAGTGTATGGGCTGCATCGGCATCATATCACGCTTTCCACAAGTGCCCATCCTCTGACAGTCAGCACACCTCTTCACAAACTCATCAGAGTCCTTGAAGAGAGTAGGCCACCATAGGCCGGATTGGAGCACTTTTTGTGCCGTTCTCCTCCCAGAGTGATGTCCTCCTGCCTCAAGCTTGTGGCAGTAAGTAAGGACGCTGTGGTGCTCCTCCTGAGGAATGCACCGATGCCAGATACTATCCCCTTCTTCATGATAAAGGATGGGATCCTCCCAACGATAAAACTTGGCCATCGCAAGGAAGGTCTCAAGTTTCTACCTGGGCCAATCTTGTGGAACTTTCTTGACGACAAGACAGTTCACAATATTGGAATACCATGGGAGAGAGGCGATAGCAAGGATCGCCTCATCTGGGAAGGTCTCACCTATAGGCTCAGTCTGCTCAGAATCCTCAAGATACTCTAATCGGGAGAGATGATACGCCGCCACATTCTTGACTCCAGGCTTATCCTTAATCTCTATATCAAACTCCTAGAGTAGAAGGATCCATCAGGTGAATCTGGCTTTGGCATCCTTCTTTGACATGAGGTACCTGATGGCGGTATGATCAGTATAGATGGTCACTCTGGATCCAATGATGTAAGATCTGAACTTATATAGGGCGAAAACTACGGCTAGCATATCCTTCTCAATAACAGTGTAGTTCCGTTGAGCGGCATCCAAAGTACGGCTAGTGTAGTGAATAGCAAAGAGGACTCCATCCCTCCTCTATCCCCGCACGGCCCCCACAGCAAAATCGGAGGCATCCGTCATGATCTCGAATGGGAGAGACCAATCAAGAGGCTGGAGAGTAGGAGCCTCTACAACACGACTCTTGAGAGTCTCAAATGATGATAGACACTTATCATCAACAAAGAACTCGGTGTCTTTCATCAGCAGATCAGTCAACGATCGGGCGATCCTGCTAAAATCATGAATGAAGCACCGGTAGAAACCGACTTGCCCCAGAAAAGACCGTAACTGCCGCAAATTGGACGGTGGATTGAGTTTTCTAATGACATCCACCTTCACCGGATCAACCTCCATGCCCCAGTTAGAGATGATATGGCCAAGCACCTTCCCCTGAGTCACCATGAAGTGACTCTTGTCCCAAGATAACATAAGGTGAACCTCAATGCATCACTGAAGGACTCGGTCTAGGCAGTTAAGACAAAATCGAATCTGTCACCGTAAACCAAGAAATCATCCATGAAGACCTCCAAGCACTCCCCCACCATGTCCGAAAAGATGGACAGCATGCATCTCTGGAATGTCACCGGAGCGTTTCACAATCCAAATGGCATGCGTCTGAAAGCATATGTCCCGAAGGGATAGGTGAAGGTGGTCTTGTCCTGGTCCTCGGGTGCGATGGCCACCAGATTATATCTGGAGTACCCATCTAAGAAACAATAATGGCTCTTCCCTGCCAACCTCTCTATAATCTGATCAATAAAGAGAAGGGAGAAATGATCGTTCTTGGTGACCTGGTTCAATCGTCTGTAGTCCATATAGACCCGCCAAGAAGTGGGTACCCGGATAGCGATCTCCTCTCCGGACTCACTAACAACTGTGGTGATGCCCGTCTTCTTGGGCACCACATGCAACGGAGTGACCCATTTGGAGTCGGAGATGGGGTACATAAAATCGGTGCTCCACCATTTCGAGATCTCCTTCATGACAACATCTCGAAGATTCGGGTTCAGCCGCCACTGGAACTCACGCAACGGCTTCACGTCCTCCTCGAGATAGATATGGTGGGAGCACAGGGCCGGACTTATCCCCTGGAGATCGGCTACACTCCATCCAATCACCTTGCTGTTCTTTTCAAGAACCTCCATCAGACAGGATTCCTGATCTCCAGTCAAATCAACGGAGATAATGATTGGGTACATCTCATGCTCACCCACAAGGAACCTATACTTCAGCGACGACGGTAGCGGCTTCAGCTCTGGACAAGTAGGTGCTGGCGGATCTGGCCTCTGAAAAGTTTGAGTGAATGCTGCCAAATCTGCATGGGAGAATGAGATCTCTCGCTCACAATCTGAATCTGACGAAGGCTGCTCTGCTGGACTGTCTCTGCTCTGTGTGGAATCAGCCGCCTCCCTAGTTGTAGGCACAGTGGACGTCAGACACGGTATCAAATTGTCAAACTCCTACCCAATTGATATCTGACTCCGAGGGATCTGTATCAGACTCACAAAAATCTGTCTCACGATCAGGAACCTGATCTACTGCCTGAGATGTATCTTGGACAAGGAATGCGCTCTCTAAGCTCTCCTCTACTGGCGTCTCTACATCAGCAAACTCTGAAGGTGAGAGGATAACCTGTGCGACTGTATCTACCCAAAATGTCTCGTCATTTGTAATCACAAAATCGCAGTCCTGGTGGATGTCTCGCCCTTCCTCTATCATATGCTCTAAATCGGAAGTCGGCTCTGAGCAAGCTGAATCTCTGGCTCTAGTCTCCTCGACCATCTCTATTTGTATACTCTCGCCCTCGACGCGAAAGTATACATTCCCGCTATCATGGTCGGACACTGCCTTGGTTGTGGCCAAGAACGGGCATCCTAGAATGATCGGGGTATCGGTTACGGACTCAGGGATCTCCGTGTCCAACGCAACGATGTCCACGGGGAATTTCAGGCCCTGAATCGTGACGACAACGTCCTTCAACAACCCCTTAGGCCTCTTGACAGATCGATCAGCAAACTGAAGGACCGTCCTACTCTGTCGGAGAGGGCCCAACTCGAAGCGGTCGAGAAGGGTTGCTGGAAGTAGGTTGATCGAAGAGCAACTATCTAATAGAGTGTGGTCGAACCTCTGCTCATGGATGTGGAATCTGACATACGGGGTTCCAGCATCTGGCCTCGTGGCTGTCAGACGGTTCTGAATCGCAAAACACGTGGCATGAGTAGGTACATGGACCTCTGACTAATGGTTCCACCTCTTCCTCCTAACTGTGGTCCTGTCTCTGAGTGATCATTGGAAGAGAGGTATGTGCTCCAAGGCCTCCTGTAGAGTCAGCTGGATCTGAAATCTGTCCATCAGATGCTGGCTGAACTCTATCTGATGGTTCTTTTTGGAATTTCCTTTTTTTTGCCCCTTAGCCAAGTGAAGTGCTCGAGGAATGGGGACTATATGGTCCTTCTCAGATGAAGGACTAGGAGAGGGTCTGGAATGCTCATGAAAAGCATAATCCACACATACATTATCAAGCAACACAGGTGGATCCGAAATAATAAACCCTTTCCTTTATTTGCAGAAATGTCCTGAGATACATGTACGGAAGAAGAAACAATAGGACTAGCAGAACTGAAAATGGTGGCCTCAGTACCACCCTCGACATCTGGATTCGTGGCATCAGTACCACCCTCGGCATCTGGATTCGTGGCATCAGTACCGCGCTCTAGCTCAACAACTGAAATGGTGGCATCAGTACTACCTCCTCCAACTGGTGAAGCGACTGCCTCAGTACCATCGATGGGATCAACATCCATGGTGGTGTCAGCACCACCGTCATCATCTCTAGCGACATCAGCACCACTCTCCTCCTCGCCTGGTGCTCCTAAAGTGACGTGGGATCGTCGCTCAGACGAGGCACCACCTGCTGGCATCCTATCGCTCCTAAGTGTAACAAAGTCAGCATCAAACATATATGCAGTCATATCACCAAGTGAAGCACTCGGAGTGGTAATCTCAGTGAACTATACATGCTCAGACTTCCTCATGAGGTTGTTCGGTTTTTGCTCGATCTGGGCAGGGAAGGCGGCCTTCCCTCTCACAATCTCCCGCATCTCCTGGCGGAACTCATCCATCTCCCGTCGAAAAGTGGCATGTTGCTCGGTCATGAGGCAGGCTAGATCATCCAAGGAGGGGTTCTCATAGGCTGGCTCATGAGAACCTGACGGGTAGCCTTGCTGGTAGTGAGGCTATTGCTGCTGGTGGAGGTAAGAGGGGTACTGCTGATGATACTACTACTGCTGAGGCTGTTCAGGACCCCAAGACTGTCCCTGTTGATAGGGACGAGGACCATATTGCTGGTATTGGGATGGTTGTTGCTGGTGTATAGGGGGTTGGGGTTGCTCACGTTGTTGGCCGTACTGGTCACCCTGAACTGGAGGCTGCTGTTGGGAACTGGTGCCTTCGGCTGACCAGCAGAATCCGGGATGGTCTCGTAGGATACCAGGCTGGGGTCGGTCATACCACATCCCGTTGACATCCATTATTGGCTCCTACTCATAGGTGGGTGGGGGAAGTACAGTCAGCGGTTGATTCGATTGGTAAACCACCATCTGAGTATCCTAGGATGGTGGTGGCTGGTAAAACTATGGTGGCTGCTGGTACGACTCTGCATGTACAATGTGAACCTGTCAAGGCTGACTGGAGTGGTGGGACGAGCTACCATTGCTGCTCGGATCTCCTCGTGACCGAAGACAGAGCTGAGAAGCCGTCTGTGCCTCCTGGAGACACATGAGCTGTGTCTTCAGGTCACTCAGCGTCTGTGCCATCTGATCCATCTGCGATATGCCCTGGCACTACTTCTTCTCGATCAACTCGATCCGGTCCAGCTTCTCGCTGATGATGCCCATGTCTTTAGCTGTAGACTCGGCCTATGCGGCTGCTGCAGATGAAGTAGAAGGACCGGCATCGACCCGTGCTATCCTCTGGTATTGCACGGCCTGTGGCTAGGGACGTCCCTGAGTGTAGAGGCGAGTCACAGTGTAGTTCTTGGCCATCTCCTCATAGATGACCCAGACCTGATCCTCATCCATGGCGAAGTAAGAACCGCCACAAGAAGCATTCACCAGGCCCTGCACCTCTGGTGTCAGTCCCCAAATGAAGCTCTGAATTAGGTTCAGCTTCGTGATGTCGTGGTGCGGGCATCTGTCGGTAAGCTCTCTAAACCTCTCCCATGCCTCATGAAACTACTCGTTGGGGAGCATGGAGAAGTTGTTGATCAGGGCCCTCGCTGCATTGGTCTACCCGAGTGGATAGTACTTGTTCAAGTACTCTGTGTGGAGCTGCTCCCAGGTGTACACAAATCTCCCACATGCTTTAGCCAGTTGGATGCTCTATCAGCATGGGAGAAGGGGAAGGCAATCATCCGAATAGTGTCCTCGTCCACCTGCTAATCATGGACGGTGCTGCAGATCATCTCAAACTCCTGGAGATGCAGATGGGGATCCTCAGTGGCGAGCCTGTGGAAGCGGGGAAGAATCTGAAGTGTCTGTGGAGGGAACTTGAAGTCACCCACGATCGTCGGAAGTACCACCCACCGGTGTGTAAGTGTCGATCCGGGGTTGTGCAACTCCCACATCGGTCTCGGCTGCTCTTCCGGTTGGACTGGCTCCTCTGGCTGATCTGGATCCCTCTCTCCCGCGGCTCTCGGCTGCTCTTGCATTGTCCTCAGCCTCTCTATCTCTCTCCTCATCTCCAGCATGAAGGCTCCCTGATCCCGTCTCTGGCGTTGCATCGTCTCGAGGGAAGCCAACAAGGTGTTGTTGATCGCACTCTGGTCCATTACGTATGTCGTCGTCTAAGGTCGCTGACTCTCGATGCGCTCCTCACTACTGGCCATGGTCTCTGCAAAGGCAAAAGACCCAAACTCAGGTGTCGATTAAATTATTTGTCTACTGTCTCTCATCTGGCATTGGTATCTCTGGACTGGTAGAAGGGTGGTCAAGGGGGAACAGGGTGGAATCGAACTCAGGTTCGGAGAGTAGGTCTCGTCTCTCACGAACCAACCTAGATGAACGGGCCGGAGTGCTAAAAAGCGGTGCAGCCAGAGGCTACCTAAGAGACCTCCTGCCCATCATCTTGATCTGGCGAGTCGGGCAGATGAGATCTTGAAACACACAAGATGAGCAAACAAACCCCTGATTCACCTATGCAACACGGAGCTGAAGACTGTAAAGGTTCGGTCAATTATCTTGTCGATTTTATTTAGGTGATCAAGTCAGTCTATGAGAGCGGTTACGCGAGCCGATGGGGATCCAATCCTCCCAATAGACTGTCCCGTATAAAAGGTCGGTAGTCTGATCGGAATCGGATATGGCTCTAGCCTAGTGTGCGGGTCGCTCCCTCGCTCATCCAAACCAGACAAGGAGGGGGTTGCTCTCCCCAAGACAAATTTTTAGGTGAGGTGTCTTTTAGGGTCAAGTGTGTTTAGTAGTCCCAATTTTATAGTTTTTCTTTTTATGTATTTTTCAAGCAAACAATGCCTAACGAATTTTCTGGTTCTCCTGGTTATTTAAGTCCGAAAACTGGGAGGAGAAGATGAAAAAGCCGACACGCGAAGAAATAAATGATGCATGTAGAGTAAGAGATGCGTACCTGACTCCAGCAGTCTACATGCAAAATGATCTGCGCATAAAAGTAAAGACTAAAAATAAACTACGTATATGATGCACAAGAAACCGGCCTTAATAGAGCAATTTCTACACGATAAGAACAATAGCCGGGTACTCAAACCTAAGTCTGGAGTCCTATCTTGGGAGCCACTCGGTGTCCGCCACAACGGATCCTGCACGCGTTGTATGTGACTCCTCAAGGCACGTGGACTAGAGTCTAAGTAATCTGAGTTTTTATTGTGAGTTAATTAATTAGGTCCAATTACGATCTAATAGGTGTAGGCAGATAATTAGGGTTTGGATCCTAATCAATTACGTCACAATCAGAATAAAATCCTAAGCTAAGGCCAAAACTGCATAAATCAGATAAGCAGTTAATAAAATGCGAGAAAATTAAAAACCAGCAAAAAACGCGGTGAGGTCCCCCGAGCACACCAGTGCTCGGCGAAACAGACCCAGGTATTCACCGTTAGAGTCCAAGTGTGTGTCCTGTATTAATACAATAATAGTCTCGCTGAAATAAAACTAAACTACTCTACACTAAGCTACGGCTATCTGCGCGACTATTCCGCGACTCCCACACTCCTGCTCGGCTCCTCGTGCTCTCCTATGGCTCTATGCAGAAAAGAGCCACCTCCGACTCCCGTGGTTGCTTCGGTTTCCGAAAAAGCCGCCTTCGTCCTCGGGCCCTCACAAGAAGAAGAGACGGAAATGTGTCAGACCAGATTATTATAAAAATATACAAATAAAATCAGACAAAAGTATCTACAAATATCTATAGAAAAGCTGTGAAAATGAAAACCCCAAAAAATCAAAAACGACTACTAAGTTGTGCTCCCCGGCAACGACGCCATTCTGATGACCGAAAAATCAACGAGAGACTAAGAGAGATAAATATCACGGGTCGTTGCGACCTCAATCCCTCGAAAATCAATCAACAATAAAAATTAGACCACCAAATAAGAATAATCAGTCAAAAATCCAAATAAGCGATCTTGTTATTTAATTAATCTGGTATAGCGACTAGGGTCAAACTCAAGGACCACGGATTGGCCAAGTGGCCTACGAAGTAGTCAAAAGATGGAGAAATAAGAAAATGTATTTTTGGTGGATTTTATAAATTTTTATATTTTTTTATATTTTTAATTATAAAGAAAATGAGGAAAGCGGAGAAAAAGCACACAAACAACAATTTATTAATCACTTTAAAACAGCTCAGAAAATTCAAAAAAATTTGGTGTTTTATAAATTTTTAAGTGTTTTTGGTAATTTTCTCAGAATTTTGTGATTTTAAATTCATTTTATAAAAATAGAAAAAGAACGAAAATCAGAATCAATGTGCAGCCAAATTTGAAAGGCTAATTAAAAATATGTAATTAGCCTCTAAAAATCTGGAGACAATTTTTATGAGAACTAGAAAGAATAACTAGACTACATAAACCAAAATTGCATTTTTTATATTTTATAGAATTTTTAAGAATTTTTATAAGATTTTTAGGGTTTCGTGATTTTTAGGTGTTTTTTATATCCAAATCTACCCAAAATTGGACTGAAGTAGGAAAATAACAAAACAAACAGTACCTAATTTTTTGTAATTTTTGGATGAGTTTTTATATTTTTAGTGGATTTTATAATTCAAATAGTGATAAAAACAAGGGTTTTTTATTTTTAAAAACGACAAACAATAATAAAAATGTCCAAAAAATAGTGAAATTTTTACACAGTGGCAGGAGCCACGTGTCCAAATTTCACAAGATTTGGAGTTTATTTTATATTTTATTCAACCACTACAAGAGCCACAGCACAGGGATTGAAATGCAAGAAAAGTAACTTTCAAGGGCTAAACTGAAACATGTGCAGAAAGTACAAGGGTTCAAGTGTAAAATGCACACAAAATCAACGCATGTTCAAATTCATCCACGCACAGGGGTATATCTGTAAATATCTGAAACTAAATCTTCATTCCATAACAGTCAAAAAACCCAAGCCCTGATCATGCAATTAACCCAAACCTCATGTGACGAAGCATGTGAATCCACATAGCAGGGACGAAAGTGTAATATCTGAAAACTACAGGTCCTACTATGCAATTTGTCCAAGTGTAATAATTTATTTAATATACCAAACAAAAACTAAACGAAAATACAGGGGGTCAGGCGCAAATTACCCAGCCACAACACGTGCAGGGCGCGTGAGGGTGACATGTCGGGCGGTGAGTGGCTGGCATGTGCACGATCCTGACGATGCCTCCTGGAAGATCCAACGGTCCTGGCACGAGGGTGAACGTGGGGAGCACGTGGCCATCAGATCATGGATCTAACGGCCTGACAGTGGCAGGCGATGGTCGGCTCGGATGATAACTGGCGGTGATGCGTGATCCAAGGGTAGAGAAGGTGCCTCGAAGAACACCTCCAGGATGAACATCGCCGGCGAACTGGAGCAACTATGCATGTCTGACGGATGATCAGCAAGGCGTCTTCGATGCGCCTCGTCACTCTGCGTCTAATGGTGGTGGCCAATGAAGCTTCCTATGGTCAGATCCTCCAGCGAGGAAGGAGAGACCTGGGCGACTCCGGCGAAGGATGGAGGATGCGACTAAGGGGGGTAGCGCGCTCTTATTCACCTGCAGATAAAAGCTCGTGCTCGTAGGAAGACTCCGGCATGGCTTATTGGAGAAAAAGCAAAGATAAGCGAGGCGGGTAGGCGAAGGGGGTTCCGGCGGAGGTGGCGGAAGGAACCCGACCCGATCTTGGCTCGGATAGCCAAGATAGAGGAGATCAGATCGTGGAGGAAGGGTGACGATGGGTCGAGGCGTTGATCGATACGGTGAGGATGAGGTGTCGGGGCTCCAGCCACTGGGGCGGAGCTGGCAGAGCGGTAGATGAAAGATTAAAGCTACTCAACGAACTAGAAGCTAAGGAAGGTACTTGATGGTCGGATGCATCTAGGCTGGAGCTGCTGGTTCTCCTAAGCTCTTTGCCTTGATGGAGAAACGCCTCCAGAGGCTCGGACTACGCCAGCGGCGGAGCTCGACGACAAGGGTCGCCGGACCTGGGGCAAACACCTCCAGTCGCTCTCTACAACACCCTCCGCACTCGCTGTCACTCGAGGAAGAAGATGGAGGTCACGGGGATCGAAGATGGGGGCCGAAGGTGCGTGAAATGGCGGAAGGAGGTGAAGCTTTATACTGGTAGGGGTCCGAGAAAGAAGGAGATCAGGCGCGCAATCCAAAGCTCGGATCCCTAAGAAAATGCCTGGGCGTGGATCATGGATGTATCGTGGTTAATCGGGGCCCGAGATTTAAGGAAATGGTTGGAGGATCGAGGCGTGAAAAATCGGAGAAATCAGGTTGGCGCTAAGATCCGCGGGACTTGTGATCCTGGGGGGGAGTTGATCGGGGTCAACAATCCCCAATGGACCAATGGAAAAATTTCATTGGAAAAATATTTGAAACTTCATTTTAGAATAGAAAATGATTTTATTTCAAAACATTTTCAACATGAAAAATATTTATTATTTTTTAAAGTAATTTTTAGTGATTTTTATTTATTTTCTTGAAAAATAAATTAATGTATATACATAGTATTATATTATATACAAGTACATGTACCTTTGTATTTTTTATTTTTATTTTTTAATTGTTTATTTTTGTACAAGTATCCTTATTTTATATTTTATTTATTTACATCATAAAATATGGGATTCAAAATAATTTTTATTTAATTTCTATTATGTATTTACAAGAGTAAAATAAATATATACATGTACATATATACATGGTATATACAAGGGGAAGGGAGAGAATTTATTTTTGTCTTATTTTTATTTTTCTTATTTTATCTTTATTTTTATAACTATATAAACATTATAAGGGATACATAACTTATTTTATTTTACGAAAATAAAATATATACATAAAGGGGGAATATTTGCACAAAGATGAATGGCCCTATCTCTCTTTAGTTGTTTTATTTTGCAGTATGGTCCATGTTGAGCCCTCCCTTGGGTTCAGGTCACTCAATATTTATTCTAAATATTTCCCTCTTTTTTCTTTATTTCTTTATTTCTTTATTTTTGTGCAAAAATATGCTAATTATGGTTATTTACATGAAGCATGCATTTTGACAATTCATTCTATTTACTACCATTTACATGGTATTTTACTAAGGTTTCTAGCTAAAATATAGGAATAAAGAGTGATGAATGGTGATTCATCACTTCCTCTGCCGCTCCAGCTCCTGTCCACCGCCACCACAAGGAGCAGCCGCGGCTCCGCGATGCCACCCTCTTCCCACCGTCGATCCGTCCAATGGCTTGCCACCGTCCCTTCGCGTCGCGCCACCGCGGCCGCTCTCCGCCACCGCAGCCTGTCGCCGCCCCTTCGTCGCCCTCCTCCACCGACCTGCCCGCATCGCCGTACCCCCCTGAGCCGCCCGTCACGCGAGCGAGCCGTCGCTGCCGTCCACGCCTTTTGGGTTCCCCCATCGTGCCCCCAAAGGAAGAAGGTCTTTTATTATTTTTTTAATTTATATGAAAATTGCATTTTATATTTTTTTATTTTATGTAATTACAATCAAGTCCTTGTGTGTAGTTTGTATTGCATTTTCAATTTCTGATTTTTGCATGGATACCCTGTGTTCGTTTTTTAATTTGGACTTCAATATTGCATCTTTTTATACAAGAAAAAATGTCATTGTGTCGAGCAACTTAGTATCTATCATGTGAATATTTATTTATATTCTGATATTTGGGTAATTAATTAAAATTTTCTAATTGAAATTCTGCATATTTTACCAATTTTGTTCTATTAAATTCATATCTGACACATAGTTGCTTTAAAAATTCCACAAAAATTAGACCTAATGCCTTGATAGATGATTGAGATACTACCCAAATTTCAGCGCAATTGGAATTATTTGTGCCTGCAATAAATTGTGGAGTGTTTTTAGTAAATGGTTTTTAATTAAATCCAAATACATTCTTTTCACAAAATTTCAAGTCTCCTGGATGCCATATGAAAATACCTATGTGAGATAATTCGCTCTCTGTCTTACTTGCTATTTTGGATTTATTAGGAATTAATTACTCACTGTCATGCTGTTTTCACTAAAAAATTCATAAAAAATTTCATATTTTGTCAAAAAATTCCAAATTTATTACTGTAGCTTTCATGCATCATGTTTTGGTTCCAGTAAATTTTTCATGATTTTTGCTTATGGTTTATATGAAAAATTGTGAAAAAAAACCCATAAAAAGTGTACATTTTTAATTGTTGCATCTTACTCCATAAAATTCTAAAAAAATATGTGTTGCATTTATTATTGGATTAAGTTTACTG
The DNA here is from genome assembly GCA_037367405.1 of Ottelia alismoides. Lineage (NCBI taxonomy): Eukaryota > Viridiplantae > Streptophyta > Magnoliopsida > Alismatales > Hydrocharitaceae > Ottelia > Ottelia alismoides. The sequence goes on along the minus strand of JAZKJV010006549.1, from coordinate 258,025 downwards.
GAAAAATATAATTTATCTAATCTGAATTGATTAACATGAAAATTTATTTGGCTATGTTGTGTGATTTCTTAGTAACTTAATTCACCCGCATTTTGCATTGGCATTCGTTTTTGCATAAAAAAAATATATTAAAAAACTGCATTGGAAATCTAGAACTTAATTTTCAAATTACCCCTGAAGTTATTCCTTTGCCTCCCTGTGTTCGACCCTAGACTTTCCCGGGATATAAACTAAAGCCAAGACACTCTTCACGGAGATCCTTATCTCGATTCTCATTGATTCGCTAAGTACACGTACTACGATATGCCCAAATTAAACATCGTATTTAGCGACTCGTCATGTGGGAGGATCGATGCCGCCATCTCCGGCAATGCAGAGATGAAGTTCGATGAGGGTGACAGAGGTTCTGGAGAAGGGATATAGCGAGCGGAGGTTTTGGTGAGAGTGAGGATGACATGGCAAAGCTTGTGAGATGGTTAGGTGATGACGATAGGTGAATGTGTGCATCATAAAAGTAAGACAAAAATAAAGAAAAACTAGGGAGAGGAAGTTACCTGATTGGAGATGTAGCTATGGTGGAGGAGGTGGTATATGCTGAGGCTCTATTTGACCCTCCGGTCGTTGCTCAATCTGGTTGATTGGTCCAGGGGGCTCTACGACACCTAGGGCGGCCGTTACATGGCCTGAGGGTCGTGGATCTCACTAGAGCAAGAAGAGGCCACGATGGCCCTCCTCCGACCTCCGTTTGTCACAGGGAGGTAGAGGAGGGCTAGGGCTCATGCTCAGAGATGGTGGATCAAGGTTGTGGTTGGCAGAGGTGGAGTTTCATTGGGTGATGTCTCCAGCCGTTTCAATGGTGACGAGGGGTTTTTGAATGTCTGACATGAATGCTGGTAGTGAAGGGAATAAACGATAGGGGTTACGTGAATGAGATAGATCTTGGAGCTCCGTGGGGGGTTGTTTAGGGCATGGAGAGGTGGTCGGGGCAATAGCTAGAATAGGAAAGGGGGTGGCAAGGTTTCGAGTGAAACGACTGTGGGGGGAGGGTGTTATGGAGGTAGGAGATGAATCCTAGACCGTTAGATCATGCAATCCAACGATCCTTAAAGGAGGCACAAGCGAACGGCTGACATTAGATCATCAGATCTGATCCAGTGGTGGAGGTAAAGGCGGTGGTGGCGATTCAGATGGGACCTGGAGTCCCATACAACGGAGGAGGATGGAAAGGGAGTCGTGGTTGGAGCCAAGCCGTTGGATGTTAATCATCGAACGGTGGAGAGGGAAAGGGAAGCGGTTGGTTGAGATGGAATAGATCAGGGGAGTTTGAAGGGTGGAGAGTAAGGTGTGGGCTAACGGCTAGCATGATATATGGGGGTCTCATCCAACGGTGACTATGGAAGGGATGGCGTGGAAGTGGAGCTGGCGTTGGATGCTAGGGCATCCAATGACTCAAAGCGAGACGGAAAGCAATGGCTAATATTAGATCTCAAATAGGATCTAATGGATGATAGTGAAGCGGGAGTGGACGGTTGAGACTGAGGCGGAAAAAGGGGATCCAATGACTTAGAGCAAGGTCAAGTGGAAAGAAGAGGGAGCGATCGCATGGCAGCTCCAGAGGGCACCACGTGGTCGCTTTAGAAAATTAGAAAAATACAAAAACAAAGAAAAATCTAAAAGAAATAAAAAGGAGTTCGAATTAGAAAACGTCAACACATGAAAGTTGTATATCTCGATGAGATCTACAAGTTTCATGTAAGACAAAAAGCCAAAAGAGGTCATTTATACAAAAGTGTATTTTTGGGTGCATTTTTAAAGGATAAAAGCACGACTATAGGGCTTTGATATTTTTTGTATTTTTTTATCTCTTTTAAATGTCAGAATAATTATAAAAGAATTAATAACCTAATTTTTATGGGTTTTTAATAAGGTAGAAAATAAAGAAGGAGGTTAGTAATTAAATACAATATATAGTATTAATTTTACACAAAATATATACAGTATAATACATGTTAAAAATGATGAATTATTAGTGACTTTTATTGAATTATTTAAGCAAGGAGATTAATAATTTGATTTTAATATGAGATTCATCGTCATATACTCTCAATCCCGATTACAACAGGAATCCCTAAGAGGGTTCAGTGAGTCGTTTAGGTTCGAATCGAAGTGGTCCAAGCTCCACCACATGCTCCGCCGCGAGCTTGCTCCATTCTGGGCGAGGTCATGTAAATCTCTTCCTTTCTTAGTTTATTATTCCTAGTGTTAGCAGTATCCTAGTCATGTAATTTAATTCTTTTAATTTTGTCGAATCCATTACAAAATCCAAATCTTCAGTTTGACAGAGCTTCAGCTCCGCCTTCTATTTCCGATCGCTCCGACCAACCTTCGCCTCCGCTATCACCTTCGTCTTCTTTCCTAGCATTTCCCTACGCCCCACAAGCATCCAGTCAACTCGATCCTCGCTGGATCGGGATTTAGTTACTCCTCCTTAGCCTCACACCAGTGCACCTCCGCTTGACCACATCTTTGCTCATCCGCAACCTAACAAGACCCCTAGAACCCTTGTCTTCGTGTGCCTTAGCTTCCTGCAGGTTCTAGAGGGCCAAAGAACCCTGAGTCAGTGGATTTTGATAGAATAGAAGGCACCTGGAGCCTCTGTGCTTCCCTAACCTCATCAGACCTTGTCTAGCTTCAGCGACCCGTCTGAGATCGACATCCAACGCAGAGGATCAACCGCTCCATTTTACACCATATCTGAGCATTCCATGTGGCTGGACAAGTAAGGATGAGCTAATAAAAGCTCGACCACTTCGAGGTCTTGATATGTTCTTCCACCCCTCTTCTCCACCATCCGATCAAGTGTCCGCTCTCACGTGTACGCCATCCATTGGTGCTGAGGGCTTAGTAGTCGTATTTTTTTCCGCGGCTTTCTTTTTTGCGATTTTCTGTAAAGATCTTTGTATATATTATTCTGACTTGTTTATATAATAATCTGGTCTGATCACACTCTCTGTTTGTTTTCTTGCGAGGGCCCGAGGACCGAGGCGGCTTTCTTCGGAAGCCGAGCAACCGCGGGAGTCGTAGGCGGCTCTCTTCTCTACAGAGCTGCAGGAGGACGCGAGGAGCGAGCAGGAGTGTGGGAGTCGCGGAATTGCCGCAGATTAGATTAACCGTAGATTAGATTCCTCTATCAGATCCAAGGATCTAATCCCGAGCGTCAAATCGCAAATCGTCATCAACCGTTGCGAAGTCGTTAAGTGAATAAGTAAGCAGATCCAGTCGTCGACTCATGCTTTAGGGGGTAAATGTCATGCAAAGCCCCACATTTTGTCTATTTTTATTTAGTCATGTAACTTATTCAATGCGTTTAATATTTTTTGTAATATTTGCAACTAGGCCCTTCTACTTCACATATTTGCATTTAGGTTTTGTTCACATCACCTCACATAACCGTGCATGTGAGGCGATTGGAATATTTGCACATAAGCCCCTAGACTTTTTATATTTCATTTTAGTCCTATTTTTGAATTAATAATGTAATGCTCCTTGGTAAAATTGCATCTGACCCCTCGACCTTTGTTGTAATTACATAAACACCCCTCTAGATATTGTTTATTGGATATATTCTTGAAAAAATTGCATTTTTGACCCATATTTCTCTAAGGTGGTCCATAAATTTAAATATTTGCATAAATGCCCGTGATAGATTGTATTTTATTTTTAGGATTTAATTTTATTAGAAATACCTTCAAGCCTCTAATAATTCATAGAAGATATTCATTAATACTTGAGATCTACATCCATCACATATATTTTTTATTACATTTATGAATAGACTACAACTCGAGATTCGCCTTGAGATCACTCATTGCCGGTTTTACAGAGTTAGCTGGCCCCAGAGCGGAGGAGTAGGAACTAGGCAATTGATGTCTTTGCTAAGTGAGGGGAAAGAAAAATACCAAAATTAGATAAAAGTATAAAAAAGCCAAAAATATTTTATTTCATGAATTCTAAATATTTATAGCAATAGTTATAAATATTAAGGGCTATCTCTCTATATAGCTATTTGTACATTTATTACAATTATTCATTTAGTTAAAGACTAAAAATAAGAAAATATAAAAAGAAAAATATAGAATTAAAAATATACATATATATATATTCAAAAAAATATTAATTTAAAATCGACAAAAAAATAAAAATCCCTAAAAACACAAAATAATTTATTATCTTCTTTTAGCCAATTTTGATTGTATATCCCCCGTTCTCCTGTATTCGAAGAGAAGGAGAAAGAGAAAAAGAAAGAAATGAAGGATATGGTTAGATCCTCAAGCGCATCACGGAAGCGTGATCGTCGTATCGGATACGACGAAGAACGACTAGTCGCACTAGTTGTTCTATGCAGCGGAAATTAAAAAATTTTCATGTGACGAAACCACATGATCCAAGAACACTTCTCGGATCATTTCGTCTAAACCACAAACAAGTATTAGGGTTACCTCTTGAAGCGTGGTTGCGATCGAGTCTCTAAACAAAGAGACCTCCTGTCTCACGTCCGATCCGACGGAGGAGACGCTTGCGAGCGCAGGGATGAACCGCGTGCTTCTCGCAATCCCATGTTGATGATCCAAGCGGTGGATCTCCTGATCTCGACACACGAGATCCGACGTCTTCTTCATGAGCAAGGCACGCCGAAGTAGACGGAGTTCCACGAGCAAAACATCGGGCAGCATAACGACGATGCTGCGGCGATGTAGAGCCTCTCTATGGCATCCATGGTGGACGGCCACTTGAGAGAGATAGAGAGAGGGCGTGTAGAGAGAAAGAGAGAGAGAGAGAGAGAGAGAGAGAGACTTATTGTCTCTTGTTGTGTGTAAAGAAGAGCAAAGGGGTGCCTCTCCTTTTATAGGATTTTGGGATCCATGGATCTGAATCCATGGGACAACACAAATCCAATGGTTCACATTAATTTGTGTTTCTTTCAATGGTCATGAATTGTTGCTAAAAACACAACAACAATTAATTTAATTTAGATTAAATCTATAATGATAAATAAACATAATTCAATCACCAAATTAAATCAATCCACATTGGAGAAAATGGAAAGGAGGCTCCTCCCTTCCATATTGGTGGCTGTCCCCCCTCTCCTATTAGGAAAAGGAGATTCCAATGCAATCTCCAAGATTGCATATATCTATAATATTTGCAACAACTTTTGTTGCAAATTATTTCACAAAAATAAATCCAATTTATTTTGTGAACTTGCAATCATGTCATTGGAAATTTATGAATCACATTCACAACCCAAAACAAAATGTAAATTACATTTTCAATTTAATGTCCAATGTGAATCCAATTCACATTAACATTTAATTAACAAATGTAAATTACAAATAGCTCTCTCTTATATATTATAAATCACATTTATAATATATATGACTAATATGGATATTGCTATCCACATTATTCATATCCATGATAATTAAATCATATTTAATCGTCTTGGATCTCTATTCTCTTGTGTCCAAATAATATGAATCACATTCACATTATTTACATCTCTGATAATTAAATCACATTTAATTATCTAAGATAACTCTCTTTATAATATGAATCAAATTCATATTACTCATGATAATTATATCACATTTAATTATCCATTTTCTCAATGCTCAGATACATGTTATCAACAATGAAATTATCCTGAATCCTTTCAAGGATAATGCGCTTTCTCCGCAGATACTTGGAGATAAGGACATGGTGACTGCATTGTTCCACGTATAGTGACTTGGATATTGAGATCGTATCTCAAATCCAGATAACGGGCCTCCCATAGATGCTTGATTAAATCAAGACCGTAAATCTAATCTTCATCTAAATCATATTCAGATCAATGTCCAACATTTGGACGAAGATTAGATCACTTCTCTGCTGAGAGGAGTCACTAAAATCCAGACTCGTTTCATCACTCCCTAGGAATGGAAGCGTCACGGTTATACAATCGTTTGTGATCACATCACCCTCAGGTATTCCCAATACCTGTACATCCTGCATACTGGAAGACTCAGATTAAACCCGAAGTATTAGATCAACTTAACACTGTCTACTTCAGGGTTTTATCAGTAAGTTTCTCATTCGATCATTGGGAGTTGGTATCGATCATATACTTTCCAAAAGCATATATCATACCTAGGTCTTGATCATATACTTTCCAAAAGTATATATCAAACCTACAAATTCAGTCAAGCTTCCAAAGCGAGACGACCGTGCACGGAATTTGATTCTTCCCAATATCTCATGAGTGAGCTCATGTCTTCCGGTTCAATAAATGAACCTGTATGATCCCTTTGAGAGATCGTATTACTCATATGCCCTTATATGCACACCAGCGCGTCGGTGTATAGACCTTGGTTAGGTCATCAACCTATTGGTCTGCCAAATGTACATACTCAGACATATAGCAACACATCTGTCTCTGGACAGAGGATGCGTGCCTGTATCATGACAGCATACGATATAGGACTTCGGTTATCTCGATCTCGTTAAGTCAACTCTTTGACCTAACTAATCTGACACCTCCGAACCTCTATTCCTATGCAGAGGACCTGCATCAAGAGGTCTGTCAGATATCAGCCTTTAGAGATAAGGATTGCCATCTCCTACTCAGGCTGGAGATCATCTCTTAACAATCATTTGACGGTGCTTGATGAGTCCTCAATCTAAACCTTTAGATATTCATCCAAGCACCGGCCTCTATGATTCAATTAGTTGAATCAACAGCTGTATGATCATCAAGATGGTGTACATAACCCTAATTGTACTAAGGCACCTATTATGCAAATTATTTATTCTTCATATCAGATCAGGGAATGGCATTTGCAATAACATTTATTGCTTAATGGCTCGCCGTGGGCTCGCATTTCCAATAATCTCCCACTAGCCCAAAGAGCCATTAATGGGCTATCATTTAAACCCGCACTCATGTGACAATCATAGGCTATTTAAAAAAATTTGGTAAGCTGATCAGTCACTCTGTTCCCACGAGACTACGCCAAGTCCTTTTACGGTACTTGCATATCCCCAGTTACAGTGCTCGCATCTAATGCGAATGTTGCATCTCATGCAACCAATACTCAATCTTGTTAAAGCTATTATAGTGTCCTTGACACTATAGCTTAATAATTGTTATAACCAGTATTTCCATAATCCTTATCAGAATACCTTTATTCATGGAGATCTCTATCTCCTAAGGTATCCACAGTTAAAACCTTTTAGATCTCTATCTATAAAGTCTTAAGCTTTTGAAGATAAGACTTTGGGATCACTATCTCAAAACTCTTATCCTCTTTGAAGATAATGTTATTTCTGCAATCAAGTGTTTTATCTCCATAGTAGAATTAGGAACACTTTACTGCTCCCACTGTATGGCAGATATCTGGCTTCTGTACACATTTAGCATACACTCAGCTTCTCGTAACTAATGCACAAGTGCAAGTAGTTCTAGCATTTTCTTCCTCAACTCTTTGAGGTGCTATCCCTTTAGGTCAGTACCATATTTTAAGGGATGGAAGCCTTTCTTGAATTTTCCATAAAAATGGAATATGTCCAAGGTGTACCACTAATGTGACAGTCCCAATACCCTCTTCACTTTGCTACTGAACACCTTCAGAACTAAGATCCAAGAGGTATTCTTGAGATCATATCTCAATTTATGGAATAACCAGATAACAAAACACTTATTATTATCCTTATATCATTTTAAATGATTAGGATATCATCTACATTCAGCATGACGAACACAAAGGCACTCCCACTAAGCTTCACATGGCTCATCAAGATTCCATCTGAAATCATAACATTTATAATTTCATCAAATCTTATGGTCCAACTTCAAGAAGCTTATTTGAGTCCATAGATGGAGCTCTCTAGCTTGCACACCTTGCTTTCCTCAACCATGAAGCCCTGGGGTTACTTCATGTGAATATCCTCAGAGATATATTCATAGAGGAATGCAATATTGACTTACAAGATTGACTTACATCTTAAAGATGCAATAGTCAAGTTGTGTAACCAAGGTTAGCAATATTCCGATGATTTTAAGCATGGTCACCAAAGAGCAAGTCTCATTGCCAGCAATGTCTTCTCTTCCGGTGTGTAGCTCATGGCTACGAACCGTGCTTTGAAGGTCTCTACCTTCTCATCAGGTTCCCTATCTCTTAAAGATCCATTTACACCTTTACAGGTCTTACCCATATAGGTGGATCCTCGAGGATCCATATACAACACTTGTATATGAAGTCTACATTAGACTTTTATTTGCTAACATCCATCTATCCATGCTATGATCTTCAGAAGCTTCATCACATGAAGTTCGATCATTGTCAGATTTCTCTGACACATGGAATCCTTCCTCAAACTCATTTGAAAAAGTTTTAATGTTTCATCTTTAATTGTCCTTTTAGTTTCCAATTTCCGGAGCCTCATTATCTTTTCAAGATTAAATAAGTTCCTACACTTCATTTTCATCTTGATTCTCAAGAGTCTCAACCTCCAAGAATCACATTCTCAGAGATGAGATATTTTAAGAATCTCAAGGACATAAAGTAGGTATCCAATACCATCCTTTATTTTCCTAATGAAGCAGCACTCTCAAGTGCTCGATTCCATCTTGCATGGAACCTTATTAAGGATATACATCGTAGTCTCTACTACACATATATACCCGGAAACTAAGGGATAATTATGCTAAAATTCATCATTGATAAGATCATGTCACACATGATCCAATTGTATCTCCCTATAACTCTATTGAGTTAAGGTGTGTTAGGAGGATTGAGATAGAAATGATATTCATATCTCCATAAGGCATTTTTTGAATTCATCTAACAGGTACAAGCTACCTAGATTAGATCGATTTCATTTTATCTTCCTTTAAACTTTGGTTGTAGACCAAAATTATGTGAAATCTTTGAACACTTCAAAGGTTTCTAGGTGAAGAGAAGAAATCTCATATCATACATAATCATCAGTAGATATCATATATCCATAATGTTTACTAATATATAGATGATCCGCATACATCACTATGTATGAGATTCTGAATACCTTGACATCTTACACCATTCCCAAATAAGGGTGTATTGGACATTTTTACCATATTCAGAAGTATGTAAGTTTTGAAATTTTAGACATTCTAAAGTTTCATCTCTTACTAGTCTATTGATCAAATCAATAGACAAATGTCCAAGGCTTGATGCTAGATCATTGTCAAATGATCTTCATCCTCCTATTGATCTTAAGGTTTAATTTCAGTATTTAGAAATGTCAATGAACCATTCATTAATTTTCTAATTTAGTGGAGTCCACTAGATCTTAGATTACTATGTGAAATATTTCCATCATAACTCTTTATGATAGATTTATTACAGAATTCATGTTTATTTCCAACATTTAGAAATAAATAATGAATGTATTCTAATATCCAGGCCATAGAGACATTCTCTAAGACTAAGGGCTCTCCCACTGAAATTTACAAGTCTATCAATCTAACAGAGATTGTTGCAACAATTGTATCAAAATCCATGTGGATAACTATAGAACTTAAGATCAAATATTCCAGTCTTCTCAAACATATGCAACCCATTGCAAGTGTTGTAGACAGTTGAGATACAATTACAAGACTTTATCTTATCAAATAAGAAAGTCATCTCAATGATTTATGTAGATTATTCTGATGCTCTATCCGAATCCTTCTCTAAGGATTCTAGACAGACTTCATAGTCATACTATCAACACATCATCTTATTGCAGTATTGGCATTCATCCAACTCTTTGGATGTCATATGGAAGTCACAGAAATACAGTCAACTCTTTGACTATACCTCTTACTTGGGTCCAACCCATGCTTCCGCTGCGCTCCCTTTATCTATAAACAACCATTGCTTAAGACTAAGGATCTCTTATGTTAAATTCGAAAGAATTCAATGTAAGAGTATTTCAACATTTATACATGCCTCATTAAATTCATACAATATGAATATTATGAAGCTTCATGAATGACTAGAGTATAGACGGTATAATGATGACATTTATCATGTCTACATCCATCTAGACCCTTAAAATATTGGTTCAGGTAGGTATTCAAACATTTTGAATACATCATCTCTTATGGATCCACCATTCTGCATGATGCAGAGAACCATGTCATTCATGATTAAATGTTGAGAGCACATAGTATGCCAGAAAGTCTTCTTAGATTTTATAAGGATTAATTGACAATTGTGATCATCATCGATATGTCACTTCCAAAGTACATCCGATGAGATCAAGACTATAGAGACATACAAACCCTAGGGTTGTAGTCCTATTATCTATTTAATTGTCATTCCTCAATATTATGAGGAAACTTGCACATTGCAACCACATACATTATGTGTCCAACTGCAAGTATAATATCTGGATCATGAGTCCAATCCATGATATTTTACTGGTTATTATTGAGTATAACATTGAGTGGATTTAATGAAGGATTATCTGAAATAAGAAATTTGCATAAGTGTACATATTTATATATATACATATTTTACTTTTATTTAGGAATTTTTTTATATCAAAGTTGTCTTACCTTGTCAACACTGAAAGTTCATTCCCTTAATCACTTTCAATGTAAGAGATATACTTACCATTATATCTCAAGCAAGATCTGGGATCTCCTTCCTTATCTTTGTTGCATCCCAATAATATGAGAACCTACAACTCGGATAAAAAGAAGCGGGAACACATTCCGCCTTGCAAGTCCAACTTGCATCTCCCAATTCGGTCTTTAACACCCGGGTCCACCACCCCTAAGGCAATGTTGACCCGCCGTCATTAATTGAACCAACCGTCAATAGGAATACAACTCGCTATGCGCAATCCAATATCGCCCCAATAATATGAGGACCCGATATTGGGGTCACTACGCATACGTCCTTACTCTTTCGAGAAGTGAAGAGCCCAATCCAAATGGATCGTATGCAGGAGCTGTCACTTCAGATAGGCGTCTCCTACATACAATATCTGGCGACGGAACCATTCGCCTTGACGGGAGACCATGGATGTCACTTATGTGATCCTCCATATCATATTCAAATTTTAATTAATTACTATGAATCATATTCATATAATTAATTCTTCCAAGGGAAATGATAACTCTATTCATAATAGAGTGTCACAATTGGACATAATCAATTTAATCATATTAAATTAATTATCAATCCAATTCAATCAATCAAACTTGATTATTTTACTTGAATATATATATATATGGTAATATCTCAAAATACGTATTAATTCGAATTTTAATAATTATAAAATACACCTTGATTTTCTCCGGCATTATACAGTCCCTACCCGCTGTCATGGCCAGTACCGACGAGAGTGGGACGGACCACATACGTTGCAACCCGCAACCCCAATGCTCTCCGACTAGACACCATATCCACCTTGGGAAAGCATAATGCCAGATATATCAATTTGTACTTGAGATGATCATCGGTTTTTCAACTGAAATTATTCTATATAGTAATCAAAACAATTTTTGATTATAAAGAAATTTGCTACACAAATTCCCAACCCTATTCAAGCATCAAGTTTGAAGATTGTGTTTCCAATTATGATTTGGATCACATCCAATCAATTTATTGGTTGAGGCCAAGTCAATTAGGCAATAATCATGTTCCAATATTTCACAAATATTTTCCAAGATTATTTCACGAGATTAACACTTAATTTCACTAACTGACAATCACTTGGTTCTAGATTAGGACTGTAATTTCAGTAGTGACCCCTACTCACTAAAATTATCATATCTCAATCAATTTAAATCCAAATTTGGCAAAATCAATTTTCAAAGATTGCTAACTTGATTTAGGACAAAACCCAAGTAGAGTTTCACGTATTTTGAGGCGGATCATAACAGTAATTAACTCTTTAATCATGTTAAGATCTGCAGTTCCCGCAATAGTGCATACATGTTCATTAAAACAACCATATCTTGAGCATACGAAACACGATTTACACAAACTCAGATCCTATGGTTTCCTTATTTAATGGGGAACAAAATCCAAGTAAATAATTCGTGCTTAAACATTTTAAACACGGACGAAATTATTTACTAAACAGATCTACGAAATCAAATGCGATAAAAAACTTTCGCGACCTTAACGAACCCAAGTCGTCCTCGGTTTTCGAATCATATTCGAAACCGTCAACCTGGCTCTGATACCACTTGAAGAATATGGTTATATCCTCAAGCGCATCACGGAAGCGTTATCGTCGTATCGGATACGACAAAGAACGACTAGTCGCACTAGTTGTTCTATGCAGCGGAAATTAAAAAATTTTCATGTGACGAAACCACATGATCCAAGAACACTTCTCGGATCATTTCGTCTAAACCACAAACAAGTATTAGGGTTACCTCTTGAAGCGTGGTTGCGATCGAGTCTCTAAACAAAGAGACCTCCTATCTCACGTCCGATCTGACGGAGGTGACGCTTGCGAGCGCGGGGATGAACCGCGTGCTTCTCGCAATCCATGTTGATGATCCAAGCAGTGGATCTCCTGATCTCGACACACGAGATACGACGTCTTCTTCACGAGCAAGGCACGCCGAAGTAGACGGAGTTCCACGAGCAAAACATCGGGCAGCATAACGACGATGCTGCGGCGATGTAGAACCTCTCTATGGCATCCATGGTGGACGGCCACTTGAGAGAGATAGAGAGAGGGCGTGTAGAGAGAAAGAGAGAGAGAGAGAGAGAGAGAGAGAGACTTATTATCTCTTGTTGTGTGTAAAGAAGAGGAAAGGGGTGCCTCTCCTTTTATAGGGTTTTGGGATCCATGGATCTCAATCGATGGGACAACACAAATCCAATGGTTCACATTAATTTGTGTTTCTTTCAATGGTCATGATTTGTTGCTAAAAACACAACAACAATTAATTTAATTTAGATTAAATATATAATGATAAATCAACATAATTCAATCACCAAATCAAATCAATCCACATTGGAGATAATGGAAAGGAGGCTCCTCCCTTCCATATTGGTGGTCGTCCCCCCTCTCCTATTAGGAAAGGGAGATTCCAATGCAATCTCCAAGATTGCATATATCTCCAATATTTGCAACAACTTTTGTTGCAAATTATTTCACAAAAATAAATCCAATTTATTTTGTTAACTTGCAATCATGCCATTGGAAATTTGTGAATCACATTCACAACCCAAAACAAAATGTAAATTACATTTTCAATTTAATGTCCAATGTGAATCAAATTCACATTAACATTTAATTAACAAATGTAAATTACAAATAGTTCTCTCTTATATATTATAAATCACATTTATAATATATATGACTAATATGGATATTGCTATCCACATTATTCATATCCATGATAATTAAATCATATTTAATCGTCTTGGATCTCTATTCTCTTGTGTCCAAATAATATGAATCACATTCACATTATTTACATCTTTGATAATTAAATCACATTTAATTATCTAAGATAACTCTCTTTATAATATGAATCAAATTCAAATTACTCATGATAATTAAATCACATTTAATTATCCATTTTCTCAATGCTCGGATACATATTATCAACAATGAAATTATCCTGAACCCTTTTAAGGATAATGCACTTTCTCCGCGGATACTTGGAGATAAGGACAGGGTGACTGTATTGTTCCACGTATAGTGACTTGGATATTGAGATGGTATCTCAAATCCAGATAACGGGCCTCCCATAGATGCTTGATTAAATCAAGACCGCAAATCTAATCTTCATCTGAATCATATTCAGATCAATGTCCAACATTTGGACGAAGATTAGATCACTTCTCTGCTGAGAGGAGTCACTAAAATCCAGACCCGTTTCATCACTCCCTAGGAATGGAAGCGTCATGGTTATACAATCGTTTATGATCACATCACCCTCAGGTATTCCCAATACCTGTACATCCTGCATACTGGAAGACTCAGATTAAACCTGAAGTATTAGATCAACTTAACACTGTCTACTTCAGGGTTTTATCAATAAGTTTCTCATTCGATCATTGGGAGTTGGTATCGATCATATACTTTCCAAAAGCATATATCATACCTAGGTCTTGATCATATACTTTTCAAAAAGTATATATCAAACCTACAAATTCAGTCAAGCTTCCAAAGCGAGATGACCGTGCACGGAATTTGATTCTTCCCAATATCTCATGAGTGAGCTCATGTCTTCCGGTTCAATAAATGAACCTGTATGATCCTTTGAGAGATTGTATTACTCATATGCCCTTATATGCACACCAGCGCGCCGGTGTATAGACCTTGGTTAGGTCATCAACCTATTGGTCTGCCAAATGTACATACTCAGACATATAGCAACACATCTGTCTCCGGTCAGAGGATGTGTGCCTGTATCGTGACAGCATACGATATAGGACTTCGGTTATCTCGATCTCGTTAAGTCAACTCTTTGACCTAACTAATCTGACACCTCCGAACCTCTATTCCTATGCAGAGGACCTGCATCAAGAGGTCGGTCAGATATCAGCCTTTAGACTCAGGCTGGAGATCATCTCTTAACAATCATTTGACGGTGCTTGATGAGTCCTCAATCTAAATCTTTAGATATTCATCCAAGCACCGGCCTCTATGATTCAATTAGTTGAATCAACAGCTGTATGATCATCAAGATGGCCATGGTACATAACCCTAATTGTACTAAGGGACCTATTATGCAAATTATTTATTCTTCATATCAGATCAGGGAATGGCATTTGCAATAACATTTATTGCTTAATGGCTCGTCGTGGGCTCGCATTTCCAATAAGAAAAGCATAGTTTAATATCAAAAAAATTTAGATCAAAGAAGAAGTGATTGATGGGTCGATGAATCCATGATTCATCGCCTTTATTCTTTCATTTTGGCTAAAATCCTTGGTAAAATACATATAAATATCCACTAATTCCATCTAATTACCACTTTAACTACAATTATTAATATTATATATCTAACACTTATTTTTACCAAAATAAAAGAATAAAGAGAAGAAGAAAAATAAAAATAAAAAAGACTGAATATGTAATATACAGACTGATCCTAACCCTGAGACCAGGTTAGCTTTCTCAATCCCTGTTCCTCCTCTCCTCTCTCGTTTCTCTTCTCAGTTCCTCTATCCTCCTCTCGATTTCATCTTCCGATTCTCTTCTATCCCTTCTCTCTGCTTTATTTTTCTCATTTACTTTGATCCAACTCAAATCACCGTACACCCTTCCAATCATCTCATACACACATAACTCCACATGCTTCAATTTCCTTCCACGGTTTGGTCAACTACATTCCATTTCTCTGTTCAATTGATTTCCATTTCATCAGATTCTCTTCCATATTACATACACGTCCTGCAAATCATCATTCGCTCATCCATGTTCCCCGTTTGTTTCTAACTTCAAAGCCGAGAGATGTGCTCTCGAGCATATTCTAAACTTGCAAGTGATAAGCTCTAACGGAACGAGTTGCACATCCAGATCTACTGCAACATCATCGCATAACCAAAATAAATCGAATACAAATTGAACAATAGCGTCATCTTCAGAGCTTCATTCGCCGATGGCCGCGTGTCTAATCACCGCCGATCTGAGATCGAGCCGATTCCGCCGCCTACCACCGGATAACCATTGTCCGAACAACACCTATGGAGCCTCATCTGCAATTGAATCTGTAGTCTGGAAACGACATTTCGCAGATCAAACTTCATTAGACTCGAGATCCACAAAGCGAAATCTGTTGCTCGTGCTTGAAAGGAGAATCACGATCATATTCTTCGGATCCAGATCGCACTCCAAATTCCAGGTTAGATAGCAACCATCGGATCTGCTTTGATCCGACAGTACTCCGCCAACAACTTGCCCGCATCCCCGCTAACGACAACCCACTGCTTAAAGGTTGAGCAACGCACGTGCTTTTAGTGCGTGCCGCTCGATAGTTTGGGAGAATTTGCGGAACAACCCCCGTGCATTTCTAATTTTGCAAGCAGATCCCCATACAGGTCCTCCACAGTGATTGAACACGTGGTGAAGCACATGCATATGGAGTAATTACACGGACGCCCTCGGCGGTATCTGGATCGCAAACAAGTCCTTGCCAGCATTTAGCACATAGAGCCGGAAAACTATTGCGCGGGACACCCCTCCAGATTATCCTATTTTGCACGTGCGCTCCTATTTTGCCAGTTTTATTACGTAAATATCCCTATGCATTGTATATAACACTCTATATACTATAATACATCATAATAAAATAATAATAAAAAAAATCAAAACACAATAACGATACGTAGATAGTAGTAGACCTTATATACCATAATAAATAAAGTTTAAAAAATAATAAAAGGTATAAGTTCTATTTTTTTAATAAATCATTAAAAAAAAGGATAACAAACTTTAAAACAAATAAAAAATATAAAACTCTCTCAAAAATCACACAAAAATCATAATTAGTATATTTTACCATATTTTACATATTAAACCCAAAACAAAAAAATAACAAAACCAACAAAAAAATATAAAGCACATAAAACTTCAAAAATCCATAACTAGCTCAATAAAAATCCCCTAAATACGCACAACATATCATTTTAAAGATAATTTCATCTACTTTTTACAGAAAATGTAATAAAAATATTTTCGCAGTATTTTCAATCTGAAAAGTCAGAAAAACGTCACAGTTTTTAAATACAAAAGGGTTTTTCACCCCAAAAATAAGTCAAATTTCATAAAAACATCTTTGAAACCCTCTAAAAATCCATAAAAACAGTAAAACACATTAACAATATAGAAATTACAAAATAAAATTCAAATAAAAATAAAAAATCATTAAAAAATAAATCAAAAATAAGGAAACCCTTAGCCTAAGTTTTGTACCTATTACCCCTAGTTTAAAACAGTTTGCCTCCCTGAGTTCGACACTCCCGTACGAATCCACTATACACATTTGTTTAGGAGTATAAGTAAAAAGAAGAAGATTAATTCACCTTTATCTTTTCTTGTAAAACTCACCTGGTCGATACGACGACCGAAATCTCTCTGACTCTTTTACAAGTTCAGAAGTAGACTAGCAGATCAGGTGGTTTTTCATGGGTTTTGTCTTGTTTTGTTGTAGAACGTTTAGCACATCTTTCAATTTGTATGAACTTTGATAGTATAATTTGTTGTACTTGTAATTGTGGATTCTTTCGAACATATATTCCTAGTATTTAGCTCTTAAATATGAATGTTTAGTTTCTAAGCTCATATATATTGTGTCAGTTCGACATGTCAAAGTTAGTTAATTTAGTTGGCGAACTTGCATATTAAAGATACTCTTATCGACTCTATTAAGCACCTGCAGTGGTTTCTTGGCAGGCTATACAGGTTCGACGGGGCATCTAAACTCCGTCGAACCTGTATATTTTTTTCAGCACTTCAGTATTGGCGAGCACATGTGCTGGCCAGGAGCTCTGTAAATGATCGCCATATAATTTGGAAGCGACCATGGCTACTCTCATATCTGCGATCACATAGCTTCCGCAAGTGTTCGCCCACCTGCCCTGGCTACTCTCATATCAGCGATCACGCATGGAGCGAGGACTTGTGCTCTCCCAGTATAAGGGCGTGCACATGGTGTGCATTTGGCATGCACATTACGAGCCAACATGTGCACGCCAATCGCGTCTTTTTTTGGAGATCTTCGTCTTTCAGTGAGGATGATTTTTAGACACTCATCATATCCGAGTCATCTCGTATGGATAATTATATAGTTTATGGTGGATATCTGTATGCCTACTGGAATCCAGAGTCATGTTGTTAAATTATTTACTTTTTCTTTTACAAGTATATCCTTATTGATGTGTGATAATGGAACTCTCAGTTGAATAGATTTTATGGATTCTTTTGAGAATGATATTTTCTCATACTCATTAATTACCATGCATGATTTGGTCGACTCGGTCATACGATCAAATGTTGCATGCTTCCGCTGATCCACATTTCCGTTCTGTTACACCTTCAAAAATAATAAGGATATCAAAGAAATAACCCGAAATGCTACTTCACTTACACTAATTCTCAATGGCTAAATTTGTGCATGTACAAAGTGAAGAGATGCAAGTAATTAAATAATCCACAAGTGTACAAAGTATCATAATAGGGGAACTGATACACTTGATGAAAATTTTAAGCCTAAGAAAGTGAAATGGTAATAAAAAATCAAACTATGTATTGATTGGTGTAACAGACATAATGGTGAACATAGATCGTATTCTTTTGTGTATTAGTTCAAGAAATTAAACGTGAATAAAGTTTAAAAGCTCATAATTTATGTATAACGAGGGATTGTATCGGTGCACTAACTTTAGACAAAGGTTCACTATGGTGCTTCATGTGTACCAAAACAAGGATGTATCGATGCATCTTGTGTTGTCTTTATGTGGATTTTGTAACTTGAAAGGTTTGTACAATATTTTGTAACTTGAAAGGTTTGTACATTATATCACAAACTGTGTTAGGAAAAAAGAAACGAGATGTCTTCATGTTGATGTATATTGGATTGTCTTTCACCCATCCTAATTTTGATGTGTGCACCAAAAATCCATATTGGTGACATTTATGTAAAAATCACTGGGAAGATTACTTGCACTTTTTAATGATTGTTAAATTAGAAGAGCTATAATTGTTGCCTAGCTTAACTCTAAATTGTGTCTCGTGTATGTGCGGGCCAGTTTGCTGCATTGTTTCTTTTTGAGACGATCCGTCCATCTTTCTAGTGTGTTACTTAGGCTGGTTTTTGGTTCGCCTCCCTCGACGGAAGGTTGTTGGTCATACTTTGTAATTAACACGTTGGGTGTTCTTTTTACGTGATGAATAAAACCTATTCTTTTTCTAAAAAAATCCATGGCTTCCAAAACATTATAATTCATAAAGAAGTTTGTTATTTTGCATAGGTAATGTTATTATAGTCTTATAGAGTGAGGATGTGTTAAGCATGAATACGCAAACTTATGAAGTCTCCAATAAACATTAAATGCCACGAGTTACATCAAGACAACTTCTTCTCTAAAGAATATCTCTTGTCGTAAACTCAAGATTTTATGGGTACAAAAACATTAGAAACCCTAAGGAAACAGAACTTCTCCTTCAGAAAGATTAGGGTTTTAAAGCATTGTCAAGTGATGTAACACCATTAGTTAATCGTTAAATAGTAGATTTAGTTTTCCCTTAAAATAAGTGCCTTACTTAGGGCTTCTATTAACAAAACTGGCATAAGTTGAGCAAAGGACAAACATTAAATACCATGCATGTAGAATATTAGGACATGGGTGCATGACATGTTTTCGAAATAGCATCCAAATAAGGTTGATAAGGGGCATTTATGTAAGGGATGGAAATGTG
This sequence comes from Ottelia alismoides, assembly GCA_037367405.1. Lineage (NCBI taxonomy): Eukaryota > Viridiplantae > Streptophyta > Magnoliopsida > Alismatales > Hydrocharitaceae > Ottelia > Ottelia alismoides. Next base: position 238,555 of record JAZKJV010006549.1, on the reverse strand, counting down.
CTAAAGATTAAGCCCAAAATCAAACACCGGCGCCATCTTCTTAGACCTTCACCCAAACAAAGTCTTCAAACACTAGGCAAAAACCTACACCTTGTTTCTAAACCATATGAGCATAACATGAGTCAAATATATCCATTAGCGACAAACTAGATCAAAACCCTAATAGTTCACATAAACCCTAATCCATATCTAACATTGATTTAAATCCTCAAATTTACCAAGTTAAAACCTCTTCACAACCCTAAACCCTAATACAGCCACCCCCAACCAAAACTCCAACTAAACTTTATTAGGACGACCGTCAATCAAAGAACCTGAAACCCTAGATTACCACAAGTTAGACCTCAAGTAACTAACCTTAACAAACTTCAAGACAACCCAAAATCCGATCGAATATCTAGGCAAGCCTAGGTAGACCCACGCCAACTTTAAATTATAAAACCATTTACACCCCTAAATAACAATACAAGTACGAGTAAATTACAAAAAAGGCATTAACTATGCATAAATGGGAATGCATAAATTCCCATGACATCATTTTTCAAATGAAACAAAGAGAGAATTATACTTCCAATTTTACGGTTTAACATGACATAGGCAAATGCTTACGGAGGTCTATATTAATTTCAAATAAAAAAATATCAGACGTCTCTTTATTACCGATGTCCTTAATTGATAATTGACACATAATTGAGGATCATTGTTGTAATTTACCCTAAACATAATGTATATCACCCGTGAATTGCCCATACATAGATCTTTTAAACCTTAACAAAAAATGAAGAGTTAGAGTAGAACATAGAGCTAAAACTAACTGCCCAACTAAGGACTTCTTATTAATTTGAACCAGCCCATTCAAGGTCAGACCTACTCATATGAATCGGATGGGTCAAATCCAAGCTTATGCAGCAGTTCGATCACTGGATCGAATAACAAGATCTGTTTCTTATTCTTTTTAAACTCGTGTGAAATGTGACCATTCATTCACATGATCCAACGATTCACATCTTCCCAAGTACAATGCTTCGTGTTACTATAAGGCCTTTCCCCGCAACACCATCTTCGATCACAACGAACTTGATCCAACGGCTCAAATCACTCTAATTATAGCCATCAAATCTCAGCCTCTCATCTCAATCTAAATACCTTGTACACAGTCTACCTGGACATGTCTATGGTGCCGAGAACCTTTTCTGCATATTTCTTTTATTTTCATTACTAATTAGTCCTTTTATTTACGATTTCACTTGTATTTGATTTTCATAGTTACCCCCACTTAGTTTTGTAATTAGTTTTATATTTTATTCTGTAAATAAATATTTATTGAGGATTCTAAATTAATTGCGGTTTAGTCCTTCCCATTATTTATTCAAAAAAATAATATAAATAGTCATGCTAGTTTAGTTATTTATTTTAAGGTTTTTATCAATTGTACCCCTCGAACATATTGCAATATAAGTTATGTCCCTCTCTTTTTTGGATTATTAGTTGTTCCCTACCTTCTTGCAAAATTCACAGTTCTGCCTAACTGTTATTCGAAAAAGAGAGGGGTATAACTGATATTGCAATATCTCAAAGGGGCAAAAATTGATAAAAATCCTTTATTTTAAGTGTTATTGTCTTTATGTTAAATACTAAAAATTACCTATTTACAACTTAGGCCATCTCTCATTGTCTTCGTAAATAGTTTATAAAATCTATTTATTTTTTTGTCTAAATCTTTTAATGTGGAAATTTTATCAAAATTTATAAGAATCAATTTTTATGTAAGTTGGTAATTATTTTTGATTTTTTTATAACTTTATTGTAATTGAAAATTCTAAAAAATAGAGAATTCTCGAAAAAATTAAGCCTACTGTAAAAATTTCAAATAAAAGTCGTTATATACCAAAAATCCCAGAAAAACTTAAAAATGGAATTAATATATGATGCACTAATTCGACATAAATTGCTATCATTGCTATAAATCACCCATATTAACCACTATGCTTAGCTTAAATATTTTTGCATAGTACTCTATCATGTCTCAACCTACCGAAACCAAAGCAGAAAACAAGGTCAAGTCTGGCACTATCGGATCAGGGCCAGTGAACTCATATTCAAAATGGTGCAGTGCTTCAATTCTTACCGTCGGATTCAATTTCATCGTCGTCGTCCTCTTCGTAGAAGAGACGAGGGAGCTGAAGAGGAGATTGGGGAAATTGCGCATCAATCTGGACTTGCATCATGCGACAGTAGTTGTGGAACTCGACCTCCGTGATGAAGAGGTAGAAGTTGACGCCAAAGAGGAACTCCAACTCCATAGAGTTTACGTCCTCCAGTTTCATTCCACCGACTACCGCCATCGTCGCGTTGTTGCAGCAACTGATCAGACATGTTAAGTAACTTCAATCAACTTGAAATTTGAACTAACCATAAATTTACAAGCTTCCTTAAGCGAAGTCCTGACAACAAATCCATTACTGATAAAATATAACATCGTTTAAACATCCATATATCATGCGAAGCGAAGAACATAAACCTAAATTTAAATGCTAATATATTTTCAGATAAACATAAAAGAAAACTGAAATGTCAAAAACTGAATCACAGCACTAATTGCAAGGAAATTAGGGCATGAAGTGTAGAAGAAAACTTACTCATCTTCCCAGAACTTGACTGCTACGAGGACGGAGGTGAGGATCAGCAGATGGACGTTAAGCGGATCGATGAGGACGTGATTCCAGCCGCAGAAGCGGCAGATGTAGATGAAGGCGGCCATGTAGCAGCAGGGGCTGCATTCAATGTCATCGAAGATCTCCATCAGGTAATCCTCCACCGTCATCGACGGCCTGGGCTCGCAGTCGAATCCCGTGAACTTCTTCGGCCATCTCCCACGCATATCGTGCACTGCCTCGTAGTCATTGCTCTCTGCCAGCATGGCTAATCGGGACGCGAGGAAGGAGATGAACCTTGGAGCTTGGCCGGGTGCCATTGTTGGCGAGGAATGGAGGAGCGAAGGGGGAGGGCCACGCCGTCAGCCGGGATTTCCTCGGGGTTTAGGAATGCCCGGTCTCCCCTCCTCATCCTGATATAACCTCAATATTTACTATAAATAGAAGTGCAAACTTATCTACTTAACCTTATCTCCTCCCTCCCTCTAAAACGTAACTTATCTCTCGTTAGATTTTCAAAATATATATCTTTTATGTTTAAGAAAAAGTAGCATGAAAATTTCATAACAGATTTGAGAAATTAAGAACAAGAATAAAGAAAAAAACGATACATAATTCATTTAATATGCATTTTATGTCTATTTTTTTAAGAAAAACTATCCACGGTAATTTCGATGCTGAAGTCCCCTATTTATAGTGTTTTAAATCTATCCATGGTAATTCAATGTTAAAGTGCCATTGTAGCAAGACAATTTAAACAGTACGAATATATGTAGGCAGATAAGTTCTCTCATTTTTATAAATTAGACTACTCGTGTGTTTGCATGTGTGTGTGCGCGCGCGCGCGCGTGCGCGTGTGCATGTAGGGTGGAGCATTGGGCTCGACCCGGTGATGAATTTATGATTCATTACTCTAAAAGTTGAAAATGGAGCTTTGTTCCCAACTAATTAGTTGCATTTCATCACTTATATTGCATGATTACCAATCGTGCATTTGTAAATAATATATGCATCTTATCATTCCTATTTGTATTAAATAAGAAGCCAAATTCACTTGTACATATTCATCTGTATATTAGCTTAATACCATATTTGTATCTATTTTATACTAACCTCAAATACAATAAAGTTAACTCTATAGTGTATATATTACTAACTCTAATTAAGGAAAAATATCAAAAAATACTATCTTGTAAAATAGACCAATAAAACTCGATCCCCATTTGAAACAATGAACTTTAAAATGCGTATATCTCTCTTATATAGTGTCAGATTTAGGTGTACTCACTTTTAAAGTAATATACATTCAAAGGCCTTCAAAACAAGACTAATTTCATAAAAAATCGGAGATCGTATGTGAAATTGGGTTTTGGATGCCTATTGTATATTGTAGTGATTATACCTATTGACCAAAATACCCTTCTTTTTATCTTTTTATTTTCTTAATTATTAAAAATCTAAAAAAATAGATTAAATTGAAAATATTTCTTTCATATTTTCTCTAACTTTATTTTGACTTTTCTCTAATTCAGAAAATGACTAAAAAAACTGTAAAAGACAAAATGTGGTATTTTATACATGTAAGATGCCAACCAAAAATACTTTTTGTACAAATGACTTTCTTTGATTTTTGATCCTTCACGGAAGTTGTAGATCTCACCGAGACGATAAACTTTCATGTTGACTACTTTTTGATTTAACCACTCATGTTATTTCTTTCTTATTTTTATTTATATTTTATTTATTATTTTTTCTGGTAGAGACACAAGGCAGCTCTTGGAGCCACCGTATGTCAGCCATTTATTAATTTTATTTTATTTTTTATTTATAATTTATTTATTTATTTGCCCACCATGTGGCCGCCTCTCTGCGTACCACGTGACGTCTCTTACTTCCTACCGCTCATCACGTGCGACGTACGTGATGGCGCGCCATACTCTTCCTCCTCTACGGTGCTTCTGTGCAACCTCTGCCCTGCCTTCTGTGGCGGCACATGGTCTCGCCTCCACCCTCGCTCCTTGCGGCGCATGACCCTCTCCCACGCCAACAACTCACCGACCATCCCCCTCTCCCCTCACGTTCTCTCTCTCCGCCACATCCCATCCCCTGTGCAAAACCCACATTCTCCTGCATCGCGTGGTGCACCCATATCATTTCCAACCACCACGCCTCGTCGGTCAGCCCGCACCTTGCGCAGGCGGTTGCACAACGGCCTCTCTCTCACCTCTCCTTCCATGATCAATCACCACGATCGCCAACCACCTCCAATCCATGCTCTCCACTTCCATTGCCAACCACCCTTAAAAACACAGCTCGCTGCCACCATTGGATCATCCACCATTAGGAGAACGACAACCACCAACCCCGACCTCTCTGTAGGTGACAGCGTCAGGGATGCATCGGGAGGCGACAACGGCTGTGTGTGACCGACGTGATCCAAGGATCTCCAAAGCATCTCGATGCAGCTTACCTCACTCGAAGTAGCTGCTTAAGCTTCATGCCCTCCGCCAGGCATTCGAGGCGATGACCAGGAAGTCCTCCACGACTTCTCTTCCTCAAGTGAACACCATCCACCCCCAAGGTAACTTCTCTCTCTCTCTCTCTTTATGTTCTTCTTTGTCTTTTTCATCTTTTGTTCTTCCTATCTTTTTCCCTAACTCCATCAATCATCGACAACTATTCCAGCCCGACATCACCACCTGCGAGAACTCCCCACCTTTTGTCTAACTCCCAGAACCTTCCACCTTGGGCTGGTCTCCTAGTCGTAGCTCAGAGCTTTTCTTCCACACCCAGAGCTCCCATACCACTCCTCTAGTGTATGCACCACCTCCACATATGCTACGCGACCTCTCGTACATCCTCGCTGAATCGCCTCCACCCCTGCAGCCACCTGTGTCCCTGGTAGCAGTACATGCATTCCCTCTACGCGCTCTGCATCTACATAAGGACTGCCGTGCATCCTCCAACCGTACCGCTCCTGCTGCAGCCACTCACTGCCGATCGACGTCCAAACGAAGCACCACAACATCAACATACATCGCCACCCCTCGAGCTTCTCCTCCTCCAGCCTTGGCGTTGCTGCTCGTGCCCAGTCCTCCACAACAATTCCGCCTTCGGTCGGTGGTATTGACGACAACTACATCTATAGAGCACTCCAACTCCTTGAGCTTCTCCTTCTAGCGTGTGTCGATGGAGGTGACGCAGATCATTAGACAATACATGCACCTGGTCCACTGGCTTGCCACAGGCACAACAGGCCGCCTTTGCCCTCGACCACCTAAGCGCTCTAGCCAGCCGCGACCGACCTTTGCCTCCTCAACGCCGTAGCTGCCCGCCTGGGTTTTATCTCCACCTCACAAACAAAGCATTAGAGGCTGCGAGTAATTTGTGAGGGACACCCCTACAGATCTCGCCATTCTCCAAGAAGCCCTTCCTTGCCGTCAGATGAAGCACGTGCGTAGCACGTACCTAGTAGAGAAATAGTAGCATGACCCTTGGAACTCCAACAAATTACGCACACATCCCCAACTTCCAGGAAGCACGTAAGGCGCACGTATCTTTCTGGGACATTTGCATAAATACCCTCTCGAGTACAAGTATTTGCATTTTAGTCCAATCATCATATTTTCTTTAATCAATTTTAATTATGTATTGCATTTACCTCCTTGTGTTGGCATATTCATTTGAACGTTCATTTCAATCATTTTATTATTTCCAAAAACAATTCATTATAGAACTACTGATGCTAATCATTATGGATTTTTGATTGAATTTTTGTGAGCCATGATTTATTTAATATAATTATTTTGGTGAAAAATAGCATATTTTGCCCTCTATGTGAACTTTAATAGATAATAATTTTTTTGCTCCAAAATTTCTCGAAAATTCAAAATAATTAGATTTTAGTGTTTTCTACTTTGTATCCAAAAATCATCACCTTTGCACGCATAATGAGGTCTTAATTAATTAATTAGTCATTTGTGTCATTAATTTTTAATTCATTCCTTAGTATTTTTAGGAATTAAAAATTATTTTGGATATTTCTCACATAGACCTATCTAGGATAAATTGAATTCTGTAAAATATTGACGTTTGATATTTGTTAAAATTTAATTTGTGGCACCCTACATTCATATTTAATTCTTAATTAATTCATACCGAGTCGAAAAATTCAAAAAAAATACAGTTGCTTGATTCCATCACACTTCTCTGGTCAAGTTCCATAATTTACGAACTTGAATTTCCTTAAAATTGCATTTTTAGTCCTTAACTAGTCTAGAATTGCATTGCATTTTTAGTTGCAAAAAAACAATAAAAAATTTATTCTCCCTGAAAACATGAATCGAGATTGACTTTAAATAAACATAAGGAGACAGAGACCTCCCTGAGTTCGACCTTGGGCTTGCCCAAGTAAAAAAAAGTGTCGCTTGCTATTAATTGATACGTTGAGCAAGTGGTTTTTGATTGACCTAAATTTATCCGACTGCAACGAAATCGTTAATTCGACATAATTAAAAGGGTAGATTCGGAGTCTATAAAATGGTACCGTTGTCGAGGAGGCACGACTTAGGTTAAGTTTTAGGTCATCTAGATTTTAGGTTTTCCATCCTCGGGTTGTCTGACTTCCAGTTTGTCTTGTAAATAATTATCTATCTTTAGTACTTATTTATTTTGTGTCATTCTCTCTAATCAATGTATAATTTTTGTGTGAGGAACATTAGGCATCGAAGGTGATTTGTCAGGCGAGATGAAGATACCACATTGAATTGAACTGAGTGGCTGAGAAAGAACTTATAAAAATTCTACATTTAAGCAATTGCCGTTTGGGTTCTCGCGTGTGTAACTGAAATAAAAAGACCCTACATATTGTGTGGTCACTTAACGTAGACTAGATCCTGCACTTGTAGCTCTTAGATCTTCCTAGGACTATTTGTGCTTGTAATACTTAGGACCATACATCACCATTAAAAGACGCACTTAGACCACAGGACTTAAGCCAAATTTAAATTCATTCTTCAGTCGCTAATAGAACTGCCTGTCCAGGAGCGGCTTTTCATCGATTGCATTCATTTTGTGTAAAAATTTCAATTCTATTTTGCATCTCGCATGTAGAGTGTGTTGATCATTATAAGTCTTTTGAACTTGGCATACATCATCATTTTATCGTGCATCGGCTTTTCTCGACTCCTCCCCCTTATTTTTATAACTTAGGATTTAAGTAAATTGGGACTGGACAATAAACGTGCCTTTTGTGTTGGACTAATCAAGTGGTCATCTAACTTAAAATGAGGACTGCTAAACGAATTGACCAAAAAAATTAACTTAAATTGGAAATTTTGTTTGCGAGGGAGTAACCCTGACCTTGATTTCATGTTGAATGAGGGTACAGAGTGTTTGTGCACACCCTAAGATAGAGCCCAACTCCGTCTTCCATATCAACATACTCCGTTCCTAGTGAATATCATAGGATGAACTACTCAAAGTTCAACTGACCAGCACCAAGTAGCCTCTACTTGCTTTGGCAAGTAGATATGGGTGAAGCAGCGGTGCGACACGACAAGTTGCTTAGTAACCCCCCGGGGTGAAGCGACAAGCCTTATCAGCCTCCTCCTACTTCGGTAGGTAGATAGGGGCAGGTCCCTGAACTTCATCTCTATTAATTGAGTAAGCCGGTGATAGGAGCGAAGAGAGGAAGGGCGTTGGTATCTTAGACGACGGGTTAAACAGGGGAGATGCATCTGGCATTGAGTCGACTTCCCTTTAGGCCATCACGTAATCCTTGCTATTTTCTTGAAAATCACATTTAAAATCAACCAGATTAATCGGGCCTGACTTTGGGTCCTTCACCGTGTTGAGTGTGAACTCAGGGTTTATGATTCAATTGCTTGCTTTAGGTAGGAGTCAAATCCTATCTTTATACACTTATGCTCCTGATTCCTTTTGCAATCGAAGATGACTGACTGGGGGGATATTTACTCAAGCTTCGCAAATCTCTCATTGAACCCCTCACAAAGTGCGTCTTCATCGGTCCGAGCACAACTTGAGCCAACCCGAGTTCATAACCCTCTAGAGTTTGGGATCTCTCACTCTCGAGATGGTCACCCTCAAACCATCCCTTTTCTCTCCTCATATCTCACCAATGAAGACCTTCTCCTCGGTGTGAATATCTTCATTCCTAAATCTTCTTCTAATCTAGACCACATTGTTGTATCAGGTGAAGAAGATAAACCCAAAACCAATATGTCTCCTAAGAGAAACCCTGACGAAGAGGAGCACAGATATGACCCCATGCAGCAAATTCCATTCCGTTTATCTATAACTGAGCAGCTGAATGCAGATCTTATGGCTAGGATGGGACAGGTAATTGAGGTGGGTGGAATAGACAGACTGATGGTAGATACCTACAACCAGCTGAAAATGAGATGCATAGTTGGCTCGTACCTGAGATACCACCAGAGGCATTTGAGCTAAAGCCCCATTTCCTTGGGATGCTATCGAATTTTAATGGAAATGCCATAGAAGAACCATATGCTTTCTTGAGAGACTTCGAGTTGATGTGTAACAACCTTAGTCATCCTATGGTTGGACAAGATTACATCAGGCTGAAGGCTACCGCATTTGCCTTAGGAGATAAGGTTTCCCATTGGCTGAAGAATCTCAATGTTAGATCTACGATCTGGATGCAATTTAGAGACTTCTTTTTGAAGAAGTTATACACACTCAGTAGGAATAACCAGATGAAGACAAAGATCTCTAGTTTTTCCCAGAGTCACCACGAGCCATTCCATGAAGCCTGGGATAGATTCAATGATTTTATACAAAAATTCCCTTGCCATGCCATTACCAAGGAGATCTTAGTGCAGATCTTGTTCTGTGGTATGACCCTTGAAATGTAGAGGTTAGTGAGTGTATCCTGTGGAGGAAGAATAAGAACGAAGATGCTGTATGGAAGATCCTAGAGTAGATGGAAGAAACAGGCAGATCTCATGCCACTAGGGCATATCAGGTGTCTCCCTCAAGACTATCTCATGAGACACCTAGGAAGACTTTAACAGTATGATAGATGACCTAATCCCTAGCATAAGGATAATAGCTGTTAAGCTCACCATGGTAGAACAGATCCGGAAGAGGGTCACTGACCTTGAGGCGCTTTCACGATTGTCGAAACAAGTGGAGGAATTGACTAAGAAGGTAGCCAAGATACGACTACCTGCCCCTTCCGCACCACCTGCACATGTACATCGAGTTCACCTAGTATAGGAGCAGGTACAGGGGCCTCAGAGCAACTAGGTTGAGGAGCAGTAGTACACTCAGCAGGAGTAGCATGCACCCCCATAAGTAGAGTCAGTCTACGAAGAGCTTCTGCAGGTGTTTGAGATCAATGGGTTGTGGTATAGCCATGACCTCATTGGCAGACAGTCGGGTATAGGGAGTGGTCAGCAACACCTATAGGGTAAGACCTGTTAAGATGTAAATAGATCTTCAAGAGAAAGAGTAACTTATGAGAAGGTAAAGACCTTCAAAGCACGGCTCGTATCCACAAGATACACACGAAGAGAAGACATCGCTTGCGATGAGACTTCTTCTTCAGTGACCATGCTTAAACCCATCAAAATATTGCTAACTATAGCTGCACAACTTGACTTTAACATCTTCGAGATGGAAGTCAAGATTACATTCCTCTGTGAATACCTCTTCGAGGATATTCATAAGTAGTATCCCCAGGGCTTCATGGTTGAGGAAAGCAAGGTGTGCAAGTTGAATAACTCCATCTATGGACTAAAATAATCTTCCTGTAGTTGGAACATAATATTTGATGAAATTATAAATGTTATGATTTCAAATAGAATCTTGATGAACCATGTGAAGCTTAGTAGGAGTACCAATGTCTTCATCGTGCTAAATGTCGATAATATCCTAATCATTTAGAATGATATAAGGATGATAATAAGTGTTTTATAATCTGGCTTTTTCATACCTTAAGATATGATATCAAGGATACCTCTTAGATCTTAGTTCTGAAGTTGTTCAGAGGTAAAGAGAAGAGAGAGAATTGTGATTGCCACATTATTGGTACATCCTGGATATATTCTATCCAAGGAAGGCTCCTTTCCCTTAAGATTTGATACTGACCAATCTGAAGGGATAGCATATCAAGTGTTGATGATGCTAAAACCGCTTTCCCTTGTGCATTGGTTGCTAGAAGCCTAGTATGTGCTAGATATGTAAAGCCTTGAACTTGGCATATCTCGGATCCTATATAATAAGATCCGGCTCGTCAAGAGAAAACCAAGGAAATTTGTTTCGTGTGAATCGGACTTCGTTTCGAATTGTTATGATTTTCGGAAGAAAGAGAAGGAAGGCTAAGATGTCATTAACCCAAAATGACTGTCATTAAGACTAATTAAACATGATTAAAGAAACTAATGATCGATTAAAAACCACTAATGATCATTAGAGAACACTAATCAATAGTTAGCAAAAGATAAGCATAAGTTGCAAAAGTTAAATCGCGATTAGTGAAAGTTAATCATGATTAGTGTTAATTAAGCGTCATTAGCGAATCTAGAATCCTCTAGAATGTTATAACTTAAGCCCCAAGTTTGGGATACGTTTTGGCTAAAACCATGGTCCAAAACCATGGGCCGCTAAACCATGGTTAAGGTCTAAACCATGGTTTTCTAATCATGGTTAGTGGTTTTCGGGAGCCTATAAATAGACCCCCTACCCATTCATTCTCTACGATTTCCACTACCACCACCACCCCAAGGGCTAGGGTCGAGAGGTCGGGAGGAGGAGTGGGAGGCGAGGAAGGAACGCTAGCGAAGCGCTGCTGGGAGAACGAGGAGGTGAAAGGTATGATCCTCTCTTAGTTTGCTTCGTAAGCTAGGCTTTCGATTCATACTCTTGTTCTTCCAAGTTTTGTTCTTGATTCATCTTTCTTTCCGATTCGTTTTCCTGTTGTGGTTCGAGGAGAAATTTGTGTAACACCCTACTTAGGTGCGGGCGGCTATGCACGTCAGCGACCCTGTGATTTATCATACGTTCACTCATCTAAGACGCGTGGTGTCTACCTGTTGAGCGCTAAATTCGAGGATGGAAATTATTAATGATAAATAAGTTGATCGATCGTTGCTTTTTATCCCCAAAATCCTGCATCAACAAAAACTTATTTTTTTATTTTTTTGCTACTTTTAACCTGTATAGCGGACATGGTCGAACTCAGGGAGGCTACAATTCCCGAAGGTTATTCAATAAATCAGAAACTAATTAAAAGAAAACATGAATCTCAAAGGACAACTATCCTTGGTTTTTGTGATTTTGTTATCCTTTATTTTTTTAAATTTTCAAAGATTTTTAAATTTTTAGTGATTTTGATTTTGAAATTTTTTTAAAATTTTCAAAAATGAACAATATGCACAAGGTCAAAAACGCACACCAACTCTTTTTGTAATTTTTCAATTAATCAACAATGCTCAGAAAAATCCAGAAAAAATATTTTTGGGTTTTGAAAGTTTTGAAATATTTTTGAGAATTTTTGTGGAATTTTTAGATGTTTTCGTATTTTTCTAAAAATCAAACAGTGAGAAAAATAAGAAAATGTGCACAACCTAGAGTAATTTGCAACTTAAAAATATTTTAAGTGCCAAAAACAACTGCAATTATTTTTAAGACAAACTAGAAGAAATTACCAACAAACAGGAACTGAAATCTCTATTTTTGGATTTTTGTAGAATTTTCTGTGATTTTTATAAGATTTTTGATATTTTTCAATTTTTTTGGGATTTATAACAAATTAATGCATGAAAATTGGTCAGAAATTAAAATACAATGAATTTCAACTACTCTAGGTTTTTTGGAATTTTCGGAACAATATTTGAATTTTTATGAATTTTGGAATTTCAAGTAAGGAAAAATGACATATTTTTGATTTTTTAATAACAATAAATGAAATCAAAATGTAATGAAAATTTTATGCTAACAATATAATCACTTCACGAGCATAGCACGATTTTTGCAAGATTTTTGGACTGATAAAAACATTTATTTCATTCAAAAAGAGCACACAAGTTTTTTGTTCTGCAGTTCTGGGACTAAAATGTAATTTCGAAAGTTTTCGCATAAAATAATAAAAATATAAACGTTTCGGGTAAATAATGAAAATTACCCAAAGGTTTCTGAAGCTCGGAGATGTTTCTGCAAATTCGGAAATATCTGGGGCTGAACTGAAATTTTCCCAAGTAAAATATTCAAAACCCTAGATGGGGTTTCTTTGTTTCCAATCAAAACGGAAGCACCAAGGGGAGGTCTTGGGCAGCCGCCGTCCACCTCCAAGGAGGCCGAGGGCGGTGCGGGCATTAATCGGGGCGGCGCGCGTCACGCGCGGGAGGGCACAACCGGCAACGTGGTGGGAGCGCACGGCAAATGCGCCTTGGAGACGACGGGCACGGGGATCGACGTGGGCTGGAGGCTGTCGATGGAGGGTGTCCGCGGCGATGGCGGTCGGGCGGGGCTCGGGGTGGCACTGCCTAGCGCTGGTGGCGAGTCGGGCTGCCACGCGGGGCGGCGCCGCGAGGGTTGGCGGAGGGGGCCGCCCTGCGTCGGTGGAGGAGAGGAGGTGCGGGCCGCTGGCTGGAGGCACCGGCGACGGCGCAGGCCGCTGTGTAGGGCTGCGCGCGGCGTTTGTGGAGGAGGTGGCCGAGTGCAGTGGGCGGCGGGGGTTGACGACCCCGCTGCCTCTGGCGATGTTTTTTTTATTTTTTTATTTTTATTGTAAACAGTGAATAAAGGAAAAGGAAAAACACTTTTTTTAATTTTTTTTGTAAATCCAAAAATAAGAGAAGAAAGGAATAAAGAAATATCTTTTTTATTTTATTTTTTTAATTTTTAATTTTTTATATTATCATGCAAAACAAACGTTAGAGAACGAAAAAGAACAAATGTTTTTTTTATTTATTTACACATCGGAAAAATGAATGGAGATTCGACGGAGATGAGGGATTCGAATCCGATCTCCAGCCACCGTACGCGGTCGGAGTTGAGAGATCGTGGACGGTAGAAATAGAATGCGTAGAGATCGAGGAAGTGAGATGAAAAATCGAATCGGTGGCGGATCAAATCGAGATGAATTTTTTTTAGATCTAGAGAAATAAAAATGATGATGGAAAAAATGCGATGAACAACACTATGATTAAACTAAAATAAAATGCAAAAAAAATATGGATCTCACTTTAGGAGCGGAAAATGGACCGTGATCGCCTTGACAAGGCTGACTCGCTGTCACCGGACGGCTCGGAGGCTAGGCAACTTTCTCGACGAATTTTCTCTCGGAGATCGGACTCCTCTCTCTAAAGATTGATCAAGTTGGAATGAGGGAGAAGGAGCCATATAAATAGAAAAGAGATGAAATTTGAATTTTGATTTTTTGAATAAAGAGATAAGGGAGATGAAAAATTGAAATGAGTTTTTGAATTTTTTTTGGATGGATGGGATAAGAGAGATAAAATGAGAGATAAAATAAAATAGAAGAGAGATAAAATTATTTACAAAATTAACTTTTTTTTGAATTTTCGTCACTTTATTTGTTGGAATTAAAAAATGTTAATTTTTTATTTTTTTATGATGGTTAGTTAAGAATATCAACTATATACATATACTATATACATATATGACATTATATACAAGGGTAAATGAATAAATTAGCTTTTTTGTTTTATTTATTTTTTTAATTTTTATTTTTATTTTAAAAAATTAGTAAAAATATTTACAAATATATCAAATACAATATGCACAAAATACATAGGAAATTGCACAAACCACCCCAGAAAATCGATTTTTCAACCGTAACTCCAAAAATTATGAAATCGCAACCATTTTGAAGATAATTTAATTTAGAATTCAATGGAAGTGATATTGGTGCAATTTGAGATCATATGGAGCCGGAATTGATCTTTCAATTAGTGCTTAGTGGCTTTTTTTTCAAGTGTGGCTACTTTTATTATGTACATGATTTAATTGTGCAATTATTTTTATTAATTAGGACACATTTTTATTTACAATTTTTTGGTTTTGAAAGTTAGTTGATTTGATGTCAATTAAGGTACAAATAAATTAGTGTTAGTTTTATACAATTATATACAAAATAAGTGAGAACACATATTTTTGGATTTTTCGGTTAAGGACCCTATCTCCCCCTACTTTATTCCTGGTCGATCAGGTCAAGTCTTGACCTTCTCTCGGGTTCGGGTCAGCCTGTATACAGTCTTCCTTTTTTCTTTTCTTTTTTTTACTTTCTTTCTTTCTTTATTTATTTTAGGTTAAAATTAGTAAGAAGTGTACAATATTTACACACAAATGCATGTTAGTAAGAATATGGAGTTAGTGTTATATGCAGGTGTTTTGTAAGGGATTTTAAGATAAAATAAAT
This sequence comes from Ottelia alismoides, assembly GCA_037367405.1. Classification (NCBI taxonomy): domain Eukaryota; kingdom Viridiplantae; phylum Streptophyta; class Magnoliopsida; order Alismatales; family Hydrocharitaceae; genus Ottelia; species Ottelia alismoides. The sequence continues at coordinate 223,474 of JAZKJV010006549.1, read as the reverse complement.
GAATAAAGATGACGAATCGCAGATTCATCATCCCCCTATGCTTTACCTTTGCTAGTCCCTTAGCAAACACTTATTTGAATAAATAAGTGGAGAAAAAGAAAAAGAAAGGGAAAATAAAGAAAGTAGGCCAATATTGAGTATTAAACTTATCTTCATAAAATTGTAGTTTGGAGCTCTGTCGGACCTTTGGATTATTGGTGTGTCGGAACTTCTGTGAGACTTAGAATTTTAAAACCAACAGCCTTCAAGTTCTACACATCATTGTCACAGTTTTGGCCCAGAAGTCATCGTAGATCGATCTTCTTCCCAAAGCATACCCTATGAACATTGAACAATCGACTCATGTGTGTGAAAGTTTTTAGCTCTTCCCATCTAGAATACCGGACTACCATGCAAATCGCCTCTCCAATAACTCATCCTCGGGGAGTCAGGTATTTCCTTCTAAGGTCTGTCGTGCTGTGTTAACAATTGAATTGGGGGAGAAGTTAGAAGAATGAGAAAAGAACTGGAGGGTGGCCAGTGTAGTCACCTCTCCTTGTAAAGCTGGACAGTGTAGCCGGGTCTCCACCAAGATCTGCAAGTTTTCTTGAAGTTTGGACCTTTTTGGTTAGATATTTATTTGGTAGTAGCTTCTTTGTATTTGGATTTTTGGTGGCTCTGCTTGGATCTTGTTGTGCCCTTACGGATATAGAATCTTTTTTTCCATACATGTTTTGGGGTCTTAGAAAAAATTGTGCCCAGCCGTCCATCCCTTTTCCGAAGCTTTATTTCAACCCGTACTCCGATCCTTAGATTTCCATGCTACCAGAAAAGAAACTCACACAGTCTTCCAACATCCCGTCTGAATCGAGCTAAGTGCATAGTGTGGGAGTACAAATTAATTCTCTATTCCAGAGTTGTACCCAGAATGAAGAGACTAGGTTAGACACTAAGAGTCAAACGCTGCACATTGTCATGTGGAACTCAAAGAATTAAGTCAAAGACCTGAAGCTTCTAAAATCCTATTTCTTGGTGAAGTTCCTTTGAGAATTAGGTGGATTAAGGTCCAACTAAGCTCCATTCTTCAATTTTATTCCAGACATAGTTTAAATATCAATACTATCCTGAAAAATGCACATGCAAATGCAACATATGAATAATGCAAAGAGATTTTTTCTTGAAGAGGAATGATGCACATGTGAAAAGAATATTTTTTAAAGCAATTTTCTAATTTTGAACTTTTTATGGATTTTTGGAGGAAAATGCAGATGTGAAAGAAAGTTTTTTTAATTACGCATTTTTTATAGATTTTTGATTTTGTAGTTTTTTTAAGGACAAGGTTAGTAAAATATATACAAGTATATACAAGAGAATTTTTTGTTTTGGTTTTTTTGTGTTTTTTTGTTTTGTTTTTGTTTGTTTTTGTTTGTTTTTGTTTTTTTCTTTTGTTGTTTTGTTTTATTTTTTAGTTTTAGTTTTTTTAGTTTTTTTTCGTTTTTTTTGTTTTGTTTTTTTTGCACATGTGGATTTTACAAAATATACACATAACCCCCCAAGTAAACGTATTTAAAAGTACGAGTTATGTCTAAAGTATATATACAATATATACGACACCCCCCTATACTTAGCTCGAACTATGTCCTCATAGTGATCAGAGAGTGACAAAGGAAGACATAACTCCTGCTAAGTATAGAAAGGTGAAAAGACTCCTATGATACAACGACTAAAAGAAAAGATAAAAAAGATGAGATGTTGGTGATCCCCCCTATACTTAGGATCAAGTAATCCTAAGTATAGTAGAATGTACAAAGGGGAAAACCGATGAAGAGAATGTACAGACTCACAAAGACACGATATGAATAACATCACCCCCCTATACTTAGGGTAGAGTATCCCTAAGTATAGGCAGCAACAACAAGGGTGATAAACAGGACGAATATGAACAACACAAATCCTTCACCCCCCTATACTTAGGATAAAGCACATCCTAAGTATAGCATATATACACACATAGGAAATGGGGTGAATGATAAAACGAGAGAAGAAAGAGTGAAATGAAAGGATATACAAGAGATGTTGAGCTTATGTATCGGACGCAGAAGGTGGAATCAAAAGATCATTGTCTGATACCAAAGATATAGAATCCACAACGGACAGGAATGTATCATGATCTACATATGGCTTCAGCAACTGTCCGTTCACAATAGAAGGTTGTGCATCAGATGACAACCCAGATATGGCAATACTCCCATTGTCACGCACAGCTCTCATGATGAACGGTTCTGACCACTTGCTTTTCAATTTTCCTGGAAATAACTTCAACTTAGCGTCATATATCCAAACTTTCTGATCAGGGACGAAAGTTTTTCTTTGAACGTGCTTATCATGCCACCGCTTGGCTTTCTCCTTATACATAAGTGAATTATCATATGCAAAGTCTCGGAATTTCAATAATTTATTCAAATATAACTTCCTATTCTTTCCTCCTTTCTCATAATCTAAATTGCATACACGGAGTGCCCATAAAGATTTGTGAATTAATTCCACTGGCAGGTGGCAAGGCTTTCCATATACCAATCTGTAGGGAGACATACCCAAAGGAGATTTGTACGCCGTCCGATAAGCCCATAGAACTGAATCAAGCATCTGGGACCAGTTCTTCCTATCTGGACGTACAAGTTTTTGCAATATCGTCTTGATCTCCCTATTTGAAATTTCTGCCAAGCCATTACTTTGAGGGTGGTAAGGAGTCGCAACTCTGTGCTCAATGGCTTACTCCTTCACAAGCTTCTTTACTTCTCTATTAATGAAATGGCTTCCCCCATCTGAAATCAATATTTTGGGAATACCGAACCACGCAATAATATGGTCCTTGAGAAAGGAACACACCGTACGACTATCTACGGTTCGGGTGGGGATAGCCTCCACCAATCAACTAACATAATCTACGACGAGAAGGATGTATTGAAATCCCTGACTGACAGGAAATGGGCCCATGAAGTCTAAGCCCCAAGCATTAAAAACAGAAATATGTATATATCTTAGGGGCATGGTATCTTTGGAACCAACTGTTCCTCCCATTTTCTAACAATCAATACAACCTCGAACATACTCTGTAGCATCTTTAAACAATGTTGGCCACCATAGGCTACTCTGTAAAAGCTTTGCTACCGTGTGTTTCCCCAAATGATGCCCACCAGATTCTAGCTTGTGACAGTGCTCAAGTACACTGGTGTGTTCCTCCTGAGGAATGCACCTTCTCCAGATACAATCCGCACCCTCACAAAATAGGTACGGATCCTCCCACTGGTAATAATGAATCTCTGACAGAAATCTGTCTACCTGTACTTCGGCCAATCTTGTGGAACTTTCTTGGAGACAAGATAGTTCACAATATCAGCATACCATGGAAGCGAATCCACAGATAAAATAGACTCATCTGGAAAGGTTTCAGAAATAGGAATCATGTTCTGCTCAGAAGTATCTGTGTCTGTGATATGGGAAAGGTGATCTACCACAATGTTTTTCACTCCAGGTTTATCTCGTATCTCTAAATCAAATTTCTGTAGGATAAGGATCCATCTGATAAGGTGTGGTTTGGCATCCTTCTTTGTCTGTAAGTATCGTATGACAGTGTGATCCGTGTATACAATCACGTGTGAACCGATGAGGTAAGATCTGAACTTTTCGAGACCAAACACAACTGCTAACATCTCCTTTTCTGTAATTGTATAATTCCGATGTGCTTCATCCAGAGTCTTGCTAACATAGTGTATAGCAAATGGTACCCCATCCCTTCTCTATCCTAAGACTGCTCCAACTGCGAAATCTGATGCATCCGTCATGATCTCAAAGGGAAGAGACCAATCAGGTGGTTGTAAGACAGGAGCACTAGTAACCATTTCTTTCATCTGATTGAATGCAAGGAGAACTTTCTCATCGACAACAAAATCACTCCCCTTACACAGAAGCTCAGTCAAAGGTCTGGCGATTTTGTTGAAGTCCTTTTTGAATCGCCTATAGAATCTTACGTGTCCCAAAAATGACCTCAACTGCTTCAAATTCTGCGGTGGCTCTAACTTGGAAATCACATCAATCTTAGCCGGGTCAACCTCCATACCATGTTTGGAGATGACATGGCCCAGTACAATCCCATTAGTCACCATAAAGTGACTCTTCTCCCACGTGAGCACTAGGTTTACCTCACAACAACGTTGAAGAACTCGGTCTAAATGAGCAAGACATGTGTCAAAACTATCCCCGTAGACCGAGAAATCGTCCATGAAGACTTGAAGAAAATTACCCACCATGTCGGTGAAAACGGCCAACATACACCTTTGAAATGTAGCGGGGGAGTTACACAATCCAAAGGGCATCCGTCTAAAGGCATAAGTGCCAAACGGACAAGTGAAAGTAGTTTTCTCCTGATCCTCAAGAGTGATAGCAACTTGGTTGTATCCCGAGTACCCATCCAAGAAGCAAAAGAACTCTTTCCCTGCCAACCTCTCAATAATCTGATTAATAAAGGGCAGTGGAAAGTGATCCTTCTTGGTAGCTGAGTTCAGGCATCGGTAATCTACACAGACACGCCATGAAGTAGGTACCCGGGTCAGAATCTCCTCCCCACAGTCATTCTTTACGATCATAATCCCAGATTTCTTTGGGACCACATGTAAAGGGCTGACCCATTTGGAATCCGAAATGGGATATATAAAAGCATCATCGCACCATTTCTTGATCTCCTTCATGACATCCTCCCTTAGATTTGGATTTAGACGGCACTGGCATTCACGGGAGGATTTATAGTCATCCTCTAGGTAGATATGATGCGAGCATAATGCTGGATTGATCCCGCGGAGATCCAAGATATTCTATCCTATGGCCTTGTGGTTTCTCTCAAGAACCTCTAGCACGCGAGATTCTTGTTCAGTGGTCAACTGCGAGCTGAGGATGACCAGAAACATTTGGGGGGGACCCGCAAGGAAGGCATATTTCAACGTTGATGGTAAAACCTTGAGCTCAGGTGGGGTCTGAATCGGCTCTGCGATAACCTCTGCTACTGTACTGGTAGACGATATATGATCTGTGCTCTGTAGACTATCCACCTTGGCTATTGACGGCTCAGCAAATAGAATATCTGATAGATCTGCGATGAATGATCTTTGCTCAGAGAGGAATGGATCATCAGGATGATCAATATTCTTATCAATGAACGTCTCAGATATCTCAGCAATGATCTCCGAAAGATGTCACTCATCTATGTATAAATCAGGAAATTCAAATAACGGCTCAGATATCTGGACCTCAGAACTCTGCTCAAACTGCTCATCGGCAACTATCTCAATTGGACCACCAAGGGAACTCATGTTGACTGTGCTTTCCAGAGAGTCCTTTTGGGGAAAGGACTCCTGGGTATCTATAAAATCCGTGAAAAGATATGTCTCTTTGAATTCAGCAAGAAAATCACAGTCATCTGGCTCTGATATAGCTTTCTCTGTATCATCTGTTGCTAGTGGCGGTAATGGTCTAGGATCAGAGATCGTCTCAATTTTCACCTTGTCACTACGAGAGTGAAAAATGATCTCTCCAGTACCATAATCAACTGCTGCTTCAGCCGTTCGGAGGAACGGTCGTCCTAGTATGATTGGAGAATGGAGTAACGGTGCAGATGTGTCCATGTCCATGACAACAAAATCAACAGGAAATTTCATTCCCTGCACCGTTACAATAACGTCCTCTAAAATACCTCTTGGCCTCTTAATCGATCTATCGACAAACTGAAGGATCATTCTGGTAGTTTTAAGAGGCCCTAACTGGAATTCAGTTACTAAAGAGGAAGGCATGAGATTAATGGAGGAACCGCTATCGAGAAGAGTACGATCAAATTCTTACTCAATGATATGGCAACGGATGTGAGGTGCTCCCTTGTCTTTCTTTTTCGGCGGAAGGTTGCTGATGGCATGAACTGTGGCCATGGTCAAGATGTGTTTCTTTGTCTCCTTTCGTCTGTTCTTCCTTGGTTGACGCTTTTGAGTACATGCCTCTTTCATTCCCTTTTTTATTGTAGGCATGTATTCCATGGCCTTAAGAAGTGGCATCTTTAAAAATATATTCTGTAAGATCTCAACCACTCCAGGAGCAGATAGTGATGTTTTTAATTTTTGATTTTTTTAGCTTTGAGAGCAGAAGGAAATGGCACAGAATCAGAATAAACATGAAAACGTTCATTTCCTTTATTCAAAGTGGAATCATCATGTACAAGAGGACAACTAAAATCAGTCTGTATAGTGTTGTCCAATCTAGGTGAAGGAAAAAATGAATCTAAAACAGAACGGGTTGCTGCTGGTGGTGAAGAGGAAGAATGTGCGACTGGTATATTCTCCCTTGCTGATGGTGATTTACATCTGTCAGGTGAAGGTGGTGGTGAAGGCGATGAAACTCCAGATGTGGGTGCTGCTATACTGGGCCTCTCGATTGCTGGTGAAGGAGATGATGTAGAAGATGATGCTCTCTCAGTGGACCGATCTCCCAACCCCAACTGTTGCGTAGGCGGCTGCAATCTCCTACCACTCCTGAGATGAATGGCGTCAGATAAACATGTAAAATCAAGGTACATACCTATCTCGGGGGTGGGTGGGCTTTTAGCTACCTTCTCCTTGCATTTGAAATTATTGGGGTTGGCTTTGACCTGTGCTGGAATTAGTGTCCTGGTGGTAGTCAGGTCATCGATCCGATGAGTCAGTTCATTCATGTTCTTCATAATAAATGCAAGTTGGTCCAATGCTGATTGACTGAAGGGGCCTCTGGTTGCTCATTGACTGACTGCCGTTGAGACTGATAGTGCGGAGGTTGTTGGTACCCATACGGATTCGGGTAATGAGGAGGAGGGGGGAAAGGATACTTTCCATAATATGCAGTCTGCTGCTGGTTCGGCTGAGGGAAATACATGGACTGCTACTGTGGATGGCCTTGTCTCCTATTTTGGAACTGAGGTGGAGATTGGTACTGAGGCTGGAAGTGCTGGTGCTGGTACGGGTACTGATGTCTGCCTCCATGAAATCGGTGGGTGGGTCTCTGACCCTACTGTGAACCCAACTGGCCTTGCCCTGATGGACGGGGCTAGTTTCGCTCACGGTCGAACCAGATACCATTCGCCTCCTGAATGACAGGTGGAGGTGGAGACTGCGCTCAGGAATGTAGGCTACTTCTTGCTGGTACGAAACTATCTGATGTGGATGCTGCTGAGCTTGATCAGGTGTTTGCATATAGTAGACATGCTGGACTGTAGATGGTCCTCTACTATTCTGCTGAGTGGAAGGAGTCTGCTCCCTAATAGAGGGGTCAGCTGCTGCATTCGTATTGTGGACTGCACTGATCGTACTCACAAGAAGTTCCAGGTGCTTTGTTATCTCATCCAGCTTATCCAGGTTCTTCATCCTCTGCTCGATCACATGAAGCTTATCGTGTTCCTTGGATCGCTTCTCAATAATGTCTACTTTGGATAGGTGGTATCCAATGATGGCCAAGTCTGTGCAATCCACCTTATCTACTTCTTGTGTTGCGTCATTTTGACATCCTTGTGGGGTACTGCAGGGGCGGTGACAGGGTGCTTCTGAAAAGCACGTGAAGAAGAAAGAGCTGCTGAACTTTCTGCCATCTCCTCAAAAATTTGATAAAGCACATCCTCGTCCTTGTTGAAGTGGCTTCCCCCACAAGCGACATCTACCAACTTTTGATTCTCAATGCTTAAATCCCCAAAGAAATTTTGTACAAGGCTGGTCTTTGGAATATCATGATGGGCGCATTTCTCCGTCAGATCTTTGAAACGTTCCCACTCCTCGTGAATAGGCTCTTGGGGCATCTGGGAGAAATTAGCAATCAGGAATCACATTTGGTTGAGTCGTCCAAGTGGATAATACTTGTTTAGAAATGCAGATCTCAACTCTTCCCAAGTAGTGACAACCTTCCCCAAGTGATTTAACCAGTACAAGGCTTTTCCCATCAGGCTGAATGGAAATGCGATCATCTGCACTACCTCTAATGGGATATTTGGGTAGTGTACGGTTCCACAAATGCGATCGAACTGCTGGAGGTGTATATAAGGTTCTTCATTATTATTTCCATGGAATATTGGGAGAAGAGGTAAAATAGTTGGCTTAAGCTCAAAATACCCATGAACTGCAGGGATTTGTATCTAAGAATTTGTATGTCCTGCCCCTGGATTATAAGCATCTTTTAGTGTAGGCTTAGCCCCAGGTTCTTCTCCCCCATTCCCACCTCCAGGGTTTTTGTTATTCAATTCCCGATGGTTATTCAATCAATCAGAAACAAATTAAAAGAAAAAATGAATCTCAAAGGACAAATATCCTTGATTTTTGTGATTTTTTTAGCCTTTATTTTTTAACTTTTCAAAGATTTTTAAATTTTTCGTGATTTTGATTTTGCATTTTTTTAAATTTCAAAAACGAACAATATGCACAAGGTAAAAAAACACACACCAACTCTTTTTGTAATTTTTCAATTAATCAACAATGCTCAGAAAAATCCAGAAAAAATATTTTAGGTTTTGAAAGTTTTGAAATATTTTTGAGAATTTTTGTGGAATTTTTAGATGTTTTTGTATTTTCTAAAAAATCAAACAGTGAGAAAATAAGAAAATATGCACTGCCTAGAGTAATTTGTAACTTAAAAATATTTTAATTGCCGAAAACTCCTGGAAATTAGTTTTAAGACAAACTAGAAGCAATTATCTACAAACAAGAACTGAAATCACTATTTTTGGTTTTTTGTAGAATTTTCTGTGATTTTTATAATATTTTTGATATTTTTCAATTTTTTGGGTTTTATAAATAATTAATACGTGAAAATTGGTCAGAAATTAAAAAATAATGGAATACAACTACTCTATTTTTTTGGAATTTTCGGAACAATATTTGAATTTTTATAAATTTTGGAATTTCAAGCAAGGAAAAATGACATATTTTTTATTTTTTAATAATAATAAATGAAATCAAAATGTAATGAAACTTTTATGCTAAGAAGATAATCACTTCAGGAGCATAGTACAATTTTTGCAAGATTTGTGGACTGATAAAAACAGTTATTTCATTCAAAAAGAGCACACAAGCTTTTTGTTCTGCAGTTCAGGGACTAAAATGTAATTTTGAAAGTTTTGCATGAAATGATAAAAACATAAACGTTTCGGATAAATAATGAAAACTACCCAAAGTTTCTGAAGCTCAGAGATGTTTCTGCAAATTCGAAAATGTCTGGAGCTGAACTGAAATTTTCCCAAGTAAAATATTCAAAACCCTAGATGGATTTTCTTCGTTTCCAATCAAAAGGGAAGCACCAAGGTGAGGTCTTGGGCGGCCGCCGTCCACCTCCAAGGAGGCCAAGGGCGGTGCGGGCGACGATCGGGGCGGCGCGCGTGACGTACGGGAGGGCGCTGCCGGCGGCGTGGTGGGAGCGCACGGCAGATGCGCCTTGGAGATGGCGGGCACGGGGATCGACGCGGGCTAGAGGGTGTCCGCGGCGATGGCGGCCGGGTGGGGCTCGGGGTGGCGCGGCCGAGCGCTGGTGGCGAGTCGGGCCGCCGCACGGGGCGGTGCTGCGAGGGCTGGCGGAGGGTGCCGCCCCGTGTCGGTGGAGGAGAGGCGGCGCAAGCCGCTGGTTGGAGGCGCCGGGGAGGGCTACGCGCGGCGGTTGTGGAGGAGGTGGCCGAGGGCAGTCGGTGGCGGGGGTTACCGACCCCGCTGCCTGTGGCGATGTTTTTTTTAAATTTTTTTATTTTTATTGTAAACAGTGAATAAAGGAAAAGGGAAAAAGTTTTTTTATTTCTTTTTGTAAATCCGAAAATAAGAGAAGAAATGAATAAAGACATATTTTTTTTATTTTTTAATCTTTTATATTATCGTGCAAACCAAACGTTAGAGAACGAAAAAGAAACAAATGTTTTTTTATTTATTCACATCGGAAAAATGAATGGAGATTCGACGGAGATGAGGGATTCGAATCCGATCTCCGGCCACCGTACGCGGTCGGAGTTGAGAGATCGTGGACGGTAGAAATAGAACGCATAGAGATCGAGGAAGTGAGATGAGAAATCGAATCAGTGGCGGATCAAATCGAGATGAATTTTTTTGAGATCTAAAGAAATAAAAATGATGATGAAAAAGATGCGATGAACTATACTACGATTAAATTAAGATAAAATGCGAAAAAAATGTGGATCTCACCTTAGGAGCGGAAAATGGACCGTGATCGCCTCGACAAGGCCGACTCGCTGTCACTGGACGGCTCGGAGGCTAGGCAACTTTCTCGACGAATTTTCTCTCGGAGATCGGGCTCCTCTCTCTAAAGATTGATCAAGTTGGAATGAGGGAGAAGGAGCAGTATAAATAGAAAAGAGATGAAAATTGAATTTTGAATTTTTTGAATAAAGGGATAAGGGAGATGAAAAATTGAAATGAATTTTTGAAGTTTTTTTGGATGGAAGGGATAAGAGCGATAAAATGAGAGATAAGATAAAATAGAAGAGAGATAAAATTATTTACAAAATTAACTAATTTTTTTGAATTTCGTTACTTTATTTTTTAGAATTTAAGATGTTAATTTTTTATTTTTTTATGATGGTTAGTTAAAAATAGCAACTATATACATATACTATATACATATATGACATTATATATAAGGGTAAATGAATAAATTAGCTTTTTTGTTTTATTTATTTTTTTAATTTTTATTTTTATTTTAAATAATTAGTAAAAACATTTACAAATATATACAAATACAATATGCACAAAATACATGGTAAATTGCACACACCACCCAGAAAATCGACTTTTCAACCGTAACTCCAAAAATTATGAAATCACAGCCATTTTGAAGATAATTTAATTTAGATTTCAATGGAAGTGACATTGGTTCAATTTGAGATTATATGGAGCCGAAATTGATCTTTTAATTAGTTCTTAGTGGCTTTTTTTCCATGTGTGGCTACTTTTATTATGCACATGATTTAATTGTGCAATCATTTTTATTAATTAGGACACATTTTTACTTACAATTTTTTTGGTATTGAAAGTTAGTTGATTTGAAGTCAATTAAGGTACAAATAAATTAGTGTTAGTTTTATACAATTATACACAAAATAAGTGAGAACACATTTTTTTGGATTTTCTGGTTAAGGACCCTATCTACCCCTACCTTATTCCTGATCTATCAGGGCAAGTCTTGACCTTCTCTCGGGGTTCGGGTCAGCCTGCATACAGTCTTCCTTTTTTTTCTTTTCTTTATTTTTCCTTTATTTATTTATTTATTTTAGGTTAAAATTAGTAAGAAGTGTACAATATTTACACACAAATGCAAGTTAGTAAGAATATGGAGTTAGTGTTATATGCAGGTGTTTTGTAAGAGATTTTAAGCTAAAATAAATGAATAAAGATGACGAATCGCAGATTCATCACTACCGATTTCCATCGTTTATGTTTCTAATGTATTATGCTTATAGTTATTTTGATGGAGAAATCTATGTAATACCCTACTTAGTTGCTGGCGGCTATGCACGTCAGTGACCCTATGATTTGGTCACACGTTCACTCACCTAAGATGTGTGGTGTCTACCGATTCTTCATCTCTTGTTGTTGAGTTTATTCTTTCAGTTTCGTTGTTATGTTCTCTCGATTGATTTTATAGAGGAAACTCTTTTCGTTTTTATTTTGAAATATGTCCCCATATAAGGGGAAACTCTGCCGAAATTTTACGAGAAATATGTCCCTATATAAGGGGAAACTCTGCCAAAATTTTCCGAGAAATATGTTCCGATATAAGGGGAAATTGTGCCGAAATTTTAAGAGAAAATATGTTCTTGACGTTCTTCGTGTTCTTCGCATTCTTCGTTCGTTCTTCACGTTCTTGATATGTTCTTAGCGTTTTGATACGAAAATGAAATTCGATCTTTTCAGGAACCTTAAAATAACCTTTCTAAAAACGAAACACGATAAAGCCTTGCATACATGAGAGAGAGATCGATTAGGTAACGAAATCCTTCCTTTTTCTGTTGGGTTTTCATACGAAATTATTGAAATTCTTGATTTTTTGTTCTTTGCTACGAAGAACCCTAATTTTGGTTATTTTTGAAAAAGTCTGAAGAATTGCTTTGTGATTCCCACTAAAATAAGGTTTACGCATCAAATTGATGCGTTGTCTCTAAAAGTTAGGGTTTGGGAGTTAAAATAGGCATAAATACGAGTATATATATGGTTATGAATAATATATATATATATATATATATATATATATATATGAGTACCAAATCAAAGACTTAACGAAAGAATTATATCATGGAAATTGATGGGGTTTGAGTTAGATCCAGAAAAGGATCGTGTGTCACGTTAAGGATGACTGGGAGTAGAACTATAGGTCGGGCATGCAACATGTAGGTTTGTCGGAAGGAACCCGTATTGGCGTTTCCCTACCTAGGTGGTATACGGTTGCCCTGTTATGATAAGTGCGCACGAAGTGAATGTTTTGCAATGCATGGTACCGGGAGCCAATATCATCGGGTTGAATGACGGAAGATGTGGTCGTGCCATGTGGAGGCACGGGTGGTTCAATAGTGGCTGGGTCACGATAACATGTATTTAAAGCCGCTAGGTTATATGATTAAATGTTAGCATGAGGTTTTAAGCAACCGAGTCCTCGAGCACGGTGTGCTCATTTTTTTTCCAGGCTGAGGGTTTAGACCATGTTTAATAAAAGAAAAGGAAATTGTCAGGGTAGTATTGGAGGATTGGTTGAGGCGACGTGCGATGGCATAAGCTTACCAAGATCAACACAATCTCCAATCTCGAAGTGTCCACAGCTTCAGAGTCCAAGAATGGTGGGGTTCCCCTGGACTAATCACTGATGTGGAATAGAAAGGAATATGACTTAAATTAATGAAAAGGAATGAAATTTTTGTAATATCAAGTTTTGAAAAATTACACAATTTATTTGCTTTTCTCTTCTTCGTTACTTAGCATTCGCTAATTTTTATCCTATAATTTATAGAAAACCCAACAGGTATCGGTGAGCCATCGCAAGGACTTTAAAAATTCATCCAGCTTACATACTAGATATCCAACCAGCCCCATTAGCTTTAATTTTTAAAGTAGTTAGTAATCTTCTGTATATTTTTTCCTTACAAGCTGATGTACATGTAAATGGTTATAGTGGGACAATGTATCATTTGAACTTTATTTTGTGAATGGAAAAGTGTTGAAATACTTTCTTCTGAGTATTTTATTTGCAGTCTGTTTCTGAATGTTAGTTGTGATTGGTGAATAAATTATTGCTGAGTAACCAGATCCGGATATGGGAGGATCCGACGGCCTGGGAATCGGGGTCGCGACAGATTGGTATCAGAGCCAGGTTACTCCAGTAATTTATTTAGTAATTAACAGCTATCAGTGGTATTCAGAAACTAAGGTTGTATTAAGATCCTTTGATCTTAATAACTGACTGCAGTATCATTCACAAGTTATTGTCCCTTATGTACATCATGCTAATACATATAGGATATGTCCTTTGATCTTGATTCATCCCAAGATCATGACAGATAAAGACGTGTTTAGAAAATTAGCGACTATGGTAGTGATGACCCATGAGATTGGTCAAAGGTAATAGGCATTAGAGCGAAGACTTTGTCACTATGAGAGATCAAAGTCATCCAGACCCGCAGATAATAGAGTTGAGGGTTCTATTCATCCTCATAAGAAAGAGTCTAGATACCATCAGTCCATAGAATTTGGTTGCTCCTACTCCATTTAGAGGAGCAGTGGAGGAGGTACTTCGTAGGAACACCAAAACAAAGAAGAAGAAGAATATTTGATTCCTGTCGTAAGGATAAGATTCCTATATAAGCATAAAACCATTATCTTAGTTGGAACTATGAGGTCAATCATAATTCAAGAAGATCTTAGACAATGGTGTGCGACATATTGCAGGACATCAATCACCTGCTTTTCTGCTACTTATCGAAATGAATTATTTGATCTTATCCTAGGGATGGATTGGCTAGAAGGCATCATGCATGTCTTGACTATTTTCAGAAGACAGTAACGTTTCACCTTCCTAAATCGATAGAGTTCCAGTTCATTGGAAAGACATCTAATGATAATATCGAATATATCTCTACATTGAAGGCACAACAATTGTTAGAGTAAGGGTGCCAAGGTTATTTAGCTTACGTAACCACTACATCAGGGTCAGGCAGAATGATGGAAGATATACCTATAGTGTGCGAGTTTCCTGATGTATTTCCAGAGGAACTACGTGGAGTACCACCTGAGCGAGAGATTGAATTTGAAATCTCTCTCATACCTGATACTCAGCCTATCTCTATCCCTCCGTATAGGATGGCACCAGCTGAGTTGTGAGAGTTAAAGGTACAATTGCAAGAACTGTTAGATAAAGGATTCATTCGTCCTAGTACTTCCCCATGGGGTGCACCTGTCTTATTTGTTAGGAAAAAGGATGGGTCAATGCGGTTGTGCATTGACTATAGACAACTAAGCAAGAGGACAATAAAGAACAAGTATCGTCTACCAAGAATAGATGATCTCTTTTATCAGTTACATGGTTCAACTGTGTATTCCAAGATTGATTTAAGATCTGGATACCATCAGTTGAAAATGAGAGATACAGATATTCCCAAGACAGCTTTTCGAACTAGATACGGGTATTATGAATTCTTAGTTATACCTTTTGGACTAACAAATGCCCCAGTAGCCTTCATGGATCTCATGAATAGAGTATTCAAGGAGTTCTTAGATCACTTTGTAGTAGTCTTTATTGATGATGTGCTTATTTACTCCAAGGATAAGTATCTGCATAAACATCATCTCAGGAAGGCACTTGAAACTCTAAGGAAGAACAAACTGTATGTTAAATATAGCAAATGTGACTTCTGGCTATCTGAAGTATCTTTCTTGGGCCATGTTATTTCTGGGGAGGGTATATCAGTTGATCCTACAAAGGTTAGTGCAGTGATGAGTTGGGAATGCCCAAAGATTGTCACAGAAATACGATCTTTTTTTGGGATTAACTGTATATTATAGAAGATTCATGAAGGACTTTTCACGAATAGCATTGCCAATGACTAGACTAACTCAGAAGGAGGTCCCATTCTTATGGTCTGATACATGTGAAGCTAGTTTTCAGACAATGAAGGAATGCCTAACATCTGCACCAATCCTTACTCTACCCTCCGGGAGTGAAGGGTTTACAGTGTACATTGACGCATCTAAAGAAGGACTTGGGGTGGTTCTTATGCAACATGGTAAGGTAGTTGTGTATGCATCACGACAGCTCAGGACACGTGAGAAAAACTATCCAACACATGACCTTGAATTAGTTGCCGTAGTTTTCACTTTAAAGATATGGAGACACTACCTGTATGGTACTACTTTTGAAATCTTCACCGATCATAAAAGCTTGAAATATCTATTTGATCAAAAGGAGCTCAATATGAGACAGAGACGGTGGCTAGAGTTGTTGAAAGATTATGATTGCACTATCTCCTACCACCGAAGAAAGGGGAACGTCGTAGCAGATGCCCTTGGTAGAAGAACTTATTCACTTGGGTTAGTGAGTGCTATCTACTTCTAGGGTTTACTATCAACATTAAGTTAATGTAAACCATTTGATAGTAGTGCTGATACTATAACTATTCCTCATCGATACAAACCATAGATTTGGGATAAAATAAAGAAAGGACAGGAGGATGATCCAGTCCTTAAAGACTTGAAACAACAACTTGATAAGTATGAGATAGAGGGATTCCAGATACAAGATGGGTTACTATATAACCATCACAGAGCTTGTGTACCAGACATACCTAGACTGAGGAAAGACATTTTACGTAAAGCTCATTGTTCTAGATTATCTATTCATCCAAGAATTACGAAGATGTATAAGGATCTTCATTCATACTTTTGGTGGCCGGGAATGAAGAAAGATGTTGCTACTTGTGAATTCATGTTTCACTTGCCAACAAGTAAAGGCTTCACACCAAAAGCCACAGGATTATTGCAACCCCTCCCTATACCTGAATGGAAATGGGAAAGTGTTTCCATGGATTTCATTACTGGCTTACCTCAGGCGACTGGTAGTAAAGATAGTATCTGGGTTATAATAGATCGTCTGACAAAGGTAGCACACTTCATTCTGATAAGCTTATCTTTGACTCCAGACCAGCTTGCTGAGTTATATATTACACATGTGACTCACCTCCATGGTATCCCGAAGGAAGTAGTTTCTGATCGAGATTCAGGATTCACCTCACACTATTGGGAGAACTTCATGAAAGCCTTAGGTACACAACTATGCTTGACTACAGCATACCATCCACAAACAGATGGTCAGTCAGAACGTACGATTCAGACACTAGAGGATATGCTACGAGCATGTGCCTTAGAATGGAAGGGATCGTGGATTAAACATTTGCCTCTTGCAGAGTTCACCTACAATAATAGTTACCATACAAGTATTGACATGACACCATTTGAAGCACTATATGGACGAAGGTGTACTACTCCTTTGTGTTGGGAAGAGGTCAGAATAAAGAACCTTTATGATTCAAATAGACTTCAAGAGACACGTGAAGCTGTAGAACTTGCTAGAAAAAGACTATTAACTGCCCAGAGTCACCAGAAAATTTATAGTGATACCAGGCGAAGAGACCTTGAATTTGAGGTAGGTGACTTTGTATTTCTCAAAGTATCACCTATGAAGGGTGTCCAAAGGTTTGACTTGCGTGCGAAGTTAGCACCCAGGTTCGTGGGTTCCTTTGAAATTATTCAGCGCATTGGAAAAGTGGCATATAGACTTGCACTTCCTCCACATCTTTCGGCAATACATGATGTATTTAATGTATCAAATATGAGAAAGTACATTAGGGATCCAGAGCATAAGATAAGTTATGATGAATTACATGTTGAGACAGACTTGACATACCAAGAGATACCTGTGTAAATACTTGAAAGGGATATCAAGAAGTTGAGAAAGAAAGAGGTGCATCTAGTTAAAGTACTGTGGCGGAACCAAGAGTTTGAAGAAGCCACATGGAAACCTGAGGTGGAAATGAGAGAGAAATACCCGTACTTGTTTGAATGATAACACTATGTATTATGTATATGTTCATTATAAATTAAAGGATGTTCATTCTCTTTAAGGTTGTTATGGTTTCAATCCTCTTTAAGGTTGTTATGCATGCATTTCTAGTCTCGAGGATGAGACTTTCTTTAAGGTTGTTATAATTGTAAAGCCTTGAACTTGGCATATCTCAGATCCTATATAATAAGATCCGGCTTGTCAAGAGAAAACCAACAAAATTTGTTTCGTGTGAATCAGACTTCGTTTCGAATTGTTATGATTTTCGGAATAAAGAGAAGGAAGGCTAAAATGTCATTAACCCATAATGACTGTCATTAAGACTAATTAAACATGATTAAAGAAACTAATGATCGATTAAAAACCGCTAATGATCATTAACAAACACTAATCAATAGTTAGCAAAAGATAAGCATAAGCCGCGAAAGTTAAATCGCGATTAGTGAAAGTTAATCATGATTAGTGTTAATTAAGCGTCACTAGAGAATCTAGAGTCCTCTAGAATGTTCTAACTTAAGCTCCAAGTTTGGGATAAGTTTTGGCTAAAACCATGGGCCAAAACCATGGGCCGCTAAAACCATGGTTCAGGTCTAAACAATGGTTTTCTAACCATGGTTAGTGGTTTTCAGGAGCGTATAAATTGATCCCCCTACCCATTCATTCTCTACGATTTCCACTAGCTCCACCACCCTAAGGGCTAGGGTCGAGAGGTCGGGAGGAGGAGTGGGAGGCGAGGAAGGAGCGCTAACGAAGTGCTGCCGGGAGAACGAGGAGGAGAAAGGTATGATCCTCTCTTAGTTTGCTTCGTAAGCTAGGCTTTCAATTCATACTCTTGTTCTTCCAAGTTTTTTTCTTGATTCATCTTTCTTTACGATTCGTTTTCCTGTTGTAGTTCGAGGAGAAATCTTTGTAACACCCTACTTAGGTGTGGGCGGCTATGCACGTCAGTGACCTTGTGATTCGTCACACGTTCACTCATCTAAGACGTGTGCTGTCTACTGATTCTCCATCATTTATGTTTCTATCATTTGTATTATGCTTTTATAATTATTTTGATGGAGAAATCTGTGTAATACCCTACTTAGGTGTGGGCAGCTTTGCACATTAGTGACCCTGTGATTCGTCACATGTTCACTCACCTAAGATGTGTGGTGTCTATCGGTTCTTCATCTCTTGTTGTTGAATATATTCTTTCAGTTTCATTGTTATTTTCCTCTCGATTGATTTTATAAAGGAAACTCTTTTCGTTTTTATTTTGAAATATGTCCCGATATAAGGGAAAACTCTACCGAAATTTTCCGAGAAATATGTCCCGATATAAGGGGAAACTCTGCCAAAATTTTCCAAGAAATATGTCCCGATATAAGGGGAAACTCTGTCGAAATTTTAAGAGAAAATATGTTCTTAATGTTCTTCGTGTTCTTCGCGTTCTTCGTTTGTTCTTCACGTTCTTGACATGTTCTTAGCATTTTGATATGAAAATGAAATTCGATCTTTTCAGGAGCCTTAAAATAGCCTTTCTAAAAATGAAACACGATAAAGTCTTGCATACACGAGAGAGAGCTCGATTAGGTAATGAAATCCTTCCTTTTTCTATTTGGTTTTCATACGAAATTATTGAAATTCTTGATTGTGTTCTTTGCTACGAAAAACCCTAATTTTGGTTATTTTTGAAAAAGTCTGAAGAATTGCTTTGTGATTCCCACTAAAATAAGGTTTACACATCAAATTGATGTGTTGGCTCTGAAAGTTAGGGTTTGGGAGTTAAAATAGGCATAAATACGAGTATATATATGGTTATGAATAATATATATATATATATATATATATATATGAGCACCAAATCGAAGACTTAACGAAAGAATTACATCATGGGAATTGATGTGGTTTGAGTTAAATCCTGAAAAGGATCGTGTGTCACGTTAAGGATGACTAGGAGTAGAACTACAGATCGGGCATTTAACCTGTAGGTTTTTCGGAAGGAACCCGTATTGGTGTTTCCCTACCTAGGTGGTACACGGTTGCCCTGTTATGATAAGTGCGCACGAAATGAATGTTTTGCAACGCGTGGTACCGGGAGCCAATATCGTCGGGTTGAACGACGAAAGATGTGGTCGTGCCATGTGGAGGCACGGGTGGTTCAATAGCGGCTGGGTCACGATAACATGTATTTAAAGCTGCTAGGTTATATTATTAAATGTTAGCCTGAGGTTTTAAGCAACTGAGCCCTCGAGGACGGTGTGCTCATTTGTTTTTCCAGGCTGAGGGTTGAGACCCTGTTTAATAAAAGAAAAGGACATTATCAGGGTAGTATTGGAGGATTGGTTGAGGCGACGTGCGGCGGTATAATCTTCAGAGTGTCCACAGCTTCCAATCCCGAAGTGCCCACAGCTTTGGAGTCCAACAATGGTGGGGTTCTCCTGGACTAATTCCTGATGTGGAATAGAATGGAATAGGAATTAAATTAATGAAAAGGAATGAAGTTTTTGTGATATCATGTTTTGAAAAATTACACAAATTGTTTGCTTTTCTTTTCTTCGTTACTTAGCATTCGCTAAATTTTATCCTATGATTTATAGAAAACCCAACATGTATCGGTGAGCCATCGCAAGGACTTTAAAAAATCATCCAGTTTACATGCTAGACATCCAACCAGCCCCAATAGCTTTACTTTTTAAGGTAGTTAGTAATCTTTTGTATATTTTTTTCCTTGCAAGCTGATGTTCATGTAAATGCTTACAGTGGGACAGTGTATCATTTGAACTTTATTTTGTGAATGGAAAAGTGTTGAAATACTTTCTTCTGAGTATTTTATTTGCTGTCTGTTTCTGAATGTTGGTTGTGATTGCTGAATAAATTATTGCTGAGTAACCAGATCCGGATATGGGAGGATCCGACGGCCCGGGAATCGGGGTTGCGACAAGATATGTATGAAAAGCCAGATATCTGCCATGTAGTGGGAGTAGTAAACTACTGCTAATCCTACTATGGAGATAAAATAATTAGTTGTTGTAATCAAACAATATCTTCAAAGATGACAAGACTTAGAGTAATGATCTCAAAGTCTCATCATCAAGAATCTAAGACTTTATAGATAGTGATCTAAAAGGTCTTAACTGCCAGATACCTTAAGAGATAGAGATCTCTAGGAATAAGGGTATTTTGATAAGGATAGTTGAAATTACACACTGGTTATAACGATGGTTGAGTTGTAGTGTCAAAGACATTATGACTGCCTCAATATTGAGTATTGGTTGCATAAGATGAAACATTCACATTGGATGCAAGCACTGTAACTGAGGGATATGCAACTGTCGTAAAAAGACTTGGCATAGTCTCTCAGGAATAGAGTGACTGATCAGCTTACCTGGCTATATTAAATAGCCTATGATTCTCACATGAGTGTGGGTTAAATGATTAGCCCATTAATGACTCTTTGGGCTAGTGGGAGATTGTTGGACATGCGAGCCCACGACGAGCCATTATGCAATAAATGTTATTGTAAATATCATTTCCTGATCTGAAATGAAGAATAACTAATTTGCATAATAGGTCCCTTAGTAAAATTAGGGTTATGTATCATGACCATCTTAATGATCATACATCTGTTGATTCAATTATTGAATCATAGAGGCTGGTGCTTGGATGAATATCTAAAGAGTTAGATCGAGGACTCATCAAGCACCATCAAATGATTGTTAAGAGATGATCTCCAGCCTGAGTAGGAGATGACATTCCTTTCTCATTTGGCTGATATCTAACCGACCTATTGATGCATGTCCTCTGCATAGGAATGGAGATTCAGAGGTGTTAGATAAGTTAGGTCAAAGAGTTGACTTAACAAGATGGAGATAACCAAAGTCCTATGTCGTATGTTGTCACGATATAGGCACGCATCCTCTGACCGGAGATAGATGCGTCACTATATGTCTGAGTATATACATTTGACAGACTATTTGGTTGATGACCTAACCAAGGTCCATATTCCGGTGTGCTGGTGTGCATGCAAGGGAATATGAGTAATACGATCTCTCATAGGGATCATACAGGTTCAAGATTGAACCGAAAGACATGAGCTCACTCATGAGATATTGGGAAGAATCAAATTTTATGCACGATCGTCTCTCTTTGGAAGCTTGACTGTAGGTTTGATATATAGTTTTGGAAAGTATATGATTAACACCAGGGTATGATATATGCTTTTGGAAAGTATATGATCGATACCAACTCCCAATGATCGAATGAGAAACTTAATGATAAAACCCTGAAGGAGACAGTTCAAAAGGGATCTAAAACTTCATATTTATTCTGGGTCTTCTAGTGTGTAGGATGTACAAGTATCAGGAATACCTGAGGGTGATGTGATAAAAAAGGATTGTATAACCATGACGCTTCCATTCTTTTGGAGTGATGAAATAGGTCTGGATTTTAGTAACCGCTCTCACTAGAGAAGTGATCTGATCTTGGTCCAAATATTGGATATTGATCTGGATGTGATTCAAATGCAATGAGAATATTAGATTTGTGGTCTTGATTAAATCAAGCATCGATGGGAGGGCCACAAGATCTGGATTTGAGATGTGATCTCAATATCCAAGTCACTATACGTGGAACAATACAATCGCCCTGTCCTTATCTCTAAGTATCCACAGAGAAAGCGCATTATCCTTGAAAGAGTTCAAGAATGATTGCACTATTGATTTATATATATACAAGCATTGAGATATGGATGATTAAATGTGATTTAATCGTAAAATATACTATGAATTTGATTTTTATTATTTACCCATATAAGAAGAGCTACCTAAGATAATTAAATGTGATTTAATTATCACATATATGAATAATGTGAATGCGATTCATATTATTTGGGCACATGAGAAAAGATATCCAAGATGATTAAATGTGATTTAATTATCATGGATATGAATAATGTGGATAACACTATCCATATTAATCATATCTATTATAAATGTGATTTATAATATATTAGAGAGAGCATATTGTGATTTATATTTGTTAGTTAATTATTGATGTGAATTGGATTCACTTTAGATGTTTTATTAAAATATAATTTACATTTTATTTTGGGTTGTGAATGTGGTTCACTTTTTTCCAATGGCATGATTGCAATATTTTACAAGATAATTATGGATTATTTTTGTGAAATAATTTACAACAATTGTTGTTGTAAATCTTGAAGATATCATGAGGTAATGAGATATCATGATATAATGAGATCTCGTGAGATGTTGGTAGCCGTCCTCCCTTTTTTAGGGGATATGATTTATGTCCTCATTATCTCCAAGGATAATTAATTGATTTGATTTGAATTTAAATATAATGATTTATTGATATATATTAATTTAAATTAAATCATTTGTTGTTGTGTTTTTACAACAACATCTTAGCCATTGAAAGAAACACAAACCAATCTCATCCATTGATTTTATGTTGTCCATGGATTGAGATCCATGGATCCCAAAATACTATTAAAGAAGAGGCACCCCTTGCTCTTCGAGTTACATGATCAATACATAAGCTCTCTCTCTCTCTCTCTCTCTCTCTCTCTCTCTCTCTTTCTATAAGCCAAAGGTGCTCTCCCTCTCTCCCATTGTGGCTGTCCACCATGGAGCCCAAGAGAGAGTCGTCATCGCCGCATCATCATAGTTATGCTGGCATATCATCTACTTATGGATTTCCATCTCCTTCGGTGTGCCTCGCTCGTAAAGAAGATGTTGGATCTCATGTGACGAGATCTGGAGATCCGTTGCTTGGATCATCAACATGGATTGCGAGGAGTACGCGTCTCATCAACGTGCTCGCAAGCGTCTCCGTTGGATCTGACTTAAGACAGTAGGTCTCTTGGTTTAGAAACTCGATTGTAACCACGCTTCAAGAGGTAACCCTAGTACCTATTTGTGGTTTAGATGAAATGATCCAAGAAGTGTTCTTGGATCATGTGATTTCATCATTTAAAAATTTTAAATTCCGCTACCCGGAGCAACTAGTGTGACTAGTCGCTCCTGATAGCATAAGATGTGATCCTCACGCTTCTGTGATGCGGATTTTCCCATATCCTTCACAGGTGTTGTAGATCTGCATGGCTCGAGGTCCTTTCTCTTCCACTCTTTTTTCCTGGATATTAAGGTAAAAAGGAGGGTTCCTAACTTAGAGTTCTTGCAGGGAATTATGTGCTCGGGTGTACCTTATTATATATATGGCATAATGATCAAGGAAAAATCTAAGCTCAATTTTTGTGATAGCGTTCAACCATCTTTATAAGAAGGAAAGAGGCCCATATTTTGAAGAAAAGATGCTTCATCATATGGAGAAGGCTTCACTTCAAAGAGGGAAGAAATATTGGTTATTTTCTACAATTTAGAGCGTATTCTAACGGGTTATTTTCTACAATTTAGAACGCATTCTAACGATCGGTTGCTTATTTGTGCAATTTATCTTTTTTTTTAAAATTTATGTGCAGATTTGTATGTAAAATGAATTGAAATGAATGTATACCTTTCATGTTTATTTGTATACAAGAAAAACTGGTGCACTCATTTTGTGTGTATTGTTATTGATTTGTACATGTTTCATAGGCAAAATATGTATCATTTCAGTAAATGTTGCAGGTCCTCAGAGTTATGGTGAATGATCAATTTCGTTGCCACAATTACCCTGCCTTTACGATTGTGGTGACTAAATAGTTGTCATAGTCAGCATAGCAACTACTTCATAGTCACCACAGGCTCTAGTGACCAAACTTTTGGAGATAGATTTGTGGTGAAGAAATGACTGTCCTAACAACCTTTTTCGTCATACTAGCGATCAATCTGTCATTATAACTTAGTCATGCGAAGCCTATTTTGTTATAGTGCACATGTATTCAAATTTACTTATTTCAAGTTTAGGCCCATTTTTCATAATTCAGTTATATAGATTCTATTTACTTTTTAATTTCAGTCCCTTAGTGTAGAAAAATTCCAAAAATTTCATAGAAAAACACTATTTTTATGTAGGTTGATAGTTGTATTGAAGTTTTAAGAAAATATTGTTACTAAGTTACTAAAATTCCAAAGAAATAATAGAGAATTCTGGGAAAAATTTTAAAATTGAGCAAAAAGAGTAAGTAAAAAAATAATGATATAATTCAACTTCAGACCCTTTTGAATACAGTGGATAACAACGGGCAAGAGAATTGATGTATATTCATAACTTTTCTCAAAAATATCAGAACTCCCACAAAATCTCAAAAACTATATTTGGAATTCATATACGCGCACTCATTCTGATATAAAATATCAGCATCACTGTACTTAATTATTTTTGCAAGTACTGTTTTACGAATTTGCCTGTTAAGAGCCTCGTTTCTTAACCAGTCGTATCGATTTTTATCGATAGTGTCGGCGTATAATCCATCATCAATCGGATTGGATCACCATCGAACGGGTTGAGTATCGGCCACGAAGACATAAACACCCAATCCTTCCATCAACTAAATGAAAAGTTATTGCGCTCTACAAAATATCTCATTAAACTCGACCGCAGATTAAAAGAACATAATAATGTCATTCCGATGACTAAATGCAGAAGAATAGAGAGATCACTGTTTATTTCCATTCGGTAATACGTCAATCTCCTCAAAACAAGCAACCATTTCTCGTTATGTCCCCTTAATTTCCACAACTTTGGGTGTATTGTATCACCAGTGAACTCGTATTAAGCTAGATGCTGCTGGGCTCTAATTGTCACCATCGGAGTCGGTGTCATCGCGTCTTCCTCATAGAAAAAGCGAGGCAGCTAGAGACGAGAATCAGGATGTCGTGCATCAATCTGTACTTGCATCGTCCGACAGTGGTTGTGGAACTCGACCTCCGTGATGAAGAGGTGGAAGTTGATGCCAAAGAGGAACTCCAACTCCATGGCATTTAGGCGTTGCGAGGTGGCTCCGAAGTGCGTGGGGGAGGTGTGTGAGGAGGCTCCGGCGGGCTCGGTCGCCGCCCTGGGTTTGGAGGTCGCCGATCAAGCGGGGGGGGGGGGGGGGGGGGTACGCAGCGGCATAGTGCAGCGAGGGAGGGCACTGTGCACGACCGAAAAGCAAGGGGAGGCCCGGCCTTTTGGGCGGGGATGCTTCAAATGCGTTCGCTTTCTCATTGGGCGAGGCAGTGTAGGGACACCCTTAGATGCTTTCGGTGCATAGATTTGGCACATCGTAGCAAGAACTGCAGGTCGGGAGTGGTTTCGTCCGCATTGGTGGCGGCTGGGGTTTTTTTGGTTGGTGAAGGAGGCGGCGGAGATGTTTTATTTAAGGGATCCTCAGATGTTGGTGTGGCGTCGGATGGAGCTTTTATGGGAGATGATGTGGAGCTGTCTCCGTGGAGGGTGCTCGCTAGAGGGATGGCGAAGAGTGAAGCTGCTACTTTATTGTCCTTTTCTCATTCTGGGAAATCTATGCTCAAGTGAAGACAGGCTCATGACGAGGACGGGAAGCTGGCTCGGGGGTTCCTGAATTTGGTGAAGGTGAAAGGGGTGCCTCTTCTTTGGATAAGTGTACGGCGCCTGCGATGGCTATTGGGCTGCATTGCAGTGGTGGAAGGCGTGGCCAGTTCTGGTTGTTCGCCTAGGGAGGACGTGGACACTGTGTTGTGGGAGCGACCTCTACACCCGAACATGTTGGGGTGGTGGTCTGTGTATGCGGAGGGTCTTCGGGTGCGCTTGGAGATCTCGTCCGGCTTGAGGGGTTGGCAAGGTTCGCGCGAGGCGCCGTCTCGGTCGGATGCATGGACGGCGCTTGCAATGGGTGCGGAGGCCAAACCGAGCGCAGGTACGGTGGCGGATGTTACCAAGAAGGCTCCGGATTGCGAGGTGGCTCTGGCGTGCGTGGGGGAGGTGTGCGAGGAGGCTCCGGCGGCTCGGTCGCCGCCCTGGGTTTGGAGGTCGCCGATCAAGCGCGGGGGTATGCAGCGACACAGTGCAGCGATGGAGGACACTGTGCACGACCGAAAGGCGAGGGGAGGCCCAGCCATTTGGGCGGGGATGCTTTAGATGCGGTTTGCTTTCTCATTGGGTGAGGTAGTGTAGGGATGCCCTTAGATGCTTACGATGCATGGGTTTGGCACATCGTAGTTAGAACTGCAGGTCAGGAGTGGTTTCGTCCGTGTAGGTGGCGGCTGGGGTTTTTTTGGTTGGTGAAGGAGGTGGCGGAGATGCTTTATTCAAGGGATCCGCAGATGTTGGTGTGGCATCGGATGGAGCTTTTATGGGAGATGTTTTGGAGCTGTCTTCGTGGAGGGTGCTCACTGGAGGGATGGCGAAGAGTGAAGTTGTTGCTTTATTGTCCTTTTCTCATTCAGAGAAATCTATGCTCAAGCGGAGACAACCTCACGACGAGGACGGGAAGTTGGCTCGAGGGTACCTGAATTTAGTGAAGGTGAAAGGGGTGCCTCTTCTTTGGAGAAGTCTACGGCGCCTGCGACGACTGTTAGGCGACATTGCGGTGGTGTAGGGCATGACCAGTTCTGGTTGTTCGCCTGGGGAGGACGTGGACATTGTGTTGTGGGTGCGACCTCTACACCCGAACATGTTGGGGTGGTGGTCTGTGTATGCGGAGGGTCTTCGGGTGTGCTTGGAGATCTCGTCAGCCAGCTGCTTGAGGGGCTGGCAAGGTTCGCGTGAGGTCTGGTCTCGGTCGGATGCATGGACGACGCTTGCAATGGGTGCGGAGGCCCGATCGAGCGCAGGTACGGTGGCAGCTGTTACCAAGAAGGCTCCGGATTGCGAGATTGCTCCGTCATGCGTGGGGGAGGTGTGCGAGGAGGCTCTGGCGGGCTCGGTCGTTGCCCTGGGTTTGGAGGTCGCCTATCAAGCGGGGGGGGGGGGCACGCAACGGCATAGTGCAACGAGGGAGGACACTGTGCATGACCGAAAGGCGAGGGGAGGCCCGGCCTTTTGGGCGGGGATGCTTCAAATGCCGTTCGCTTTCTCATTGGGCGAGGCAGTGTAGGGATGCCCTTAGATGCTTCCTGTGCATGGGTTTGGCTTATCGTAGCAAGAACTGCAGGTCGGGAGTGGTTTCGTCTGCGTCGGTGGCGGCTGGGGGTTTTTTGGTTGGTGAAGGAGGCGGGGAGATGCTTTATTCAAGGGATCCTCAGATGTTGGTGTGGCGTCGGATGGAGCTTTTATGGGAGATGTTGTGGAGCTGTCTCCGTGGAGGGTGCTCGCTGGAGGGCTGGCGAAGAGTGAACTTGTTGCTTTATTCTCCTTTTCTCATTTTGTGAAATCTATGCTCAAGTGGAGACAGGCTCACGACAGGGATGGGAAGCTGGCTCGGGGGTTCTTGAATTTGGTGAAGGTGAAAGGGGTGCCTCTACTTTGGAGAAGTGTACGGTGCCTACGACGACTGTTGGGCCGCGTTGCGGTGTTGGAGGGCGTGGCCAGTTCTGGTTGTTCGCCTGGGGAGGATGTGGACACTGTGTTGTGGGTGCGACCTCTATACCCGAACATGTTGTGGTGGTGGTCTGTGTATGCGGAGGGTGTTCGGGTGTGCTTGGAGATCTCGTCAGCCGGCTGCTTGAGGGGTTGGCAAGGTTTGCGCGAGGCGCCGTCTCGGTCGGAAGCATGGACGACACTTGCAATGGGTGCGGAGGCCCAACCGAGCGGAGGTACGGTGGTGGCTATTACCAAGAAGGCTTCGTATTACGAGGTGGCTCCGACGTGCGTGGGGGAGGTGTGTGAGGAGGCTCCGGCAGGCTCGGTCGTCGCCCTGGGTTTGGAGGTCGCCGATCAAGCGGGGGGGGGGGGGGGTACGCAGCGGTACAGTGTAGCGAGGGAGGATATTGTGCACGACCGAAAGGCGAGGGGAGGCCCGACCTTTTGGGAGGGGATGCTTCAGATGCGACTTGCTTTCTCATTGGGTGAGGCAGTGTAGGGACTCCCTTATATGCTTCCGATGCATAGATTTGGCACATCGTAACAAGAACTGCAGGTCGGGAGTGGTTTCGTCCGCGTCGGTGGCGGCTGGGGGTTTTTTGGTTGATGAAGGAGGCGGCGGAGATGCTTTATTCAAGGGATCCTCAGATGTTGGTGTGGCGTTGGACGGAGCTTTTATGGGAGATGTTGTGGAGCTGTCTCCGTGGAGGGTGCTCGCTGGAGGGCTGGCGAAGAGTGAAGCTGCTGCTTTATTGTCCTTTTCTCATTCAGGGAAATCTATGCTCAAGTGGAGACATGCTTACGACGGGGACGGGAAGCTGGCTCGGGGGTTCTTGAATTTGGTGAAGGTGAAAGGGGTGGCTCTTCTTTGGAGAAGTGTACGTCGCCTACGACGACTGTTGGGCGACATTGCGGTGGTGGAGGGCGTGTCCAGTTCTGGTTGTTCGCCTAGGGAGGACGTGGACACTGTGTTGTGGGTGCGAACTCTACACCCGAACATGTTGGGGTGGTGGTCTGTGTATGCAGAGGGTCTTAGGCTGTGCTTGGAGATCTCGTCAGTTGGCTGCTTGAGTGGTTGGCAAGGTTCGCGCGAGGCGCCATCTCGGTCGGATGCATGGACGACACTTGCAATGGGTGCGGAGAATCAACCGAGCATAGGTACGGTGGAGGTTGTTACCAAGAAGGCTCCGGATTGCGAGGTGGCTCCGGCGTGCATGGGGGAGGTGTGTGAGGAGACTCCGACGGGATTGGTCGCCGCCTTGGGTTTGGAGGTCACCGATCAAGCAGGGGGTACTGATGAATCTGTGATTAATCACTCTAAAAGTTGAAAATAGAGCTTTGTTCCCGAGTAATTAGAGGCATATTTCTACTTATATTGCATAATTAGCATTCATGCATGCATTAATAACATTTGCATTTTAGCATTCATATTTGCATAAAATAAGAAGCCAAATTCACTTTTAAATATTCACCTGTATATTAGATAAAATACCTTATTTGTATATATTTAATGCTAACTCCAAATCCAATAAAACCAACTCTATTGTGTATATATTACTAACACTACTTAAAGAAAAATATCCAAAAAATACTAACTTGCAAAATTGATCAATAAAACCCCAAGCCAAGTTTGAAACCATGAACCTTAAAATGCACATATATCTCTTTTACAGCCTCCGAACTAGGTCTATTCACTTTTAAAGTAATATACATTCAGAGACTTTCGAAACAAGACCAATTTCATTAAAATCGGAGCTCGTATGCAAAACATGAGTATTGTACCCCTTTTGTATATTGTACATAATGACCGTTTTACCCCTGCATTTTATCCTTTTATTTTATTTATTATTAAAAATCCAAAAAAAATAGATTAAGTTGTAAATATTCTTTTCATATTTTATGTAAGTTTATTTTAATTTTTCTCATTTAAAAATGACAAAAAAAATTACAAAAGATAAAATGCGGTAATTTATATCAATAAGGTACCACCCAAAAATACATTTTTATACAGATGATTTCCTTTGATTTTCGGCCCTTTACGAAAGTTGTAGATCTCGTCGAGACGAGCAACTTTTGTGTTGACTACTTTTTGAATTAATCCCTTTTGTTATTTCTTTTTGATTTTTGTTTACATTTAGTTGTGAATTCTTCTCGGAGCGACATGTGGCTACTCCGAAAGCCACCCCATGTCAACTCCATAGATTTTACACTTAATTAAATAAAAATGCCACATGGTGATGGTATGTGATGATGTGGTTTTTTTTGTGATGCTTTGTGGTGCGGTGATGATGGTATTTTTGATGATGAACAACAAAAAGCCAACAATGTTAGATAAAAAAATGACAAAGCCAAGATAGAGAATTACCTGTGTTGTTCGTCGGATTGCTGAGCCGCGTCGTGCTGCTTCTGGTTGCGGCCTCGATCCGGTTCTACGAAAAATCGGAGAAGCTTTGCGATCTTGATGGGAAGTTCCCTACTCGGATATTAACCGCGGATCTCGCCTGCAGGTCGTCGTCGCTCAACGTTTAAGGGGGAGCTGTCACCTCACAGATTAAACGAGGCTCGAACCTCTCTAACTCGTAGAATTGCGGATGAAGATGAAGGGAGGAGTGGAAGAGAATATAAAGAGGAGGAGGAGGTTGGAGAAGGATGGAGAGAGTGGGGTAGTGGGGAGTTATTAACTTGTAGTGGAAGTAAAGTAAGGGAGAAGAGGTAAAAGGGGATAAAATAAATAAAATAATATAATAAGCTACTAAAAATAATTAAAATATCAATAGTAAAATAATAATAAATAATAAATACGAAAATAATAAGATAAATGTGAAATTAATAAAATAATAAAAAAATGGGGAGACATGTGGCGGCTCGAGGAGCTGCCACATGTCGCTCCCAGAAAATTCAAAAATTAAATGTAAAGAAAATAAAAAAGAAATAACAAAAGGGATTAAATCAAAATATAGTCAACACAAAAGTTGCTCGTCTCGACGAGATCTACAACTTTTGTGAAGGGCCGAAAATCAAAGGAAATCATCTGTGCAAAAATGTATTTTTGGGTGGTACCTTATAGATATAAAATACCGCATTTTATCTTTTGTATTTTTTTGTCATTTTGAAATGAGAAAAATTAAAATTAAGTTAGATAAAATATGAAAAGAATATTTACAACTTAATCTTTTTTTTGGATTTTTAATAATAAATAAAATAAAAGGATAAAATACAGGGGTAAAACGGTCATTATGTACAATATACAAAAGGGGCACAAAACTCAAGTTTTGCATACGAGCTCCGATTTTAATGAAATTGGTCTTGTTTCGAAGGTCTCTGAATGTATATTACTTTAAAAGTGAGTAGACCTAATTCGGAGTCTGTATGAGAGAGATATGTGCATTTTAAGGTTCATGGTTTCAAACTTGGCTTGGGGTTTTATTGATCAATTTTGCATGTTAGTATTTTTTGGATATTTTTCTTTATGTAGTGTTAGTAATATATACACAATATAGTTGGTTTTATTGGATTTGGAGTTAGCATAAAATATATACAAATAAGGTATTTTATCTAATATACAAGTGAATATTTAAAAGTGAATTTGGCTTCTTATTTTATGCAAATATGAATGCTAAAATGCAAATGTTATCAATGCATGCATGAATGCTAATTATGCAATATAAGTAGAAATATGCCTCTAATTACTCGGGAACAAAGCTCTATTTTCAACTTTTAGAGTGATGAATCACAGATTCATCATGTACGCAGCGGCACAGTGCATCGAGGGAGGACACTGTGCACGATCGGAAGGCAAGGGGAGGCCCGACCTTTTGGGTGGGGATGCTTCAGATGCGGTTTTCCTTCTCATTGGGCGAGGCAGTGTAGGGACGCCCTTAGATGCTTCCGGTGCATAGATTTGGCACATCGTAGCAAGAACTACAGGTCGGGAGTGGTTTCGTCCGCATCGGTGGCGGCTGGGGGTTTTTTGGTTGGTGAAGGAGGCGGCGCAGATGCTTTATTTAAGGGATCCTCAAATGTTGGTGTGGTGTCGGATGGAGCTTTTATGGGAGATGTTGTGGAGCTGTCTCCGTGGAGGGTGCTCGCAGGAGGGGGCGAAGAGTGAAGCTGCTGCTTTTTGTCCTTTTCCCATTCAGGGAAATCTATGCTCAAGTGGAGACAGGCTCATGACGAGGATGGGAAGCTGGCTCGAGGGTTCCTAAATTTGGTGAAGGTGAAAGGGGTGCCTCTTCTTTGGAGAAGTGTACGGCGCCTGCGATGGCTATTGGGCGGCATTGCGGTGGTGGAGGGCTTGGCCAGTTCTGGTTGTTCGCCTGGAGAGGACGTGGACACTGTGTTGTGGGTGCGACCTCTACACCCGAAAATGTTGGGGTTGTGGTCTGTGTATGCGGAGGGTCTTTGGTTGCGCTTGGAGATCTCGTTAGCCGGCTGCTTGAGGGGATGGAAAGGTTCGTGCGAGGCGCCGCCCCGGTTGGATGCATGGACTACGCTTGCAATGGGTGCGGAGGCCCAATCGAGCGCAGGTATGGTGGTGGATGTTACCAAGAAGGCTCCGGATTGCGAGGTGGCTCTGGCGTGCGTGGGGGAGGTGTGCAAGGAGGCTCCGACGGGCTCGGTCGCTGCCCTGGGTTTGGAGGTCGCCGATCAAGCGAGGGGTACGCAGCGACACAGTGCAACGATAGAGGACACTGTGCACGACCGAAAGGTGAGGGGAGGCCCGGCCATTTGGGCGGGGATTCTTCAGATGCGGTTCGCTTTCTCATTGGGTGAGGCAGTGTAGGGATGCCCTTAGATGCTTCCGATGCATGGGTTTGGCACTTCCTAGTTAGAACAACAGGTCAGGAGTGGTTTCGTCCGCATAGGTAGCGGATGGGGGTTTTTTGGTTGGAGAAGAAGGCGACGGAGATGCTTTATTCAAGGGATCCTCAGATGTTGGTGTGGCATCGGATGGAGCTTTTACAGGTGATGTTGTGGAGCTGTCTCTGTGGAGGGTGCTCGCTGGAGGGATGGCGAAGAGCGAAGCTGCTGCTTTATTGTCCTTTTCTCATTCAGGGAAATCTATGCTCAAGTGGAGACAGGCTCACGACGGGGACGGGAAGTTGGCTCGGGGGTACCTGAATTTAGTGAAGGTGAAAGGGGTGCCTCTTCTTTGGAGAAGTCTACGACGCCTGCGACGACTGTTGGGCGGCGTTGCGGTGTTGGAGGGCGTGACCAGTTCTTGTTGTTCGCCTGTGGAGGACGTGGACACTGTGTTGTGGGTGCGACCTGATTTAGCCAAGATTCGGTGGTCTTAAGTTCCACACAAAGCGGGAACTCAGTTGAAGCATTCGCCACGCAAAATCTCAACTAAAGTCAACAATTAACCCACAATCAAATAATTCAAACAATGAAAATAGATGTGAAGTTAAAATTTATTTTTAACTCTACAAACAAGATGTATAGGTGTAAATATGTAGAGAGTTCGATCACAGGGAGCAAGGCAGGATAGATCAACAAATGTGTGTGTGTGTGTGTGTGTGTGAATGTGATATAATTGTCTACAAAATGCAAATGTTTTGTGGGTTTTTAGTTTTTGTAATTTTTTATTTTATTTTTATTGTATTTTGATTTTCTTTTTACTGATTTTGTATTTTCTTTTTATATTTTATATTTTTATATTTTCTTTTTCAATATAGGAATATATATACAATATAGGGAAAGAGAGGATAATGTATTTATAAAAATAAGTAAAAATACTAAAAAATAAGGGAATAAAGAGTTTTTGTTCTTTTTATATTTTTCTACTGTTTTTGTGATTTTTGGAGAGTTTTCAGAATCTTTTTGGTATTTTTAAAAGTTAAAATACAAGAAAACAGTGGCCTAGGTTGTTGGCCGAAATCAAAGTAAGGATGAAAAATACTAAACAGCACCCAAAATTCCTCAAATTAATTTTAAAATATAGATAATAAAATAAGGAAGACATAGCAACTGAGTTTGTATTTTTAAGATTTTTCTAGATTTTTTTAGATTTTTATGAAGTTTTTAGAGGTTTTGAATTTTTAAGGTTTTTCTATTGAAATTTCTAGTGATTTTTAGACTGACACTAAGAGATGATGAAACAAGCAAAATATATTTTTTTTGGAATTTTTCAAAACGTTTTCATAATTTTTATGGATTTTCTAATGCAAATAGTAGGAAAAAGGCATGTTTTCGATTTTTAATAAATAATAAAATGCAATAAAATATCAATGCAAAAATATGGCGTGAATGAGAAAGTTAAAAGGAGATTATGAATTTTTTTGGTAATTTTTGAAGTTAATATGATGCGTGAAATAAATAAGACAAGCACACAAAAATACACAGCCTAACAGGGGTATAAGTGCAAATATCAAAACATCCAGGGGCTATATTGCAATTTTCCATGCAAAATTTATAACTAAATAAAACATTTAATGGACATTTACAAATAGCCAAACCCGGGAGGGTGTCCCTACAAATAACCCACCAGGGCGCGTGACTAGCACGCGCCTGTGAGGGACCTATCTGTAATATCAAAAACCTCGGGAGGCTAAGTTGCAAATATCCCAAAGATTTTACACTGCAATTTAAAGTTCAGGTACTGAAAATAAATACACAAATGGCTGAAGGCCTCGCTGCAAAAAGCCCCGCGCCTCACATGAACAGGTCACGTGAAGTGACGTGGCCGAGGACCTACTTACAAATACTAAAAGTTCAAGGGCCTACTTATAAATTTATAGAATTTTCTAAACGGCACACGAAAGTTTAAGTACTTAATACTAATTACAAAAAGAGCGCGGGTATACTTGCAAAATTACCACGCTAAGGCGCTGGCGGACGGTTGAGATGCATCCACTTGACACGTGTCCGCTCGAGGGGCTCCGATGACGCTTCGCGAATGGAGGGCTTGGATTTGATCCCAGCCCTGGATCTGAAGGTTGCACGGAGAAGCGATCGGACGGTCGGTGATGGATCTGGGGGACTCCCCTGATCCGACAACGGCGAAGGCCTGACGAAGAACAGGGAAGAAGGTCCGCCGTGGCGACCTTTCTCCGATGATTGCGCTCCTCTCCGGCAATCAAATGTGCT
This sequence comes from Ottelia alismoides, assembly GCA_037367405.1. Taxonomy (NCBI): domain Eukaryota; kingdom Viridiplantae; phylum Streptophyta; class Magnoliopsida; order Alismatales; family Hydrocharitaceae; genus Ottelia; species Ottelia alismoides. The sequence continues at coordinate 188,824 of JAZKJV010006549.1, read as the reverse complement.
TCAAAATGGTCCCAGGTGGTTGCTGTAGGTGCCTTCTAACTTCCGGTGGCCTCAAAACCCTCCAGCGGAGGCTGGAGCGCGCCGATGATGTCGAAGAAGCCGACAGCCTCCAGGAATCTCCGACGAGGCGCAAAATGGCCTCCATGTGCTATTTGCGCTCCAGAGACCTGCATAACAAGTTAAGGGAGTCGTGGGCAAAATGCCACGATCTCCAGTAGGTTCGCACACGGGGTGAACGGCGAGATCGATGTTCGGCCGGAGCAAGCTCCGGCGAGGATATCGATTTAGCGAATCGATGGATGAAAGTAGAGGATAACGGTGGCTATGGACTCCTACGGGTATTAGGAATAAAATGCGAAGGAAAAAGAGGGGAGAAATGGCTGCCTCAATGGCCGGAGCCAGAGGGAAAATACCTCAACGGCAAGGCTTGCCGGAGGTGTAAAACACGCCCAGATTGATCGACGATCCGTCGCCTTGAAGAAGGCCAACTGGAGCTGTCACCTCCAGGAAGCTCGAGCGAGTCAAAGGGGGGAAGGATCTGGATGAAATGCGGTTCAAAAATCAAATTGAAAATCAAGGAGGAGTTTTGTAGTGTTGACGGCCAGGTGGGGAAGACTGAGGTGTAGCGGGTGAATCGATGCTCCATCCCCCAAGGTTTCACCTGGACGTGTATCACCGATGATCGAGGATGAAAAGTCAGGAAGAAATCGATCTCAAAAAGTGCAAGATGGAGGCTGGAAAAATCGACAAAAGGGGTCAACCAATGTCTAACAGAGGCACATGGGGAAGGACAGCGAGTTGACTGGGGTCAACTGGGGTCGTCTCCTGATTGGTCTACGTGGACCACTCAAGAAAAATCCCTCATAAAGATTTTGTAAATTCATTTAAAAATAGAAAATAAACGAATTAGATTTTGATTATATGAAAAATATTTATTATTTTATGTAGTATTTTATTCTGATTTTTAATTAATTTTATGAGGTATTATTTTTACAAGTTAACTTTTATGCCCTTTATAGGTATAATATCTATATATTTTATTCTTTTATTTTTATTTTGTGATTTTAATTTATTTAATTTTGTTTATTATTTTATAATTTATAAAATACTTTTGTTCAAATAAATATATTTTTATTTTATTTTTCTGAAGTGTTTTATACACTTAATAAAATATAAGTATGTAATGTATAGGTATAGATATAGGTATAATACCTATGTATTTTATATATGTATTTTATTTTGAGTTTTATTCATGTTTTTATTCTGATTTTAAGATACAAATATATTATAAATAATATTTACAAAATTATAAAAATATAAAATGGTAAAATTAATTAATAAATAATAAAATGAATATTTTAATTTGTACAAGTATACAAGTAGGGTCCAAAACTCAACTTTCAAATCGTAACTCCAAAAAATACGAAACCACCTCCATTACATAGATTATTTTATGCTATATACAATTAAAGGTGAGTTTGGTACATTTCGAGTTTTTATTTGCAAGATACGGGTCTGGGAAGTTGGAGTTCTGGAATTTTATTCAGACCATAACTTTTTACTGTACATTATTTTTCAGTGAAATCAATTTTGTATTCTTCTTTATTTAATTATCTATAACTTTCATGTACAAAGTTTTTTATTTGAGGTCTAAAAAGTGGAACCAAAATTAGGTCCCAAAATGAATAAAGAATGAAGGAATTTTTATTGTATTTTGACCCTTGTCTCCCCCTACTTTATTCCTTGTCGACCTATTCATCAAGATGCCAAGGTCTCAGGGTTTCGGGTCGCAAAATATTTACAATATTTTATTATTTTTCTTTTCTTTTATTTATTCTATAATTTTGGCTTTAATTACAATATTTTATACACTATTTGGATGCACATGCATGAATGCTAAGATGATGGATTTAATGCTATTTACACGCATTTGCTAGGGTTTTCGATGCCAAAATGATAGAATAAATATGATGAAATGTGGCTTCATCATACCCCTATACTTTACCTTTGCTAGTCCCTAGCAAACACTTATGCAATAAGTGCAGAAGAAAAAGGAAGAAAAGAAAACGAAGAAAGATGGATTAAATTTAACTATCAAACTTGTCTTCACAAAATCAAAGTTTGGAGCTTAAGTTAGACCTTTGAAATTTTAGTTCGGGCGGAACCTTAATGAGAATCGGATTTGAAATCCAACAGTCCCTGAGAATCCCAAAACTCTGTTCAAGTCTCCTCAATAGCCAGGTCAGAAATATTTCAACTCATACGCAAACCCTTACGACTATGAATCTGACTCGTACAGTGTAAGTGATGGTGGCTCTCCCCAACTGAAATGACAAAGAGACTGACTTCTCCAACATGAAAACCCAATGATTCCCCAATCCAACAACTCATCCCTCAAGGAGCAGGGTATTCCCTTCTAAGTTCAAGTGGCAACTGGCCCAAGAGGAGGGGGTGAAGAGAAGAATGGACAGTAGCCAGTGTAGCTACCTGTCCTTGGATGCAAGTCAGTGTAGTCAAGTCATCCAGATGCAGGATCACATGATTTGACTTTGAAGCTCAATCTTGCTTATTTGACTTTACAACATATGTACACTCCAGCAGGAATTTTTATTTTTGTACAAGCCTGTCCACTTTTTTGGAGTTTTTGCTTTTGCATTTTTTTAATGAATACTATATACAACATCATTTAAGGGAGTTTTTCTTCTTGAGCCAGTAGACTATCCCTCTTTTGAAGCTTTATTGCAACCCACGATCTCCTATCCTCGAAACTCATCATTACTGGACGGGTTGGGGCGCACTTCCCTCCCTAGAGGAGGACAAGTGTTTCCACCTGTGTGCGTCTCATACCGACAAATCCAACCCCCTCACCACTCCAACTGAGTTGAGCCATGTGAATGGTGCAAGTGTCCAAGTTAGGTCATTATCAACAAGAGTCGTGCGAGTGCTCCGAAATACTCTACTTAGGCAGTCAAGAATCCATTGAACCAAGTTCCGTGATCCTCAAAGAATTAAGTCAACTAGACCTAAAGTACCTCAATCCTAGTTCCTATAAGGTTCCTATTATTTAGATAGATTTAAGGGTCTAACCAAGCTCCAATCTTCGGATTTTACTTAGACTCGTTCAACTATCAATCTCAATCCGAAAAATGCTCATTCTATGCAATGCGATGCAAGAAATCATTTTGTGATGCAATTTTCAAGATTTTGAACTTTTTATGGGTTTTTGAAAATGTGATGCATATGCATTTTTTAGATTTTTGAAAAAGTTTTTCAAATGTTTTTGGATTTTAATTTTGCAAATGTTTTTGGGATTTTTGAAAAGAAAAGATTTTGGCTAAAAGCTAGGTTAAAAATATTTACACAGGAGTGCTTCTTATATATACAAGAAGTGGATTTTAAAAATTTACAGGATAAGTGGTCTATTTTATACATATATATATATAGTGGATTTTGGTGTGATGTATATATTCCTCAAACTTATTTGACACAGGTTTTTCAAACAATTTTGAAAACTATAGTCCAAAATAGTTTTTACAAACAATTTTTACAAACATGTACACACATTTGAAAATCATTTTGCAAAGGTTTTCCAAACAGTATACATAGATTTTTCAAATATTTTTGCAACCATTTTTCAAACCATATGCAAATCATTTTTCAAACATTTTTATTTCACAAAAAGAAAGTAAGTTTACAATCAAAAGATTTTTACAAAGGTTGAAAACATGTAACAAAATGTTTTCCAAATAGTTTTCAATAAATTTTTCACAAAGATTTTCAAACTATTTTTCAAACATTTTGCAAAAAATATTTTCACCTGATTTATTAATCAGTAGTTACAAAAAGAATTTAGGGAAGGATAACATCTTTTTATTAAGGTTTTTAAAGAATACTTAGCCATATTATTGAGAAAATACGAAAGTACGAGTTATGGATAAAGTATATACACAGTATATACGACCCCCTATACTTAGCTTGAGCTATGTCCTCATAGATCGGAGAGAAAAGAGAAGACATAACTCGTACTAAGTATAGGCAAGTCTAAAGAATAAATGAATAAGAGATGAATGAATCAAACGAATGAGAAGTCGACCGTCCCCCCTATACTTAGGATCAAATAATCCTAAGTATAGCAGACTGTACACAACGCAGGGAGGGTCAAGGGTGGGAATGAACAGATCGTACTCAGATCGTCTCCCCCTATACTTAGGGTAAGATACCCCTTAGTATAGACAAGAAGAGGAGACAATGGAGAGGATCGAAAAGAATAGAATCACTCAGGGTGCACCCCCCTATACTTAGGACAAAATACTTCCTAAGTATAGAAAACTGTCTACAAGGGGCGACACCTTTTTGATAGATACAAGAGATAGAAGAGGAAAAGAAGAAAAGAAGAAAAGATGAAAAGATATCAACAGATGGAAGAATGATATAGACAGATGGATCTGTACTGCGGAAGATGGAAGTGATAACCATGTACGAGATGCAAATGATCGGAGTCAAAGAACACATATCTTACCAGAAGAATGGGGGCAACGTCAACGGTCGGCGGATCATGATCTAGATATAGCTTCAGGCGTTGACCGTTGACACGGAAGGTAGAGGAAGATGACGGTTCGAATATATCAATACTGACATTATCATGTACCTTCCTGACCACATAAGGACCTTTACACTTGCTCTGTAATTTCCCTGAAAATAATTTCAGCCTGGAATCAAACAATCATACACGTTGATCGGGCTCAAACTGTTTATGGCTGATATGGGAATCGTGCCATGTCTTCACTTTCTCCTTGTATTGTAGGCTGCTCGAAAAGGTTGTATCTCTCAATTCCTCCAAGGCTGCCAACTCTGCTCTCCTCTGTTCTCCTATACTCTCGGGATCTAACAGTAACTCAGTGACTGCCCAAAATGATTTGTTCTTGATTTCCACTGGTAAATGGCATGGCTTGCCATAAACGAGACGAAAGGGATATGTCCCTAATGGATTTTTGAAGGAGTTCCGATAGGCCCACAAGACCGAGTCCAAAAGTTGCGACCAATCCTTTCGATCTGGGCGGACAACCTTCTGTAAGATCGTCTTGATCTCCCTATTCGACACTTCAATAAGACCATTAGTCTGAGGGTGATACGGTCTGGCAACACGATGGTCAATGCCAAACTCGTCTGCAAGGGCCCTGACTTTATCATTAATGAAATGAGACCCCCGTCTGAAATCAGAACTCTAGGCACCCCGAACCGTGAAATGATATTTTTCCTCAAAAATTTACATACGATTTTAGCATCTGCGGCTCGGGCGGGGATGACCTCAACCCATCGGCTGACATAATCTACAGCGAGCAAAATGTGTTCGAATCCCTGACTCTTAGGAAATGGGCCCATGAAATAAATCCCCCATGCATCAAAAACCTCACAAAAGTGAATGGGCTGCATGGACATCATGTCTCTCTGTCCGCAAGTACCCATCTTCTAACAGTCAGTACACCCCTTCACGAATTCATCTGAATCCTTGAAGAGAGTAGGCCACCAGAGGCCGGATTGAAGCACCTTTTGTGCTGTCCTTTTTCTAGAATGATGTCCTCCTGCCTCAAGCTTGTGACAATATGTGAGGACGCTATGCTGCTCTTCTTAAGGAATGCACCTCCTCCAGATGCTATCCCCTCCTTCATGATAAAGGACGGGATCCTCCCAATGTTAAAACTTGGCCTTAGCTAGGAAGGTCTCAAGTTTCTGCCTGGGCCAACCCTGGAGAACTGCCTTGGCAACAAGATAATTTACAAAGTCGGCATACCATGGGAGTGAGGCGACAGCCAAGATCGCCTCGTCTGGGAATGTCTCTATTATAGGTGCGCTGGGCTCAGATTCCTCAAGATTCTCCAAACGGGAGAGATGACCCGCCACCACATTCTTAACTCCAGGCTTATCCTTAATCTCAATATCAAACTCCTGGAGCAGAAGGATCCATCTAGTAAGACGTGCTTTGGCATCCTTCTTGGCCATTAAGTACCGGATGGCAGTGTGATCTGTGTAAATGGTCACTCTAGATCCGAGAATATATGATATGTACTTATCCAAAGCAAAGACTACGGCCAGCATCTCTTTCTCAGTCACAGTATAATTCCGCTGAGCGGCATCCAAAGTCCTGCTGGCATAGAGAATGGCAAACGACAATCCATCCCTCCTCTGTCCAAGCACAACCCCTACGGCAAAATCAGAAGCGTCCGTCATGATCTCGAATGGGAGAGACCAATCGGGTGGCTGAAGGATAGGAGCCGAAACAACCATACTCTTGAGAGTCTCAAAGGACGCAAGACACTTATCATCTACAATGAACTCGGTGTCTTTCGTCAGCAGATCAGTAAGCGGTCGGGCAATTCAACTGAAGTCATGAATAAACCGTCGGTAGAAACCAACATGCCCCAGAAAAGACCGCAATTGACGCAGATTGGACGGTGGATTGAGTTTTCTAATGATATCCACCTTGGCCCGATAAACCTCCATGCCCCTGTCGGAGATGATGTGACCAAGGATCGTCCCTTGAGTCACCATGAAATGACTCTTCTCCCAAGACAGGACAAGATTGACCTCAGTGCAACGTTGAAGTACACGGTCTAGGCAGTCAAGACAAGCATCAAACCCATCGCCATAGACCGAGAAGTCATCCATGAAGACCTCTAAACAGTCACCCACCATGTTCGAGAAAATGGACAACATGCACCTTTGGAATGTCGCGGGAGCGTTACATAGACCAAAGGGCATCCGTCTGAAAGCATAAGTCCCTAACGGACAGGTGAATGTTGTTTTCTCCTGATCTTCGGGCGTAATGGCCACTTGATTATAACCGGAGTACTCGTCTAGAAAGCAGTAATGACTCTTCCCAGCTAGCCTCTCGATAATCTGATCAATGAATGGCAGCGGGAAATGATCCTTCTTGGTGGCCTGATTCAATCGTCTGTAGTCCACACAGACCCTCCAAGAAGTTGGTACCCGAGTAGCTATCTCCTCTCCAGACTCATTCACAACTGTAGTGATGCCCGTTTTCTTGGGCACCACATGTAATGGACTAACCCACTTGGAGTCGGATATGGGGTAGATAAAATCGGCGCTCCATCATCTTGATATTTCCTTCATAACCACATCTCGAAGATTCAAGTTCAGCTGTCGCTGGAACTCACGCGAAGGCCTAGCGTCCTCCTCAAGATAAATGTGGTGGGAGCACAGAGTCGGACTAATCCCCTGGAGATCAACTATATTCCAACCTATCGCTTTGCGGTTTCTTTCAAGAACCTTCATCAGACGAGATTCTTGTTCTCCAGTCAAACCTGCTGAGCTAATGACTGGGTGCATATCTGGCTCACCCACAAGGAATCTATACTTCAGCGACTGCGGCAAGGGTTTCAGTTCTGGACAACTGGGAGGTGGCAGATCTGGCTTCTGATAAGTCTGTGTAAAGGTGACCAGGCCTGCATGTGAGAACTCTCGCTCTGCAAGAATTTGTGATGAAGGGAAGCCTGCTGATTCATCTATGAACTGTACTGGCTCGCACTCTGTCCTAGCTGTCGGCTCAGAAGGAATCAGACACGGCAAATATTCATTAAAATCATCCTAATCGATGTCTGAATCCGAGGGATCTGAATTCGAAGAACAAGATTGAAAATCATCATCATCACTCGTCCCAACACTGTCAGCCTCAACTGTATATGTTGGACATGCGAGCCCACGGCGAGCCATTTTGAAATAATTGTTATTGCAAATATCATTCCCTGATCTGATATGAGAATAAATAATTTGCATAATAGGTCCCTTAGTACAATTAGGGTTATGTACCGTGGCCATCTTGATGATCATACGGCTGTTGATTCAACTGTTGAATCATAGAGGCTGGTGCTTGGATAAATATCTAAAGAATTAGATTGAGGACTCATCAAGCACCGTCAAATGATTGTTTAGAGATGATCTCCAGCCTGAGTAGGAGATGGCAATCCTTATCTCTAAAGGCTGATATCTGACCGACCTCTTGCTGCAGGTCCTCTGCATAGGAATAGAGATTCGGAGGTGTTAGATTAGTTAGGTCAAAGAGTTGACTTAACGAGATCGAGATAACCAAAGTCCTATATCGTATGCTGTCACGATACAGGCACGCATCCTCTGACCGGAGATATATGTGTTGCTATATGTCTAAGTATGTACATTTGGCAGACCAATAGGTTGATAACCTAACCAAGGTCTATACACCGGCGCGCTGGTGTGCATATGAGGGCATATGAGTAATATGATCTCTCAAAGGGATCATACATGTTCACTACTGAACCGGAAGACATGAGCTCACTCATGAGATATTGGGAAGAATCAAATTCCGTGCACGGTCGTCTCTCTTTGGAAGCTTGACTGAATTTGTAGGTTTGATATATACTTTTGGAAAGTATATGATCAAGACCTAGGTATGATATATGCTTTTGGATAGTATATGATCGATACCAACTCCCAATGATTGAATGAGAAACTTACTGATAAAACCATGAAGTAGACAGTATAAAGTTGATCAAATACTTCAGGTTTAAATCTGAGTTTTCTAGTGTACAGGATGTACAGGTATTGGGAATACCTGAGGGTGATGTGATCATAAACCATTGTATAACTATGACTCTTCCATTCCTAGGGAGTGATGAAATGGGTCTGGATTTTAGTGACTCCTTTCAGTAGAGAAGTAATCTAATCTTAGTCCAAATGTTGGACATTGATCTGGATGTGATTCAGATTCAATAAGAAGATTAGATTTACGGTCTTGATTTAATCAAGCATCTATGAGAGGCCCGCGATCTGGATTTGAGATATGATCTCAATATCCAAGTCTCTATAAGTGGAACAATACAATCGCCCTGTCCTTATCTCCAAGTATTCGCTGAGAAAGCGCATTATCTTTGAATGGGTTCAGGATAATTTCATTGTTGATAATACATATCCAAGCATTGAGAAAATGGATAATTAAATGTGATTTAATTATCATGAGTAATATGAATTTGATTCATATTATAAAGAGAGTTACCTTAGATAATTAAATGTGATTTAATTATCAAAGATGTAAATAATGTGAATGTGATTCATATTATTTGAACACAAGAGAATAGAGATCCAAGATAATTAAACGTGATTTAATTATCATGGATACGAATAATGTGGATAGCAATATCCATATTAGTAATATATATTATAAATGTGATTTATAATATATAAGAGAGAGCTATTTGTAATTTACATTTGTTGATTAAATGTTAATGTGAATTGGATTCACATTGGACATTAAATTGAAAATGTAATTTACATTTCATTTTGGATTGTAAATATGATTCACAAATTTTCAATGGCATCATTGCAATGTTCACAAAATAAATTGGATTTATTTTTGTGAAATAATTTGCAACAAAAGTTGTTACAAATATTGGAGAGAATCATGAGATAATGCAATCTCATGTAAAATAGAAAGGAGGCTCCCTTCCATAAAAGAAAAGGGGACAACCACCAAGTCCTTATAGGACTCATGGCCGTCCACCTCCCTTTATGGAAGGAGGCTTGCCTCCTTCCTATTTCTCCAATGGAGATTGATTTGATATAAATAAAATTGTATTTATTATATATATTTTATTTTTATTAAATTAATTGTTGTTGTGTTTTTAGCAACAAATCATGACCATTGAAAGAAACACAAATTAATGTGGACCATTGGATTTGTGTTGTCCCATGGATTGAGATCCATGGATCCCAAAACCCTATAAAAGGAGAGGCACCCCATTGCTCTTCTTTACACATAATGCTTGAGAAGCAAATCTCACTCTCTCTCCCTCTCATGGCCGTCCACCATGGATGACCTAGAGAGGTTCTCCATCGCCGCAGCATCGTCGTTATGCTGCCCGACTCTTTGCTCGTGGATCTCTGTCTCCTTCGGTGCGCCTCGCTCATGAAGAATACGTCGGATCTTGTATGTCGAGATCAGGACATCCTACCGCTTGGATCATCAACATGGATTGCGAGAAGCACGCGGTTCATCCCCGCGCTCGCAAGCGTCTCCTCTGTAGGATCGGACTTGAGACAGGAGGTCTCTTTGTTTAGAGACTCGATCGCAACCACGCTTCAAGAGGTAACCCTAATACTTGTTTGTGGTTAGATGAAACGATCCGAGAAGTGTTCTTGGATCATGTGGTTTCGTCACATGAAAAAAAATTTTAATTTTCGCTGCATAGAATAACTAGTGCGACTAGTCGTTCTTCGTCGTATCCGATACGACGATCACGCTTCCGTGATGCGCTTGAGGATCTAACCATATCCTTCAGTATCCTCATCCAGGGGTGTGCTCTCCAGGCTCTCAACTGCCATAAGCTTTAAATACAGGGAATCTTTAGGCAAGGCGAGGGTCTGTGCCACGAGATCTATCCAAGTGGATTCATCATCTGTCATCACAAAATCGCACTCCTGGTGGATGTCTAGCTCGTCCTCTATCATCTGCGTGGTTTCGCTGGACTGCTCTGAGCATGCCAATTCTCTCGCTCTGGTCTCATCGATCGTTTCTATTTGTATGCTCTCGCCCTCTACGCGAAGGCACACCGTCCCATTATCATGATGGGTCACCGCCTTGGCTGTGGTCAAGAATGGGCGTCCAAGTATGATAGGGGCATCAGTTACCGACTAAGGGATCTCCATGTCCAGTATAACAAAGTTCACGGGGAATTTCAGGCCCTAAATGGTAACGATCACGTCTCTCAACAACCCCTTCGGCCTCTTAATCGACCTATCAGCAAACTGAAGGGCTGTCCTGCTCCAAAGAAGAGGATCAAACTCGAATCGGCCGAGTAAGGCTGCCGGAAGAAGGTTGATAGAAGAGCCGCTGTCTAATAGAGTACGATCGAACCGCTGCTCCTGAATCTCGCATCTGACATAGGAAGCTCCTGTATCAGGTCCCTTGGCTGGCAATGAGTTCTGAATGGTGCAGCAAGTTTAATGGGTGAGCACATGGATCTGATCTCTGTACCTCCTCTTCCTGCGGACTGTAGTTTCCTCTTCCAAGTTCTTTTTGAGGAAGGGGATGTGCTTAAGTGCTTCTCGTAGAGTCAGCTGAATGTGGAATCTATCAATCATCTGGTTGCTGATCTCTACCAGCTGGGTCTTTTTAGGATTTTCTATTTTATTCCCCCTTGCCCGGCGAAGTGCCTCAGGAAAGGGGATAATAGGGGCCACCTCAGATGGAGGGCTAGGAAAAGGTCCCTGTGCCTGTGAAGGAATGGAATCCATACAATCATCATCATGCAACACATATGGATCTGGAGCATACCCAGAAGCCTTTCCTTTATTCATATTTTTATTTTTTTTCTTGTTACCACAGTCCTAAGATACAGAAGGTGGTAACACCACAGAAGGAAGCTCAACAGAAGTAGAAGTGGTGGCCTCAGCACAACCACCAGCACCTGTCTTCGCGGCCTCAGCACCGCGCTCTGGCTCTGGATCAAAAATGTTGGCATCAGCACCATCGTCTACATCAGGTATCACGACGGCCTCAGTACCGTCGTCGGGATCTCCATCCTTGGTGGCTTCAGCACCACCGTAATCAACATCATCATCAGCGGCCTCATCACTGCTGCTATGCTCATCTGGCGCTCTGGATTCTTTGTGCTGTTGTCGCTCAGATGAGGCGCTGCCGGCTAGCATCCTACCGCTCCTAGTAGTCACAAAATCAGCATCATACAAAGAAGAAGAAATGTCACTCAAATAATCACTAGGAGAGGTATCCTCTGTGAACTGTACCTGCTCAGGCTTTCTTTTCAGACTGTTCGGATTTGGTTCAATCTGAGCTGGTATGGCGGCCTTGCCTTTGATCAAGTCCCTTACCTCCTGTCGGAGCTCATCCATGTCCCGCCGGTAGGATTCTCGATGTTCAGCGAGCAATCAGGCGAGGTCATCTAATGCTGAGTTCTCAAAGGCAGGTGCCAGAGAACCGGATGTATTCCCCTGTTGGAAATGAGGTTGTTGCTGTGAGGAGAAGCTCACGAGGCTGGGGGTACGACTGTTGAGGCTGCTGACGCTGCCTCCACTGTTGTCCCTGATAGGAGGGACAAGGACCATTCTGGTTCTGCTGATGGGCATACTGGGGTTGTTGCTGCTGCTGCGGCTGGCTGTTCTGATATCCTTGAGCGGGAGAATGCTTTTAGGATGAGGAGCCACCATTACCCCATCGGAATTCGGAGTGATCATGACGAATCCCTGGCTGTGGGTATCGGTCGTACCAAATCCCATTGACTTCCATCAATGGGTCCTGCTCAAAGGATGGAGGGGGTAGAACTGCCAGTGGCTGATCCAGCTGATAGACCACCATCTGAGTGTCCTGAGATTGTAGCTACGATGGGTAGTACGGTAGCTGTGGAACCGGCTCTGCCTAGATGTGGTTGACCTGGCGGTGTGAGGCAGAGGGCTGGGTAGAGCTGCTACTGCTTGGATCGGCCCGTGACCTGGGAGGCTGCTGAGCGTATGTTTGTGCCTCCTGAAGCAAAGAATTTGAGTCTTCAGGTCACTCATGGTTTTGGTAAGAAGGTCCATCTGGGAAAGACCTTGGTTCTACTTCTTCTCGAGGATCTCCATACGGTCCAACTTCTCACTGATGATTCCCATGTCGGCTGCGGCGGATTCAGCTTGGGCTACGGCTACCGACGAAGTATTGGGACCGGCATCTATGCGGGCAATACTCTGAAATGATCCTGCTCCTTGGAGCGGCTTTTGCTGTGTGTAGACTCTGGCCTGGGTCATAACAGTTGAGTTCTCTGCCATGCCTTCATAGATGGCCCAGACGTCATCTTCACCCTTGGAAAAGTATGATCCTGACGTGATGTGAGAGCTAGCGCAGATGAGAGCAGATCGAGAGAACAGAGCCGCAGGTGGTGGAGGAGATATACCCATTGCAGAAGGAGGAGATCCTAACGCTGGGAGACCACCACAAATGATCATGAGGGAATTGCACAATCCTGTCGCATCCCTCACTCACTGATGGATCCGACTTCCTCCCATCCATGGAGACTTCGAGCTTCGTCCCCACACTATTCAGCTTCTTCCCAAATTCCATGGGTTGCCGATCGAAGAGCCACACCTCCACTTGCAAGAATTCGAAATGATCTGCAGCACAATTCATGACAGGATGATGACCGAGGATACTATCAAGATGATAGCCTTCTCCTTCTCTTTGGTTGATAGAGCCGCGTACTGGCTAAAACATTTGGGGAGTTTCATCAACACTTGGGCACAACTCCGGACTGCTTACTTGAAGAAGTACTACCCTCTCGGCCGGACTAATGCGGCACGAGCCATGGTCAGCAATTTTACCATGATCCCGAATGAACAATTCCATGAAGCCTGGGATCAATTCAGAGAGCTCATTGACCGGTGTCCACACCATGATATATCAAAGCCCAATCTGGTTCAGAGTTTCTTCTGTGGGCTGACACCGGAACTGCAGTGCTCCCTGGTCTCTGATCTGTCTCTGCATTATCTCCAGGGAGGCTAGTAGTGAACTGTTGATGGCAGCTTGATCAAATAGAAATTGAGGTTGCTCCTGCTCATCTGGGTGATCTCCTCTATCTTCCATGGCTGGGTTCTCTGAAAAGGCAAAAGAACCCATCTCAGGTGCCGTCAAATGCTCTGAGCTCTGTGATGCACTAAATTCTGAAACTCTTGGACTGATGGAAGGAGAATGAGAAGGGTGGTCGAGGGGGAACATGGTGGAAGTAAACTCAGGCTCGGAGAGCGGACTCTCCGATGTTGTCCTAGATGAATAGGAGGAGTGCTAGATAGCGGTGCCGACAAGGTCGGCCTAAGAGATCTCCGTCCCATCATCTTGATTATTGAGAAGAGTAAGGCTGAGAAATGAAGAAGAGAGGGGGCAAAATTGCGCACGATTGTGCGGTGTTTTTGATCTTGACCTAGATCCAACTAGCAATCAAACACAAAATAAGGGGATTCACCAACTCAACACGTGAAGCCGTAAGGGTTCAGCTTTTATCTTTGTAGTTTTTAGCTTGAATTCAGGAAGTTATCTTTCAACAAGTCCTTAGAGCGCTACGCCTAAAAGAGAGAGAGTACTGCCGGAAGAGTATCCCGTACTTGTCCTCCTCCTGTGTAACCTGTAGTCTGCACTTTTTAAGGTCCTTGTAACCCTTCCTGGATCCCTACTCAGCCAAAGAAATAGAGAAAGGAAGCCAATAGGCGAAACCGATACTTCAGAACTCGCTCGCAACGGAATCACCCGTGAGCGTGCAAGAACCTACTCGGACGCGAGACGATGAGACAGACACCCCCGTGAAGGCGTGGCCTAGGCTCGATACTTCAGACAAGGTCGATGCTCTACACAATAGAGAGTCACCAATGTTTACCAAGCCCTACTCGTCCGCGTACGATAGAAGCGCCAATACTTCGGAAATCCAGGCGATACACAAGGCTGCCACAGACTGGGTTTTTGGTTCTAATCCTTACGAAGCCGCTCTCTCACTTGGAAGGAGACCTTCTCATGCAACCTGAATACAAGTGAGGGTGTTACTCTCCCCAAGCAATGAATCTAATTACAAATTTTATTTAGGTCAAATTTTCTTTAGCAGTCCCTTTTTTAATTTTTTTGGTGGTATCGCTTCTTTTGAGTCAATACAAACAAGCTCCTAACGTTTTTGTTTTTTCTTAATTACTATTTGATCCATAAACAGAGGGAGAATAGAGTCGGAAAAGCCAATGCAAGTGGCACTAAGATGGAAATCTCACCTTAGTGCCTAAATGATGAATGCAAAGATAGAAGACTTACAGTGACTCCCAGCTCTCTCCATGTGAGGTGTAAAGCAGGAATTTATAAACCTAATCTACATGGCGATATGCACAAGGAAATCGTCCTAAGTAGGCAATTGCTAACATGAAGAACCACAAGTCAATCACCAATCCTCAATCCAAAAAGTCCGGTCTAGACTCTCCCCTCCTCTTCACGACACATCGAGTTCAGGAGTAGCGCTTGATGGGGTGGGATCGGGGCACGGCGAATCGAAGGTGATGATCATCTGTTTAATTAAACCAAGTCCAAATACGCATTATAGGTACATGCAATGATTATTAGGGTGTTTGGACCTAATTCAATCGATCAAGCAATGCCTAAAAATCTAAGGGCTCAATCCACAAAAGAAAGGGAAAATAAATCAAAATCGGCAAATGACAGCGGTAAAAACATGTCAAAATACGCGGTGAGCCCCCCAAGTAAACAATCACTTGGGAAATTAGGCCCGAGTGTCCTGAGTGTCCCTGTACCTGTATTATTACAATTCAATGAATCTCTCTCTCACCAAAGAAAATAAAAGCTATCTAACTAATCTCTCTCTCACTCCTCCTGCTCTCTCCTGTCGGCTAGGCCAAGAAAGCCGACTCCGCTTCCCAAGGTTGAACGGATTCCCTAGGCGATCCGCCTCTCTCCGCGGTCCCTCGTAAGAAGACAAGAAAACATGTGTGTGTGTGTGTGTGTGTGTGTGTGTGTGTGTGTGTGTGTGTGTGTGTGTGTGTGTGAATGTCATGTAATTGTCTACAAAATGCAATGCAAATGTTTTTGTGGGTTTTTAGTTTTTATAATTTTTTTATTTTATTTTTAAGTTTTAAATTTTTTATTTTGATTTTCTTTTTACTGATTTTGTATTTTCTTTTTATATTTTATATTTTTATATTTTCTTTTTAAATATAGGAATATTATACAATATAGGGAAAGAGAGGATAATGTATTTATAAAAATAGATAAAAATACTCAAAAATCAGGGAATAAAGTGTTTTTGGTATTTTTATAATTTTCTACTGTTTTTGTGATTTTTGGAGAATTTTTAGAATCATTTTCGTATTTTTAAAAGTTAAAATACAAGAAAACAATGGCCTAGGTTGCTGGCCGAAATCAGTGAGGATGAAAAATACTAAAAAGTACCAAAATTCCTCAAATTAATTTTAAAATATAGACAATAAAATAACGAAGACACAACAACTGAGTTTATATTTTTAAGATTTTTCTAGAATTTTTTAGATTTTTATGAAGTTTTTAGAGGTTTTCGAATTTTTAAGGTTTTTCTTTTGAAATTTTTAGTGATTTTTGGACTGATACTAAAAGATGATGAAACAAGAAAAATATAATTTTTTTGGAATTTTTCAAAAAGTTTTCATAGTTTTTATGGATTTTCTAATGCAAACATTAGGAAAATGCATATTTTTGACTTTTAATAAATACTAAAATGCAATAAAAATGCAATGCAAAAATATGATGTGAATGAACAAGTTAACAGGAGCTTATGAATTTTTTTTGGTAATTTTTGAAGTTAATATGATGCGTGAAATAAATAAGACAAGCACAGAAAAATACACAGCCTAGTAGGGGTATAAGTGCAAATATCAAAATATCCAGGGGCTATATTGCAATTTTCCATGCAAAATTTATAACTAAATAAAACATTTAGTGGACCATTTCCAAATAGCCAAACCCGGGAGGGTGTCCCCGCAAATAACCCACCAGGGCGTGTGACTGGCACGCGCCTAGGAGGGACCTATCTATAATATCAAAAACCTCAGGGGGGCTAAGTTGCAAATATCCCAAAGATTTTACACGACAATTTAAAGTTGGGGAACTGAAAAGAAATACACAAATGGCCAAGGTCCTCGCTGCAAAAAGCCCCACGCCTCACGTAAACATGTCATGTGAAGTGACGTGGCCGAGGACCTACTTGCAAATACTAAAAGTTCAAGGGCCTACTTATAAATTTTACAGAATATTCTAAACGGCACATGAAAGTTTAAGTACTAAATACTAATTACAAAAAGATAGCGGGTATACTTGCAAAATTCCCACGCTAAGGCGCTGGCGGACGGCTCAGTTGCATCCACTTGACACGTGTCCGCTCGAGGGGCTCCGATGACGCTTCGCGAACGGAGGGCTCGGATTAGATCCCAGCCTTGGATCTGATGGTTGCACGGAGAAGCGATCGGACGGTCGGTAATGGATCTGGGGGACTCCCTTGATCCGACGGCAGCGAGGGCCTGACGAAGAACAGGGAAGAAGGTCCGTCGTAGCGACCTTCCTCCGATGATTGCGCTCCTCTCCGGCAGTCAGATGTGCTTCAAAATGGTCCCAGGTGGTTGCTGCAGGTGCCTTCTAACTTCCGGTGGCCTCAAAACCCTCCAGCGGAGGCTGGAGCTCGCCGATGATCTCAAAGAAGCCGGCAGCCTCCAGGAATCTCTGACGAGACGCAAAATGGCCTCCAGGTGCTATCTGCGCTCCAAAGACCTGCAAAACAAGTTAAGGGAGTCCTGGGCAAAATGCCACGACCTCCAGTAGGTTCGCACATGGGGTGAATGGCGAGATCGATGTTCGGCCGGAGCAAGCTCCAGCGAGGATATCGATTTAGCGAATCGATGGATGAAAGTAGAGGATAACAGTGGCTATGGACTCCTACGGGTATTAGGAATAAAATGCGAAGGAAAAAGAGGGGAGAAATGGCTGCCTCAATGGCCGGAGCCAGAGGGAAAATACCTCAACGGCAAGGCTTGCCGGAGGTGTGGAACACTCCCAGATCGATCGACGATCCGCCGCCTTGAAGAAGGCCAACTGGAGTTGTCACCTCCAGGAAGCTTGAGCGAGTCAAAGGGGGGAATGATCTGGATGAAATGCGGTTCAAAAATCAAATCTAAAATTAAGGAGGAGTTTTGTAGTGTTGACGGCCAGATGGGGAAGACCGAGGTGTAGCGGGTGAATCGATGCTCCATCCCCCGAGGTTTCACCTGGATGTGGATCACCGATGATCGAGGAGGAAAAGTCAAGAAGAAATCGATCTCAAAAAGTGCAAGATGGAGGCTGGAAATATCGACAAAAAGGAGGGACAACCGATGTCTGACAGAGGCACATGGGAAATGACGGCGAGTTGACTGGGGTCAACTGGGGTCGTCTCCTGATTGGTCCACGTCGATCAATCAGGAAAATCCCTGATAAAGTTTTTGTAAATTAATTTAAAAATAGAAAATAAACGAATTATATTTTGGTTATTAAATGAAAAATATTTATTGTTTTATATAGTATTTTATTCTGATTTTTAGTTATTTTTATGAGGTATTATTTTTACAAGTTGACTTTTATGCCCTTTATAGGTATAATATCTATATATTTTATTCTTTTATTTTTATTTTGTGATTTTAATTTATTTAATTTTGTTTATTATTTTATAAAATTATTAAATACTTTTGTTCACATAAATATATTTTTATTTTATTTTTCTGAAGTGTTTTATACACTTAATAAAATATAAGTATGTAACGTATAGGTATAGATATAGGTATAATACCTATGTATTTTATATATGTATTTTTTTGAGTTTTATTTATGTTTTTATTCTGATTTTAAGATACAAATATATTATAAATAATATTTACAAAATTATAAAAATATAAAATGGTAAAAATAATTAATAAATAATAAAATGAATATTTTAATCTGTATAAGTATACAAGTAGGGTCCAAAACTCAACTTTCAAACCGTAACTCCCAAAAATACGAAACCACCTCCATTATATAGATTATTTTAAGCTATATACAATTAAAGGTTAGTTTGGTAATTTCAAGTTTTTATTTGCAAGATACTGGTTTGGGAAGTTGGAGTTCTAGAATTTTATTCAGACCATAACTTTTTATCTGTACATTATTTTTCAGTGAAATCAATTTTGTATTCTTCTTTATTTAATTATCTACAACTTTCATGTACAAAGTCTCTTTATTTGAGGTCTAAAAAGTAGAACCAAAAATAGGTCCAAAAATGAATAAAGAATGAAGGAATTTTTATTGTATTTTGACCCTTGTCTCCCCCTACTTTGTTCCTTTTCGACCTATTCATCAAGATGCCTAGGTCTTGGGGTTTTGGGTCATAAAATATTTACAATATTTTATTTTTTTTCTTTTCTTTTATTTATTCTATAATTTTAGCTTTAATTACAGTATTTTATACACTATTTGGATGCACATGCATGAATGCTAAGATGATGGATTTAATGCTATTTACACGCATTAGCTAGGGTTTTCGATGCCAAAATAATAGAATAAAGATGATGAAATGTGGCTTCATCACGGCCTCTACACCCGAACATGTTGGGGTGGTGGTCTGTGTATGCAGAGGGTCTTTGGGTGTGCTTGGAGATCTCGTCAGCCGACTGCTTGAGGGGCTGGCAAGGTTCGCACGAGGCGCCGTCTTGGTCGGATGCATGGACGGCGTTTGCAATGGGTGCGGAGGCCCGACCGAGTGCAGGTTCGGTGGCGGCTGTTACCAAGAAGGCTCCGGATTGCGATGTGGCTCCGGCATGCTTGGGGGACGTGTGCGAGCAGGCTTTGGCGGGCTCGGTCACTTCCCTGGGTTTTTAGGTCGTCGATCAAGCGGGTGGGGGGGGGCACGCAGCGGCACAGTGCAACAACGGAGGACACTCTGCATGACCGAAAGGCTAGGGGAGGCCCGGCCTTTTGGGCGGGGATGCTTCAGATGTCGTTCGCTTTCTCATTGGGCAAGGAAGTGTTGGGATGCCCTTAGATGCTTCCTGTGCATGGGTTTGGCACATCGTAGCAAGAACTGCAGGTCGGGAGTGGTTCCGTCCGCGTCGGTGGCGACTGGGGGTTTTTTGGTTGGTGAAGGAGGCGGGGAGATGCTTTATTCAAGGGATCCTCAGATGTTGGTGTGGCATCGGATGGAGCTCTTATGGGAGATGTTGTTGAGCTGTATCCGTGGAGGGTGCTCGTTGGAAGGCTGTCGAAGAGTGAACCTATTGCTTTATTGTCCTTTTCTCATTCAGGGAAATCTATGTTCAAGTGGAGACATGCTCACGATGGGGATGGGAAGCTGGCTCGGGGGTTCTTGAATTTGGGGAAGGTGAAAGGTGTGCCTCTTCTTTGGAGAAGTGTACGTCGCCTACGAGGGCTGCTGGGCGGCATTGCGGTGGTGGAGGGCATGGCCAGTTCTTGTTGTTCGCCTGGGGAGGACGTGGACACTGTGTTGTGGGTGCAACATCTACATCCGAACATTTTACGGTGGTGGTCTGTGTATGAGGACGATCTTTGGGTGTGTTTGGAGATCTCGTCAGCCGGCTGCTTGAGGGGTTGGCAAGGTTCACACGAGGTGCCGTCTCGGTCAGAAGCATGGACGATGCTTGCAATGGGTGCGGAGGCCCAACCGAGCGCAGGTACGGTGGCGGCTGTTACCAAGAAGGATCAGGATTGCGAGGTGGCTCCAGCGTGCGTGGGGGTGTGTGAGGAGGCTCCGGCGGGCTCGGTCGCCGCCCTGGGTATGGAGGTCGCCGATCAAGCGGGGGGTACGCAGCGGCACAGTGCAGCGAGAGAGGACACTGTGCACGACCGAAAGGCAAGGGGAGGCCTCTGGCCTTTTGGACGAGGATGCTTCAGATGCGGTTTGCTTTCTCATTGGGCGACGCAGTGTAGGGACGCCCTTATATGCTTCCGGTGCATAGATTTGGCATATCGTAGCAAGAACTGCAGATCGGGAGTGGTTTCGTCCGTGTCGGTGGCAGTTGGGGGTTTTTCGGTTGGTGAAGGAGGCGGCGTAGATGCTTTATTCAAGGGATCCTCAGATGTTGGTGTGGCGTCGGACAGAGCTTTTATGGGAGATGTTGTGGAGCTATCTTCGTGGAGGGTTCTCGCTGGAGGGCTGGCGAAGAGTGAAGCTGCTGCTTTATTGTCTTATTCTCATTCAGAGAAATCTATGCTCATGTGGAGACAGGCTCATGATGAGGACGGGAAGCTGGCTCGGGGGTTCCTGATTTTGGTGAAGGTGAAAGGGGTGCCTCTTCTTTGGAGAAGTGTACAGCGCCTGCGACGGCTATTGGGCGGCATTGCGGTGGTGGAGGGCGTGGCCAGTTGTGGTTGTTCGCCTGGGGAGGACGTGGACACTGTGTTGTGGGTGCGACCTCTACACCCGAACATGTTGGGGTGGTGGTCTGTGTATGCGGAGGGTCTTCGGGTGCGCTTGGAGATCTCGTTAGCCGACTGCTTGAGGGGTTGGCAAGGTTCGCGCGAGGCGCTGTCTCGGTCGGATGCATGGACGATGCTTGCAATGGGTGCGGAGGCCCAACCGAGCGCTGGTACGGTGGCGGATGTTACCAAGAAGGTTCCGGATTATGAGGTGGCTCCGACATGCGTGGGGGTGTTGTGCGAGGAGGCTTCGGCGGGCTCAGTCGCCGCCCTGGGTTTGGAGGTCGCCGATCAAGCGTGGGGGGGGGGTACGCAACGACACAGTGCAGCGATGGAGGACACTGTGCACGATCGAAAGGCGAGGGGAGGACCTGCCTTTTGGGCGGGGATGCTTCAGATGCGGTTCACTTTTCTCATTGGGTGAGGCAGTGTAGGGATGCCCTTAGATGCTTCCGATGCATGGGTTTGGCACATCGTAGAAAGAACTGCAGGTCGGGAGTGGTTTCGTCCGCGTCGGTGGCGGCTGGGGGTTTTTGGTTGGTGAAGGAGGCGACAGAGATGCTTTATTCAAGGGATCCTCAGATGTTGGTGTGGCATCGGATGGAGCTTTTATGGGAGATGTTGTGGAGCTGTCTTCGTGGAGGGTGCTCGCTGGAGGGATGGCGAAGAGTGAAGCTGCTGCTTTATTATCTTTTTCTCATTCAGGGAAATCTATGCTCAAGTGCAGACAGGCTCACGACAGGGACGAGAAGCTGGCTTGGGGGTTCCTGAATTTAGTGAAGGTGAAAGGGGTGCCGCTTCTTTGGAGAAGTCTACGGCGCCTGTGACGGTTGTTGGGCGGCATTGCAGTGGTGGAGGTCATGGCCAGTTCTGGTTGTTCGCATGGGGAGGACGTGGACACTGTGTTGTGGGTGCGACCTCTACACCCGAACATGTTGGGGTGGTGTCCTGTGTATGCGGAGTGTCTTCAGGTGTGCTTGGAGATCTCGTCAGCCAACTGCTTGAGGGGCTGGCAAGGTTCGCGCGAGGCGCCGTCACGGTCGGATGCATGGACGGCGCTTGCAATGGGTGCGGAGGCCCGATCGAGCGTAGGTTCGGTGGCGGCTGTTACCAAGAAGGTTCCGGATTGTGAGGTGGCTCTAACATGCATGGGGGTGGTGTGCGAGGAGGCTCCGGCGGGCTCGGTTGCCTCCCTGGGTTTGGAGGTCGCCAATCAAGCTGGGGGGGTACGCAGCGACACAGTGCAGTGATGGAGGATACTGTACATGACCGAAAGGCGAGGGGAGGCCCAGCCTTTTGGGAGGGGATGCTTCAGATTCGCTTTCTCATTGGGTGAGGCAGTGTAGGGATGCACTTAGATGCTTCTGATGTATGGGTTTGGCACATCGTAGCAAGAACTGCAGGTCGGGAGTGGTTTCGTCCGCGTCGGTGGCAGCTGGGGTTTTTTTGGTTGGTGAAGGAGGTGGGGAGATGCTTTATTCAAGGGATCCTCAGATGTTGGTGTGGCGTCGGATGGAGCATTTATGGGAGATGTTGTGGAGCTGTCTCCGTGGAGGGTGCTCGCTGGAGGGCTGGCGAAGAGTGAACCTGTTGCTTTATTATCCTTTTCTCATTCAGGGAAATCTATGCTCAAGTGGAGACAGGCTCACGACGGGGACGAGAAGCTGGATCGGGGATTCTTGAATTTGGTGAAGGTGAAAGGGGTGCCTCTTCTTTGGAGAAGTGTACGACGCCTACGACAGCTGTTGGGCGTCATTGCGGTAGTGGAGGGCATGTCCAGTTCTGGTTGTTCGCCTGGGGAGGACGTGGACACTTTGTTGTGGGTGCGAACTCTACTCCCAAACATGTTGGGATTGTGGTCTGTGTATGCGGAGTGTCTTCGGGTGTGCTTGGAGATCTCATCAGCCGGCTGCTTGAGGGGTTGGCATGGTTAGCGCGAGGCACCGTCTCTGTCGGATGCATGGACGGCGCAGGTATGGTGGCAACTGTTACCAAGAAGGCTCAGGATTGTGAGGTGGCTCCGGCGTGCGTGGAGGAGGTGTGTGAGGAGGCTCCGGCGGGCTCGGTCACCGCCCTGGGTTTGGAGGTCGCGGATCAAGCGGGGGTGGGGGGGGGTATGCAGCGGCACAATGTAGTGAGGGAGGACACTGTGCACGACCGAAAGGTGAGGGGAGGCCAAGCCTTTTGGGCGGGGATGCTTCAGATGCGGTTTGCTTTCTCATTGGGCGAGGCAGTGTAAGGATGCCCTTTTATGCTTCCGGTGCATAGATTTGGCACATCGTAGCAAGAACTGCAGGTCGGGAGTGGTTTCGTCCGCGTTGGTGGCGGCTGGGGGTTTTTTGGTTGGTGAAGGAGGCGGCGGAGATGCTTTATTCAATGGATCCTCTGATGTTGGTGTGGCGTCGGACGGAGCTTTTATGGGAGATGTTGTGGAGCTGTCTCCGTGGAGGGTGCTCGCTGGAGGGCTGGCGAAGAGTGAAGCTGCTGCTTTATTGTCCTTTTCTCATTCAGGGTAATCTATGCTCAAGTGGAGACAGGCTCATGACGAGGACGGGAAGCTGGCTCGAGGGTTCCAGAATTTGGTGAAGGTGAAAGGGGTGCCTCTTCTTTGGAGAAGTGTACGGCGCCTGCGACGGCTATTGGGCGGCATTGCGGTGGTGGAGGGCGTGGCCAGTTCTGGTTGTTCACCTAGGGAGGACGTGGACACTGTGTTGTGAGTGCGACCTCTACACCCGAACATGTTGGGGTAGTGGTCTGTGTATGTAGAGGGTCTTCGGGTGCGCTTGGAGATCTCATAAGCCGGCTGCTTGAGGGGTTGGCAAGGTTCGCGCGAGGCGCCATCTCGGTCGGATGCATGGACGACGCTTGCAATGGGTGCGGAGGCCCGACCGAGCGCAGTTTCGATGGCGGCTGTTACCAGGAAGGCTCCGGATTGCGAGGTGGCTCTGACATGTGTGGGGGTGTTGTGCGAGGAGGCTCCGACGGGCTCGATCGCCGCCCTGGGTTTGGAGGTCGCTGATCAAGCGGGGGGGGGGGTACGCAGCGAGACAGTGCAGCGATAGAGGACACTGTGCACGATCGAAAGGTGAGGGGAGGCCCGGCCTTTAGGGCGGGGATGCTTCAGATGCGGTTCACTTTCTCATTGGGTGAGGTGGTGTAGGGATGCCCTTAGATGCTTCCGATGCATGGGTTTGGCACATCGTAGCAAGAACTGCAGGTCGGGAATGGTTTCGTCCGCGTCGGTGGCAGCTGGGGGTTTTTTGGTTGGTGAAGGAGGTGGGGAGATGCTTTATTCAAGGGATCCTCAGATGTTGGTGTGGTGTCAGATGGAGCATTTATGGGAGATGTTGTGGAGCTGTTTCCGTGGAGGGTGCTCGTTGGAGGGCTTGCGAAGAGTGAACCTTTTGCTTTGTTGTCCTTTTCTCATTCAGGGAAATCTATGCTCAAGTGGAGACAGGCTCACGACGGGGACAGGAAGCTGGCTCGGGGGTTCTTGAATTTGGTGAAGGTGAAAGGGGTGCCTCTTCTTTGGAGAAGTGTACGACGCCTACGACGGCTGTTGGGCGACATTGCAGTGGTGGAGGGCGTGGCCAGTTCTGGTTGTTCGCCTGGGGAGGACGTGGATACTGTGTTGTGGGTGCGACCTCTACTCCCGAACATGTTGGGGTGGTGGTCTATGTATGCGGAGGGTCTTCGCGTGTGCTTGGAGATCTCATCAGCCGGCTGCTTGAGGGGTTGGCAAGGTTCGCGCAAGGCGCCGTCTCGGTCGGATGCATGGACGGCGCTTGCAATGGGTGCAGAGGCCCTACCAAGCGCTGGTACGGTGGCGGATGTTACCAAGAAGGCTCCGGATTGCGAGGTGGCTCCGGCGTGCGTGGGGGAGGTGTGCGAGGATGCTCCGGCGGGCTCGGTCGTCGTCCTGGGTTTGGAGGTCGCCGATCAAGCGGGGGGGTACGCAGCGGCACAATGCTGCGAGGGAGGACACTGTGCAGGACCGAAAGGCGAGGGGAGGCCCGACCTTTTGGGCGGGGATGATTTAGTTACGGTTCGCTTTCTTATTGGGCAAGCCAGTGTAGGGATGCCCTTAGATGCGTCCGGTGCATGGGTTTGGTATATCGTAGCAAGAACTGCAGGTCCGGAGTGGTTTCGTCCGCATCGGTAGCGGATGTGGTTTTTTTGGTTGGTGAAGGAGGCGGGGGAGATGCTTTATTCAAGGGATCCTCAGATGTTGGTGTGGCGTCGGATGGAGCTTTTATGGGAGATGTTGTGGAGCTGTCTCCGTGGAGGGTGCTCGCTGGAGGGCTGGCGAAGAGTGAAGCTGCTGCTTTATTGTCCTTTTCTCATTCAGGGAAATCCATGCTCAAGTGGAGACGGGCTCATGACGGGGACGGGAAGCTGGCTCGGGGGTTCCTGAATTTGATGAAGGTAAAAGGGGTGCCTCTTCTTTGGAGAAGTGTACGACGTCTGCGACGGCTGTTGGGCGGCATTGCGGTGGTGGAGGGCATGGCCAGTTCTGGTTGTTCGCCTGGGGGCCAATCTATTTCGTGGTGCTGGACCCAAGATGCCTTCTTGAAGGATATTGAGAATCCTTAAGCGCATCACGGAAGCGTGTCGATTGCATCATATGCAATCGAAGCAACTAGCTGCACTAGTCGATAGACGCGACGGAAATTAAAATTTTAATTCAAGTGATGAAACCACATGATTCACGACAAACATTTCTCGGATCATTTCATCAAACCACAAAGTATAGGAATACCTCTTGGAGCGTGGTTGTAATCGTGAGATCCCAAACATGAGATCCTTCTGTCTTATGTCTGATCCACGAAGAATGCACTTGCAGGTGCGATGATGAGACACGATCCTCCCGCAATCTTCGATGAAGATCCAAGCATCGAGTCCCCTGATTTTGTCCAACGAAATCTGTCGTCTTCCTCTAGAGCAAGAAGCCCCAAAGAATATGGAGATTCTCGAGTAGTCGAAGGTGAAGCCGAGAAGGTCTCTCTCTCAATACATAAGATGGACGGCCATCTTGTAGAGGGAGAGAGAGTATGCTTCTACAACTCCTAATTTTGTGTCATGAAAGGCTAGGTTAACCCTCCTTTTATATTAGTTTGGAAGTCCATGGATCACAATCCATGGCATATACAAAATCAACGGTTAGATTGATATGTATATTAAATCAATGGCCATGATAACTGTTTTTCAAAAACAACAACATATTAATTTATTCTAAATTAAATATATGTTGCATTATCATCAACATAATTTAATTCAATAAATAAATCAATAATCAAAAGATAATGACATGATAATTTAAGAGATAATTATCCACCTAAATCACATGGATAATTAAAAAGATAATTATCCACCCATGTGATTTTGTGGATTATCTCATCCTTTTAATTCATATCATCATCTCTTGTTTATCTTGCAACATTATCCACTAAATTAATTCTTAATTAATTAGTGTATATCTATTGCAAAATTATCCACCAAATTAATTCCCAATTAATTTGTGCATATTTATTGCAAAATTATAGACTAAATTAATTCCCAATTAATTAGTGAATATTTCAATCATGCCATTGAAAATATGTGAATCATATTCATAGACCAAACTAAATTGTAAATTACATTTCCAATTAATTGCTTAATGTGAATCCAATTCACATTAACAATTAATAAATGCTATTTACAAAGATGCTCTCTCTCTAATATATTATAAATCACATTTATAATATATACTCATAAATTGTGGATAACACTATCTACAATTTGCATATCCTTGATATTAAATCCCATTTAATTATCTTGGATAATCATTCTCACAATATGAATCATATTCATATTATTCTTGATAATTAAATCCCATTTAATTATCATCATCTTGTTGCTTGGATACATAATTCATCAAATAAATTATTCTTGAACTCCTTCAAGAATAATGTGCTTTCTCCGCAGATACTTGGAGATAAGGACAGAGCGATTGTATTGTTCCACGTATAATGACTTGGATGTTGAGATCTCATCTCAAATCCTGATCTTACGTACCTCCCACAGATGCTTAATAAATCAAGACCGTAAATCTAATCTTCTCATTGCATATGAATCTCATTCAGACCAGTGTCCAACACTTGGACCAAGATCAGATTGCTTCTCTACTTAGAGGAGTCACTAAAATCCAGACCTGTTTCATCACTCCCTCGGAATGGAAGTGTCATGGTTATACAATCGTTTATGATCACATCACCATCATGTATTCCCAATACCTGTACATCCTGCATACTAGAAGACCCATGGTCAACCCGAAGATCAAGATCAATTTTACACTGTCTTCTTTAGGGTTTGATCACTAAGTTTCTCAATCTTGGTCATTGGGAGTTGGTATTGATCATATGCTTTCCCAAAGCATATATCATACCTTCAATTTCATGTCATGCTTTCAAAGAATGACGACCATGCATGGAATTTGATCGGTCCCAATACCTCATGAGTGAGCTCATGTCTTCCGGTTTATAAGTGAACATGTATGATCCCTTTGAGAGATCGTATTGCTCATATGTTCTTATATGCAAACCAGCTCGCCGGTGTATAGACCTTGGTTAGGCCATCAACCTACGACCTTCCAAATGTACATACTCAGACATATAGCAACACATCTTTCTCCGGTCAGAGGATGCGTGCCTATGCTGTGACAGTATTCAACATAGGACTTAGGTTATCTCGATCTCGTTAAGTCAACCCATTGACCTAACTAATCTGACACCTTTGAATCACTATTACCATGGAGAGGACCTGCATCAAGAGGTCGGTCAGATATCAGCCTATGTGAGAAAGGATTGCCATCTCCTACTCAGGCTGGAGATCATCTCTTAATAATCATTTGACGGTGCTTGATGAGTCCTCTATCTAACTCCTTAGATATTCATCCAAAAACCAGCCTCTATGATTCATTTAATGAATCAACAGGTATATGATCATCAAGATGACCATGGTACATAACCCTAATTGTACAGAGGGACCTTATATGCAAATTATTTGTTCTTCATTTCAGATCATGGAATGATATGTGCAATAATATTTATTGCATAATGCCTCACCGTGGGCTTGCATGTCCAACAGTTTTTTGGTTGGTGAAGGAGGCGGTGGAGATGCTTTATTCAAGGGATCCTCAGATGTTGGTGTGGCGTCGGATGGAGCTTTTATGGGAGATGTTGTGGAACTGTCTCCGTGGAGGGTGCTCGTTGGAGGGCTGGCGAAGAGTGAAGCTGTTGCTTTATTGTCCTTTTCTCATTCAGAGAAATCTATGCTCAAGTGGAGACAGGCTCACGACGGGGACGGGAAGCTGGATCGGGGGTTCCTGAATTTGGTGAAGGTAAAAGGGGTGCCTCTTCTTTGGAGAAGTGTACGGTGCCTGCGACGGCTGTTGGGCGGCATTTTGGTGGTGGAGGGCATGGCCAGTTCTGGTTGTTCACCTGGGGGGCAATCAATTTTGAGGTGCTGGACCCAAGATGCCATTTACGTAAGGCCATGTAAAATATGCAAAATTTAAATGGCATGTGTCATAGGATGTCATGATGTGGGGATTTCCACTTTTGAAAGTGGGAGAGATATGCTTTCGAAGGTAGTGGTGTCAACACTAGTGAATCCGAAATTAGCAACGAGGTCAACCAAACAGGTCGAGTTGGAGCCCAATGGGGAGCTCGAAGGAGCAAAGGTATTAGGTGAGGGTATCAGTCTGGTTGTGGATCTAAGGAAGTTTGCCATCGCGAAGCACTCGAGGGGCCAGGTCTTTCTCGATTCTGAACAAGACGGGGGCGTCGAGGGGGTATTGGATAACCCTTCCTTGGTATTCGAGGAGTGTCAGCTGAAGATGAAGCACTTCGGGGGGGGGGGCATGAGGGTGGTTCCAGGTCTGGCTCGAGTGAGGCATGGGAGGGTTCCTTTTCCTCTGGGAGGCAAGGGGGCAATGTTTGCCAGGGAGGGCCTTTGGAAGTGGCAGAGAAGGAGTCTCCAGTGGTTTCTAACGTGGGGTCTGAGATTTTTCCCAGTGACAGGTTGCTAAAGGAGTAGGGGGGAAGAAACAGGGAAAAGAGGGAGAAGAGCATGTTCGGAGGGGACAATTCTGTGCTCGAGGTGGCAAGAGGAAGCAGCGGGTGTGAAAGAAGAAGGCGGATTATATTTTCATGCGTCAAGATGTAACAGTTTCGGAAGGGGGGAGCACAGTTCGAGCTCGCCTCTCGGGAGACCGAGCTACTTCAGTTTACTTGACAGGAAGTTTGCGGAAAGTCTAGGCGTAGTACCGCCCCGTGGGAAGTCAAAAGAAATCTATATATGAAGATTCTATCGTGGAATGTAAGGGGGTTGGGCCACCCTGAGAAATGGCAGGGAGTGAAGAATCTGATGCTAAAAGCTCATGCTGACGTAGCTTTACTTCAAGAAATGAAGTGCTCAAGGCCTAAGGGGGAAGGTTGGCGAGATCTGGGAGGTGGTTGCATTTATGATTTTGTTGAAGTGGAGGCTCACGGAGCGACCGGTGGCCTCCTTTCTGGGTGGAAGCAGGACGACTTTGAGAAGCTGGAGGAGTGGAGATCTATGTTTTCCTTATCGGTGAGATTAAATAGAAGATTGGATGGGGTTATCTTTCCTGTTACCAACGTATATGGGCCCACATCTTCGGGTTCCGGATCGCTAGCAGCGGATCTAGCAGTGGTTAGTGCGGATAGAGATGTTGGTATTTGGCTTATTGGAGGAGATCTGAATCTGATACTTTTCTCAGAGGATAGGCCAAGGCAGGGTGGAGGGAGAGATGGGGGCTCGGAGGAATTCAGGAATCAGATCCATGCTTTTGGTCTCGCGGTGGTTGATGACGTTGGTTGTGCTTACACGTGGCGGAACTCGAGGTCCAGGTCACGACTTGATAGATTCCTCATCTCTCCAGCGGGGGTGGAGGTTTTCTCATTATCTCGGGCATGGGCGTTACCACGTGCCCACTCAGATCACACGCCGCTAATTTGGTCTTCTGAGGAGGATAATTGTCCTAGATCCATGTTCATATTTGAACGGGCGTGGCTTCTGGAGGATGGATTCAGGGAAGATGTGGAAGCATACTGGAGAGGTTGGAAGGTGGATGGATCAGCAGTGTCGTGTCTGGCTTCTAAGTTGAAATTACTGAAGGAGTTCCTAATAGATTATGGTCGTAGATTGAGAGCGCAAAGGAGGGAGCGTCGACACGTGGCCTAGCAAGGGGTGGTCAGGTTGGATAGGTTGGACGATGAGAGGGGTCTCGACCATGAGGAGGTGGAGGAGCGATCAAGGATGCTAGAGGTCATTCTACAGGAGGACAAGAAGGAGAAAGTAGAATGGAAGCAAAGGTATAGGCAGAAGTGGTTGAGGGAAGGGGACACAAACACAAGATTCTTCCATTCAATGGTGTCTGGTAGAAGAAGAAGGAACTTCATTTAGAGCCTCGAGGTAGGGGGTGAGAGAGTGGCGGGGGACACTTTGTTAGGGCGTGCTCTCAGGGACCATTTTGTGCGGATGTCGAGGAGGGAGCGAGGTTCTGGGTGGGGATGGCGTGGATCAGGGGTTAAGTCTCTATCAGTGGAGCAGGTGCAAGGGTTGGAATCGGAGTTTGAGGAGGAGAAGGTGAAAAAGGCTGTGTTGGGGCTGAATTCGGACGGGGCATCAGCTCCGGACAGATTACCTGTTTGCTTCTACAAGGAGTTCTGGAGTATGTTGAAGGAAGAAGTGTTGGAGGTGCTTAATGAGTTTAGATCTGGCAACAAAGGCTTCGAGAAGATTAATCGGGCGTTGCTCTCCCTTCTTCCTAAGACATTTTGGCCATAAAAACCCTATCTAATGCATGTAAATAACCCTAATTTGTACAAATTAAAATTCATTCTTTATTGATAAATACTTTATAAAATATGGTTTTAATGCCAAAATTACAGAATAAAGAAAAGAAAAAGAATAAAATGCTAAAATTATTTATGACCCTAAACCCCGAGACCAAGTCAAGAAGTTATTTGGTTGACAAGGAATAAACTAGGGGGAGATAGGGGCCGAAAATCCCCAAAAAATTCCTATTTATCTTCATCAATAAGTCCTTTTTGGGACCTATTTTATAATTTATTATTTATTTATCAAATAAAGATACTTTGTACATAAAATTTGTAGACTTTAGAATGTCTAAAATTTCAAAACTTACATACTTATGAATATTGTATTAAAAAAAGGAAAAATGTCCAATACACCCTTCTTTGGGAATGGTGTAAGATGTCAAGGTATTTAAGATCCCATACATATTGATGTATGCGGATCATCTATATCATAGTAAACATTATGGATATGTGATATCTATTGATGATTATGTATGATATGAGATTTCTTCTCTTCACCTAAAGAAATATTTGAAATGTTCAAAGATTTCATAATTTTGTTTTCGAACCAAAGTTTGAAGGAAGATAAAATGAATTTGATCTAATCTAGGTAGCATGTACCTGTTAGATGAATTCAAAGGATACCTTATGGAGATATGAATAACATTTCTTTCTCAATCCTCCTAACACACCTTAACTCAATAGAGTTATAGGGAGATACAATTGGATCATGTGTGACATGATCTTATCAATGATGAATTTTAGCATAATTATCCCTTAGTTTCTAGATATATATGTGTAGTAGAGACTACAATGTATATCCTTAATAAGGTTCCATGTATGTTGGAATCTAGCACTTGAGAGTGCTGCTTCATTAGGAAAATAAAGGATGGTATTGGATACCTACTTTATGACCTTGAGATTCTTAAAGTATCTCATGGAAGATTACAGACCAATTGCAGTGTCCAATGCAATTTATCGTATTATTGCTGAGGTCCTGGCAAACAGGTTGAAGCGGGTGCTTGATTTGGTAATTCTACAGAATCAGACGGCTTTTATCCTAGGTCGTCAGATGGCGGATAGACTTGTTATTGCTTCAGATATCTGTCTACAGTGGCGGGAAGGTAAAAAGGGTCTGCTGTGGAAGATCGATTTTGAGAAGGCCTATGATTGTGTGGATTGGAGGTTCTTATGGGCATCTCTTCGATGTCGCCACTTCTCTAAGCTTTGGATAGCATGGATAAAGAGGTGTGTCACGACCTCTTCCCTCACGATGGTGGTGAATGGTAAGCCTGAGGGTGGTTTCTTCCAGCTGCAGAGGGCGTGAGACAAGGATGCCCGCTGGCACCGATGCTTTTTGTATTGGTAGCGGATGCTTTGGCGGTGTTGTTTAGAAGAGCCGTAGACGACGGCTGGTGCAAAGGTTTTCGGACAGGATCCTTTTCGATTCCGTTGTTGCAATACACAGATGACACGTTGATTTTCTTAAAGGGTTCGGAGGAAATGGACAGGAGGGCCAAGCAGCTGTTGGATATCTTCAGCAATATTTCAGGTCTCAACATCAATAGAAAGAAATCAGTGGTCATTCAGTTCGGAATGGACGAGAGGGAGAGCATCACTAGAGCAGCATGTTTGGCTTGTCCCATGGGGGAACTTCCCATTACATATCTGGGTCTTCCTTTAGTGACAGGCAGACTCAAGAAGGCAGATTGGGATGTGGTTATCAGAAAGATCGATCAGAGATTGGCGGGTTGGAAGGCGGTTACGCTTTTAAAGGGGGGAAAATTGACTCTGTTGAAGCATGTTTTGTCAGGGATACCAGTTTTCTTCTTCTCAACAAGATTAATACCAATAGGTGTAAGAAAAAAGATTGAGATGATGATGAGAAGGTTTTTTTGGTCGGATGGTAGGTAGCAGAGATCAGGGATTCACCTTGTATGGTGGGAGGAGATTACGCAAAGGAAATCCAAGGGGGGTCTGGGAGTCAGAGATATTAGTTGTATGAATAAAGCTCTTCTGGCAAAGTGGGTGGTACAGATCTGGGGAAGAAATGAGAGCTTGGCCATTTCTCTACTTCACAATATCTATGGAGTTAGAGGTTCGATGGAGGTGATGAGAATACGTTTTGAGTCCTCACTCTGGGGCGGAGTTCATGAAATCCTTCCAACAATGTGGTAGAGAATGACACCTAAGATGGGTTTCGGTGAAGAGTTCCAATTTTGGCAGGATGACTGGACAGGTGAGGGGATCCTTTGCACTAGATTCCCTAGGCTATTTGCTATTACAGCTAACAAGGTTTGTTCTGTGACCGACGCTTGCATCTCTGGGTCCTGGAACCCTCAGTTCGTAGTTGACATCCCTGAACGGAGATTGGAGGATTTGGCCAGATTACGGGAAGAGTTGCCCTCTCCTGCTTGTATCACGCAGGGGAGAGATCATTTCATTTCGGAAGGGGGAAGATTTTCGATGAAGAGGGCCTATGAGATGTTCAGGGGGAGCTCAGATTCTATGGATCCGGATTTAACTCAGGATATGACGATTATTTTGGCAAGCAGGGTCCCAAGTAGAGTGAAGGTTTTCCTCTGGTGCCTTAGGAGAGGTAAGATTTGTGACAAAGCACGAAGAGGCAGGTTGTTTGGGATCGTAGACACAAGCTGTGATAGATGTGGTGAACAATTTGAGGACGCGGATCACCTTTTTTTTATGTGCCCCTTGTCGATGCAGGTATGGAAGGAGGTTGGGGCGCCATGGGTCTCTCACAGTTGTGCGTCTGACTTTTGGAGGATGGTGAGGACGATAGGGGGTAATTCGACAGATGACTGTGCGTTACCTTTTGCGGCATTATAGGCCATTTGGGGGTAGGGGGGGGAAGAAACGATTTAGTTTTTAACAATCAAAGATTTTATTCAGACAATGTAATAGCCTTATACCTCTCCCTTTACCGTTTTTGGTCTGCAAGATAATGTATCTCTTTGATTTGATATTAATATAATATTTTTGTATGGGTCCCACCTTGGGACTTCACCCTCTTTCTTCTCAAAAAAATGACTTTAATAAAATAATTGCATTTTTTCAAATTAATTAATAAAAAAATATGCAATGTTGAGCTCACGTATGTCACTGTTAATGTCTTTATATATAATTTGTTGTGATCTTTCTAAAATGTCGAATAAAATTATTCGAAAGATATATCAATTATAAAGAATAAAATTATGTACAGAGATATACATCATATTTATCTCATAAATTTGTTAACATAAAAAATCTATTTGAGTCTTATACATCATTCCTATTTAAGAATGATGTGCTCGAAGAGGAGGAAGAGGAGGAGACAAAGAAGGAAAGCTTCCGTCTTTCCACCTCCAACGACGAGAGCACGAAGCTCCTAGTGATGGGTCGAGATGCCCGCGATGGAGGAAAACACTAAAATCATAAGGAAAGCATAATAAGAAATGGAGATGAAGTGGGTCTCAGTTGGGAGCAATGTGAGAATGGGTGTTGATGTAGTGCGCTAGAGAAGTGTCATGGATGCCTATTTAATAATATACATGAGGCCTATTTAATAATATTTTTTAAATTAATACACATGATGCCTATTTATCAATAATCTAATTATTAAAAAATCCTCATTATTGTCTAATGGAAAAAAATAAAGATATATTTTTATTAACTAGATGATCGAATTATAAGTAAAAGGATGGACAAGGATGGAATAATAAGTAAAAGGAAGGATGGTCTAATAATGCAATTTACCTAAGGTGCCGATTTGGAGGCCACATTCCAAATCCGCACCTCGGGTGCCGATTTGGTCTGGGCTCCCCAAATCGCCATCTCAGGTGTCGACTGATACAACTTTTTTAAAATCTGCCGACTTCGTGCCTATTTAATTAAATTTGAATTTTTTATAACTATTTAAAAACATCTAAATAATGATGATCATATTATTTTACAAAATGTAGCATCCATATTGTACCATTTTGTCCAATATTATAATAATTTCATAATTTTTTTATATGCATAAACATTTACTATTAACTTTATGAGTTAGAAATTATAAAATAAAAATAAAAAATACATAAATTAGTGTGGCTTTCCATGCATCCATGAAAGTCTCACCTCATTGGACGTTTCTCCTATATATATATGTATGTGTATATATATATATGTGTGTGTGTGTGTGTGTGTGTGTGTGTGTGTGTGTAGACACACATACACATGGTAAAATGGAGCTGCCCTATAGGGGAGCTAGCTTGTGTGTGTGTGTGTGTGTGTGTAGACACATAAACACATGGTAAAATGAGGATGCCCCATGGGGGGATCTAGCTTGGGTCCCCCGCCCCATTTTCCCCACTTTTTTTCTATTTTTTTAAATGCTTTTGTGAGTTTTCGTAACTACATTTCTATATTATATTATTTATGTTTCGTGTGAAACAGAAACTCTCACGGCCTTCATGGAGAGGGGGTAGATTTCAACAATTATGCAACCGTTAAAAATGACTATCTAGATGGAGGCCGTAGGAGTCTCTGTTTCACACGAAAATTGAATGACGTATTATAGGAGATATAGTGATGATTTTCGACGATGCATTTTTTAAAAACAATAAAAAAGTGAGGAAATGAGGAAGGGGAAGCTAAGTTAGCTCCCTGTAGGGGGCAGCCCCATTCCCCCCCCCCCCCCCCACACACACATACCGAGTTAGGTACATCTTCTCCATAGCCGACTGTGATGATTTATAGAGGGTGCCTATGCATGTGCATCCAAACTCTAAAACTATGTTTTTAAATCGAATCAAAGATTGATTTGGAAATCTTACTAAAAAAGTCAGATCGACTGAAACCATTTAGTCAAACCAGTTAATTCAAATGATAACATCAACATTCTTTTAAGATCAGGTTAAATCGAACTGGTGATTAAAAAACATTTAAACTAGCTGCTCAAACTAAATATATCATAATATATGTATAATATACACTTTAATATACTTGAAATAAATATAAAATGAACAATTTGGGTGCATGTCTTATTATGTGCCTGAAATATTTTTATATGCAACATCAATTAGTGTATATATAGATATGTATGATATTTAAACTAAATACTCTACTAATATATAAAAATATACTAATATTTAAAATGCTTTACAAGAATTTGTTGTAAAGTAGTTTGTTAGGAGTTTCTGATTGGAAAGTAAAAAGTGTTTTTAACTGATATTGCAATATCTATCTCGAAGGGACACAACTGATAAAACCTTAAAATTTAAATAGGATGCCTTTTGATATTGTTACTTTAAGTTGGAAAATATGCTTTGTTTTTCTCTATTCATTACTTGGTTTTCCATATAATATGCGTTTTAAGATATCTGTTTTTGAAAGTAATTTCTCAATTTATATATTTGATGAAGGAAGATGATAGAGAAACTTAGTCCTAGTAAATATTTAGACATAGATGATATCTGGGGCTCTTCCTCAATGATCATGGCTTTTATTCTTCATTAAAAAATATAACAAATGAAACTTTCTTTTCATTTTATCTAATTATTTGCTAAGTCATTGCATCAATAGTATACATATGGATACGTGTTTGTTTATACATCGCTCTAATGATAATATTATTTGATAAAATAAAACATATAAAGTTATTCTTTCACTTGAAGTGATGAGGCAATTTAGATTTTTCAATTGATTTAATCTTGCAACTTTTCAAGGTTAAAGAAACAACAAAAATGATTCAAGAAAAATTTGAGCCTCTATTACATCTATGTCTACGTTTACTTGGTAAAATATTTTCCTATTTGTTTATTATTCCTAGTGTCACTAAATAAAATTGTGCTATAGTGACGATTTTTTTAAAATCCGTCACTAAATTAGCCGTTGTTAAATATATAATGCCAATATTATTCGTTGTGAAATGATTTTTCGTACTCGAAATTAGCAACGAATATCATATATGTCGTTATATCATTAGAAACGGTCCACATAGCGACCCTTATCCACTCCTATTTTTCAAATTTCTAATTAATCATCGCTAAATTTTGAAATAAAAATTAACGATGATTAGTTGATATTTTGAAAAATAGTAACGGATAAGTGTCGCTATGTGTACCGTTTCTAATGGTATAACGCCATATATGATATTCGTTGCTAATTTCGAGCACGAAAACTCATTTCGCAACGAATAATATTGGCATTAGATATTTAACAACGGCTAATTTAGTGACGGATTTCAAAAAAAGCATCACTATATTTCAATTTTGTTGTAGTGTGTTTTAATTTATTTGTCTTTTTATACTGTCTGGTATTGGATATCTGATTTTAGAAGCAACTTAGTTGGTAGAGTTTACAGTTGTTTAGTTCTTAGTGCCTGGTAAAACTTAAATACGATATTTTCTGATAATGTTGCTTCCTGTTGGGACTTCTGCTTTGTTTTTCTTTATTTATATGTTTGGATTTTCCTATACTATCTATTTTTAAATATCTATTTTTGAAAGCAATTTCTCTATTTCTATATTTGATGAAGGATGATGGTAGAGAAACCCGACTTTT
This sequence comes from Ottelia alismoides, assembly GCA_037367405.1. Classification (NCBI taxonomy): domain Eukaryota; kingdom Viridiplantae; phylum Streptophyta; class Magnoliopsida; order Alismatales; family Hydrocharitaceae; genus Ottelia; species Ottelia alismoides. The sequence continues at coordinate 151,408 of JAZKJV010006549.1, read as the reverse complement.
TTTAATATATAAATATATATGAAATTTGTTATTCTTCATCAGTAATGACGTTTCTTCTTCTTCTTTAATAATTAGACCAAATGAGACTTTGTTCCCATTTGTTCTAAGTAATATTACCGATACTATTCCATTAAGCCGAACAGGTGTATAGAAAGTGTATATAGGATGTACGGGTAAGTATGATCATATTTTTAGTTTGGCTTATAGAAAGTGTATATAGGATGTACGTGTAAGTATGATCATATTTTTATCTTACTTTTTACAAATTATGTACTATAAATATTAGAAATTACATGTTTGTACAAGCTCTACAGGTATGCATATTACTATTCCTGTGTTGCTTCATGTTTGGGAGCATCTCATTTTCTTTATTTATAATTCAAGTTTTTTTCTATGTACATATATACATATCATTTTCTTTTATTTTTCATAGTATAATCTATGAAGTCAACATACTTAGATCCTCTCCCAACAATGAAGTGCAGGTTCAAGCACTAGTAAGATAAGAAGAGAGAATATGAAAAAAGTATGAGATGGAGATGGGCATGGATCCTCTGCGGTATTGCAGATGCCGATTGTAAAGAGGGAGGCGACACGAGCCTTCGATCAAGATCGAGCGATTAAAACAGTAAGGACTTAAAGTACTCCAAAATACTCTGATTTCATGTGAACCGGTCGATCTTGATCGAACAACTCATATCGCCTCCTTCTTTACATCCGGCCACTGCAATATTGCAGAGAATCCATGGTGAGATGGAGAGTGGGAGAAAAGCCCTAAGATGTATGCTTTATGAGTGGGCTCCGTTTGCTAAAATTATAATGGGGGAGAGACAAGGAATTTGATAACAAGGTTGAAAATATGATCCGATTTCACTTTCTTTTATTCCTTTCATTTTTCTTGTCTCACTTATTAAAAAATAAAATCCTCAAAATATCTTAAAAATTACAAGACTTTGAATATTTTATATTTGAATATATTTATGAATATTTAAACAATAAAGCTCCATGATATTTTAATATGTGGAGATCTTTTTTTCCATTCACACTCGTAATTTCAAATTTACTTATTTCAAACTTAGGCCCTTTTTTCATAATTCAGTTATATGAATTCTATTTACTTTTTAGTTTCAGTCCTTTAGTGTAGAAAAATTCCCAAAATTTTATAGAAAAACACTTTTTTCATGTAGGTTGATAATTATATTGATTTTTTTTAAAAATATTGTTACTAAGTTAGTAAAATTCCACAGAAATAATAGAGACTCTGGGAAAATTTTTAAATTTAGTAACAATTACTCTTTGCATCGAAAGAGTAAGTAAAAAACAATGATATAATTCAGCTTCCGACCCTTTTGAATGTAGCGGATAACAACATGACTAAAGAATTGATGTGTAATCAGATCTTTTCTAAAAAATATCAAAACTCCCACAAAATCTCAAACAAATACGGAATTTGTATACGATGCACTCATTCTGACATAAAATATCAGCATCACTGCACTTAATTATTTTTGCAAGTACGGTTTTACGAATTTGCTGGTTAAAAACCTCATTTCTTAACCCACCGTATCGATTTTTATCCATAATATAATATAGGCGTACGATCCATCTATCATGAATCAGATCGGATGACCATCGAACGGGTTGAGTATCCGTCCGACGACGACATCAACACCCAATCCTTCCATCAATTAGATGAAAAGTTATCGCTCCACAACAAGAAAAATGAGCTGATGGTCACGGAATGTGGCCACGGAAATTTGTGACCACGATAATTCCGTGACCACTAGTTTCTCATAGACACAATCCGTGGCCAAAGTCTTCATATAAGAGTTCTGACAACGATAAGTTTTGTGGACACTTGTAGTGGCCATGGCATATTCGTGGCTAGAGAACTCTCGCGACGAGACTTGTAGCTACGGCTAATGACCACGACGTGTCGTGACTAGAGCTCAATTCTGTGGCTACAAACCCCATATCCGTGGTCATAATTCTATAAACACAACTTGTTTTCCTTGTAGTGCTCCCAACAAAATATCTCATCAAACTCGCCGGCAAATTAAAAGAACATAATAATGTCATTCCGATGACCAAATGCAGAAGAATGGAGAGATCACTGTTTATTTCCATTCGCTAATACGTCAATCTCCTCAAAACAAACAACCATTTCTAATTATGTCCCCTTAATTTCCACAACTTTGGGAGGTATTGTATCACCAGTGAACTCATACTAACCTAGATGCTACTGGGCTCTAATTGTGACCATCGGAGTCCGTGTCATCGCCGTCTTCCTCATAGAAAAAGCGAGGCAGCTGGAGACGAGAATCAGGATGTCGCACATCTATCTGTACTTGCATCGTCCGACAGTGGTTGTGGAACTCGACCTCCGTGATGAGGAGGTGGAAGTCGATGCCAAGGAGGAACTCCAACTCCATAGCATTTAGGTGTTGCAAGGTCACCCCGGCAAGCGTAGCCATCAGCGCGTTGTCGTCGTAACTGAGACAGGTTAGGTAATCAACCATTGTCCATAATCAGCATGAAATTTAAACGGGCCAACAGAAACCGTTTACATGCAAGAACTGAAATTTCAGTAACTAAATCACCGTAACAACTAATCTGAATAGCCCAAATAATCGATTTAACCAATAAGCACACCACCTGAATACAACTAATCAGAGTCCTTAATCAACCGTGATTTACGGAAGCTAATTTATGAAGAAAATTAAGGCATGGAGTCAAGAGAAAACTCACTCATCTTCCCAGAACTTGACAGCTACGACGACGGAGGTGAGGATCAGGAGATGGACATTAAACGGGTCAATGAATACGTTGCTCAAGTAGCAGAAGCGGGAGATGTAGATGAATGCAGCCATGTAGCAGGCAGGGCTGCATTCGAATTCCTCGAAGATCATCATCAGATAATCCTCCACTGGGAACGTAGGCCTATGCTCGCAGTCGAATCCTGTCAACTTCTTCGGCTGTCTCCGACGCATGTCATGCACCGAATTGACGTCATTGCGCTCGGCCATGCTCGCCAATCGGGATCCAAGGAAGGATATGAATCTGGGAGCTAACCAGGGTGCCATTGAGACCGAGACGTTGGGAAGAAGATTGGTAGCTTTTACATGAATTAAATTGGCAGTTTGTTGAGACGCTGAGCAGAAACAGGTTTGGGCATTGTGTGTAATTTTAAATATAAAAAGATAAAAATGTATTAGGGATTATTTACATGTACCCCCACTATTTATTTGCTAATCACAGGTAAATTCCACATTTCCCAAAAAAACTGTGCACTCCCCAGTGATCTTCGTGGCTATTGCATACCTTGTTCTCGAGTTAACTGTCCTCCGAGAATTACAGACAACGTTGGAAATTTATTCTTCTTCCGACTAGGGACGAAGTAAGGATTTTCCTTCCGGGAGGGCTTGATTAGGGATGAGTATTGGGTCGAGCTGGCTCGGTCCAACCCGTAGATCAATCCTAGTCCAAACATAACTTGGGTGAGGCTTGGGCTCCGTATATATGCCCGTTTCGTTTTTGAGTTGGTCTTGGGCTTAATTAAATCCTGTTTGATAGACCCGTCGGTCCAGTCCGAAGATGAGCCAAAAAAGGCCCGATGATCCGACCCATTAGCCTTGTTAATCACTTACACATCACAAGTGGAACTCGTCTGTCTCTTGAACCCAAGTCCATACAGAGCTCTCTCAAGTCTCCCCGCATACCGCATTCGAGGCTTCTTTCCCTACATATTCTAATTCCAGCGGAACTTTGGGATCTCCCTTCCCCGATGATGCAATTACCATCTCCAGCATCGTGACGACCTTAACCTACGACAAGTCGATGACTTTAACCTGCGACCAATGATAGTGTGCGAACTCGACCGATCATCCCATCCCATTCTCATGGTAAGTACTTGCTCTTTCTTCTTTCATTTATAGCCTCTAACTTGATAAAAATATAAACAGATATGAGACAAACTCCCACATCTTCTTGGTCATGTATTTCTTAAACACAACATATATAGTCGAAAAAAATTACATGATTTATTCATATACATTCATTTACAAGGGATGTGTTTCAAACACTACAAAAATTTAGGGAGATATATACCTTAGGCCGAATTTATATATGTTTTCCCCTATTGTTGCTTGTGAATCTCCCATCAAATCTTGCAATCTTTGGGATAATTGTCATCTTCGTAAGCTTGTAGCTCGCTTTCTCGTCAAAGTTGAATCTTGTAGTGTTGTAACTACCATTGTCGAAAAAGATATGTACAATTGATCGTGATTTGAATAAATAGCCTCCACCCCTTTCCCCCGTCGTTGTAAGCTTGTAGCTCGCTTTCTCATTGAAATTGAACTCCACTGGCCCTGTCCACCTTCCCCCACCGCCTTCCTACTCCCAACACGCACCATCGGCGTACCCCTGTTTCTCTCCCAGATTCAGATCTAAAGCACGCACACCCCATCCTGCTGGTTGTACGTGTTATGGGTGAAAGTCACGTTGTTGTATCCTGTCTGTTGTGAGCCCATCCCTCCTCCTTGCAGCAGTCGTGTGAAACCATTATCTCCTCCTACGACGGCACGAGGCCTCCCTTCATCCTCCCAGCAACCGTGCACTCCCGACCTCTCTTCTCCTCATGTGGCGATGAGGAGGCCAACCTCATCCTAGGTTACTCCCATGATGTGTTTAGACTGGAGTTGAAGCCAAAAATCTAGCGATCTTGTATTCCACACAAGGTGGAACACAGTCGTCGAATCGACCGCACGAAATCCAGACTTCAAACAACAATTAACCCACAACAATGATCAAACAATGAAAAGCAAGATGTGGAGTTAAAATTTATTATAACTCTACAATAAGATGTGTATAGGTGCGCGTATGTATAGAGTGTCGAACACAGGAAATAAGCAGGTAGATGGGGCAAAAGAATGCTAAAAAATGAATGTGATGTATTTGTCTATATGTGCTATTTTTTGTGGGATTTTTAATTTTATATTTTTTTATTTCATTTTTTATTTTATATTTTTATGTTTTGATTTTTAATTTTCTGATTTTTTATTTTCTCATTTTCTTTTTTATTTTTAATTTTCTTTTTCTTAAAAATATATAAAGCTATATATAAAAAGTATATATAAAATATATATAATAGAGAGAGTGATAAAATATATATAAAAATAGGAAAAAGTAATCAAAACACAGGAAACAAATCTTTTTGTGCTTTTTATATTTTTCTTATGTTTTTGTGATTAATTTTGTTAACTTTTATAGATTTTAAAAAGATAAAATACCCAACTCAAGGTTTAAAATAATATCAAAAATTAATTTGGAGATTAAAAATAGTAAAAAGTATAAAAAATTCTCAAAATTAATTTAAAAATTAAGATAATAATATAAATAAAATTCAGAATTAGAAATTATATTTTTGTGATTTTTTTAAGGTTTTTTATATTTTTATAAAGTAATTTAAGGGTTTTCAATTTTTATGCATTTTCTTTTGTATTATTTTAGTGATTTTTGGTCTGAAGTTTAAAAATATTAAATACATAAAATATATTTTTTAGGAGATTTTCAAAAAGGTTTTATATTTTTTTGGTATTTTCTTTTGCAAATAGGGATAAAAAGATACTTTTTTATAAATATTAAAAAGACAAAAAAAGAAAATTAAAAATATGACGTGAAAGAGTGTTGCAACAGAAAGCTACGCCTATTTTTTGGGGATTTTTTTAGATTTATATATGCGTAAAATAAATAGAGATAACAAATACATTACTTGTAAGGGCTATTTTGTAAATACTAAAAAGATCAGGGGAAAAGTGCAATTTTTCCACAAAATTTATAACTAAATAACAATGCTACTGGACTAAAAGCAAATGCAATAAAGTATGAGCCCTTTTCTCGTAAAATACTCACCTCACGTGGACGACCATGTGAGGTGCGCTAGCAAGGACCTACATGCAATTAATGAAAGTTTAGGGTGTATTTTGTAAATATAACAAAATTATAATAACAACACATGAAAGTTTCATAGACGAATATTAAATACAAAAACTCTTTTGGTCAAAAAGCAAAATACCTAAAGTAACGGTAGGGGCCAACGGCGGATATGTCTCTACAAATGCCATGTGTCGACGCTCGGACATTCGATGACGCTTCGACGAGGATGGCCAAGATCAGATCCCCTGATGGGATTCGACGGCTGAGGTGGCGCACGATCAAACGACAGTTGTAGCTCAGGATGAGCGGGCTCGGATCAACGGCCACGGAGGTGCGCTGGTATGGTCAAAATGCTCCTGTGGTGAGCGGAGCTCCCCCAGGAGGACAGAGAAGCTGGTGGCTCCAGGAGTCTCCGATGGACCTTCAAAATGCATCCAGTAGCACGCGATGTTCCTATACCTGCAAGTAAAGAGTCATGGGGTCGAGGGCAAAATGCCTCGACCCCACAGCGGGGCGGAATAAAGCAGAGAGGCGAGATGGAAGCTCGCCGGATCAAGCTCCAGTGAGGGGTGGCCGAGAGTGATTTAATGACTAATAAGAGAAGCGAAAATTGCTGGAGGGATCCTAAGGCTACAACTAACCTTGAAATACAAGAAAAAGTGAAGAAAACAGACCTAGCCATCCAGAAGGCAGGGAAGCTGACCTTGACCGTGATGGCTCACCGGAGGTGGTGGAAGATCTCCAGACCACGTTGGACCTCGCTCTCAACGGCAAGGGAAGGTCCTGTCACACCCTTCAACCCAAAACACATGAAAGGGAGGCAAAGCTAGATCAAAAGAGGTTCTAAATTAGAAGGGGGGAATTGAGGAGGTTATGTACAAGAGGTGACGGGGATGGAGATCGAAGAAGAATGGGAGGATCGATTATCCACTCCCCAAGATAAGCCATGGGCGTGCATCATCGATCGAAGGGGCGAAAAAGTGAAGAAAAGACCAACGTGAGAAGATGCAAGGCTCAACCTCTAAAAATGTTCTAAATCAAGGTGGAAGGCAGTTCTGACAACTTTCAGGAGGGGGGGTCAGACAGTTGACCCTTGGTCAATTGTCCGAGCCACTTGGTTGGTCCACATGGACCAACTAGGAAAAACCTCCTGAAGAGAATTCAAAATTAATATACAAATAATTATTGAATTTATTAAGTTTAGGTTATTAGATTAAAATATTTATTATTTTATGAAGTATTTTATTTTGATTTTTATTTATTTTTTTCGAGGTTTAAAATTACAAATTACTTTTTGAAGGCTATATAGGTATATTTGTCTATGTATTTTAATCTTTTATTTTTATTTTGTATTTTTAATTTTATTAATTTTCTTTATTATTTTATAAATTTATAACCTAATTTCATACACTTAAATATATTTTTATTTTATTTTTATGATGTGATATATACAATTAAATAAATAGATATGTTATCTATAAAGATATAAGTATAGACAATTCATCTATGTATTCCATACAAGTATTTTATTTTTTTGTTTTCTTCATGTTTTTATTCCTATTTTAATATGTATATATATCATAAACAATATTTAAAAAATTATAAAAATATAAAATTGTAAAAATAATGAGTAATAAATAAAATAAATATTTTAATCGGTACAAGTATACAATAGGGGTCCAAAAATCTAACTTTCAAATCGTAAGTTCAAAATATATGAAACCACCTTCAGTAAATAGTTTATTAAAAGTTATTTACAATTAAAGTGATTTTGATATATTTTGATTTTTTATTTGAGAGATATGGGTCTGGGAAGTTGGGATTTCAGATTCTTATTCATAGTATATATTTTTATCTGTATATTATTTTTATGTGAAATCAATTTTGTATTTTTCTATATTTAATTATCTACAACTTTCATGATAAAGTTTATTTATTTGATTCATAAAAAGTGTAACTAAAAATAGATCCCAAAAAGGAATAAGAATGAATAGAATATAAGGGATTTTTATTTGTATTTTGGCCCTTATCCCCCCTACTTTATTCCTTATCGACCTAGTCATCGAGATGTTTAGGTATCATGGTTTCGGATCATAAAATATTTACCTTATTTTATTATTTTCTTTTCTTTTCTTTATTCTATATTTTTGGCTTTAAAAACCGTATTTTATACACAATTTACACAGTGATACATGAATGCTAAGATACATGAATTAAGCCTATTTACACACATTTAGTAGGGCTTTTAAGGCCAAAATGATAGAATATATATGATGAAATGGAGATTCATCAAATGGATAGAGGATGAATCATGTCAGAGATGTGTCTCCTTTCTCGCCCGGTAGATGGAGGCTTGCACGTTAGGGATAGTCAAGGATTTTACTCAAAATAAGCTAGCAGTCACACACGCCACCTGTTCGACAGAATACCGAACACAAAAAACTCTTTCCCAAGGTGGCCCTTATTGTGCACCACCTCTCCCTCCCGCATTCCTCAATTACAGAGTATGTTTGATCTATGAGAAGGAGAAATTCCTAGGGGTGTGCTTTGTGCACCGAGCCACCAACTACCTTCTTTGTTCCCTTCTTAGAAAGGGATCTTATTGTGTCCATTCTGAGGTTTTCATTGTTGCTTGGATGGTAGAGAGGGAAGCAAAGGCTTTACACGTTTGATCTCTCATATCAAAAGAGTGCATCTCTCCAATGAAGATTGTTGTATCTTGTTGTAGGGTGCTCTTCAAAAAGAATGTGACTTATTTCTTGTTGTGGATGAAACCTTGAGGGTCTTCGATCATTGGTTATGTGGGAAGTATATGAAGCAACAAGCAAGGAGTCGTGCATGCCATAATGATGATGGTATCACTTGGGACACTAAGGAGGCTGGAGAGATTAAAAATCGCATGTTAGGCATCCTTAAGTCTCTCTAGAAGATTCTTGATATATCTACTGATATGGAGGGAATAGTAATTGCTGACGAGCTTCTTAATTAGGTCTTTAGAGCACCTATCTTGATAGTGAAGAGCATCCCCCTTAGATGTGGACTTGACTTCTCTCAAGCTTTGAAGACATCTCTTTATAAAGTGATTGTTGATCTAGGATCTATTTCTACATGGGTGATGTTGTTGCTTTTCCATGTTGTACTTTCTTGATGTTCTGTCCTCAAAATAGACACGACTGTAGGTCTGACAACAGAAAATCTATACTGTGATGTCTTATCCTTAGCTCACTCTCTACTTGGGGAGAAGATGACAATATTGTTAAGCTAGTGGATCGAATTTTAGACGCTCATGTGCTTGAGGTTATGGACCATAATGATTGTTGCTCTAAGGAAGGAGATGAAAAAAATTAAATCCCAACATCAGGCATTTTCTTCGCAAGGTTGCCGATGGCCAATTTACAACAACGGTTAAATTGTCATCCTCCGATGTGGCACCTTTCAATGAAGATACAATTAGGGATTTGGAGAAGAAGAACTCTTGCAATACACCTCTGTCTGTTCCAGATTATCCCCTTTCTGAAGCTCCTCTTGTTGGATAAGTTGACACCATTCTTGGGTGTATCAAGTCTCATCCTTAAGAGACTTCCTAGAGTCGAGATGGGTAGAGGGCCCAACACTTCCTTGTTGATATGTGTGGAGGGGGGTATGTCGTGGCTATGGAACTTTTACATGTCATCACTCTTGTGCTTAATTTATGATTGGGAGGAATATGTCCCTTAGCTTGTCAGAATTTATAGCATCTGTACCACTGACACCATGGCTTAAGCCAGACAATAGCATTCGTCATATTGTAGTATGTACTATTTGGAGGCAGCTAGTGTCTAATATTTGGCGGGAGTAAGTAATGATATGACCAAATATATTATTGACTTCCAATTTGAAGTGGAGGTTCTGGTGGGGCAGAAGCTATTCTGTACAGTATCAATAGAGTGTCGAACGCTCGTCAAAGCGATGGTTCTCTTTCCATGCTAAGAATAGATTTTTCTAATGCCTTCAATAAGGTTTAGAGGTCTACCTTATTACGCCAGATGAGAGTAAGATGTTCATTTATCTCTTTGTCGGTGGAGATCTTATATGGTCAGTCAGCAAGGCTATACCTTGGATACAAGCATATCTGGTCGTCTACTGGAGTGCAACAAGGTGACCCTCTAGGTCCGCTCCTTTTTTCCCTTGTTCTACACCCACTTATCAATTATATTTGGGACATCTGCAAGCCACTTCTTCATTCTTGGTATCTTGTTGATGGTACTATTATTGGGGACACAGATGAGGTGGCCAATTTTCTGGGTATCATCCAACCGTGTGGGCCAGACTTGGGTCTAGTCTTAAATATTCATAAAACTGAACTCTTTTGGCCTAAATGTGATAAAAGGAAGTTTCACAAAGGGTTTCCCAGCATGTATTGGGAGACCTGTATTAGGTATCAAGTTGCGTGAAGGTTCGGTCTTGGAGAGGGCTCCTAAAGCTATGAAGATGATGCATCTTCTTCCTTAGTTGGGTGATCCACAGTGTAAGCTTCTTTTACTCCATCCATGTATGGGTATAGCTATTTTTTATTTGTCTTGAGGACTTTCCAACATATGTACATGGAGGAGGCATCATTATTATTCGACAAAGTCTTACGAGAGCTTACTGAAGACTGTGTTGTTTGTGGAGGCTCCTTTTTTGGATACCTCCAATGGAGGGTGGTTTATTTTACCATTCGGCTCGACGGTCTGGGGCTACTTTCAAAAGTTGATGCTTCAATTTATGCTTATATGGCATCTTGGGACTTGGGAGCTTCAGGATCATATTTTACAAGACAATGAGATTTACAATATGGACTCTATTTTTGATCATGCTTGTCATCGACTTAATGGCACGATTCTCCGTCATTCAACCTCAGTTGTTTCTTTAGAAAGGACACCATCCCGCCAAAGACCCAAAATGTTTGGGCGTCTTTTTTAACAAAATAATTGAGGACATAGAGATGAAATTTGACATGACTGTTAGACAGAAGGTAATTTTTCGGTGTCTTCATGCTGACAATTTTCTCCTTGCTATTCCTATTGATGGACTTGGTCTACACATGTCACCAGTGGAGCAACATCCTCAGATATTGCCTCATGATTCCTTTATTTCTAGCTGATGACATATGCCTAGTTTGTCATAAGCCATGCTTAGATACTTTTGGGGATCATGCAGTTCATTGCAGGGAGCTTCAAGATTTTAAAAATAAACACGGTCTTGTTATAGATATTTTATTGATGTACTCAGGCGTGCATGTATTACAACTAAGAAAGAGGCAACTGTGAACTTTTTAACCGATTTGTAAAAGGGAAGATCCACCCTTAGACCTATTGATATATTGATTTTTGGATGGGTCGAAGGGAAATATGCCTGTGTAGAATTGATAGAAGTTTCTCCGCTCGTGGGGTTGAAGAGTGGGACCTTTTGATGAATCTCTATTTCATCACCTTTATTCTTTCATTTTGACCTTCAAAACCTATCTAAATGCATATATATTTATATATCATTATTATGCATAAATTAACATTCATTATTAATGAATACCCATTCATCACTCTTTTTTCTTTTATTTAGCTACAAAACCTATGCAAAACACATGTATATTCATGTAAATAGCAATAATTGTCAAACAACATGCATTGTGTGTGTGTGTGTGTCTATATATATAGCATGTTTTTGTGCATACATAATAGAATAAAGACATAAAAGAAAAAGAGGGAGATACTTAGAATAAATATTGAGCGACCTAATCCCAAGGGAGGGCTCAGCATGGGCCTGACCGTAAAAGAACCGAGTAGAGAGAGATAAGGAAGCTCATGTATGTACATAAACCTATGTATATAAATAAAAAGTATTTTCCTCTTATTAAAAATAAAATGTGTGCTTATTTATTTGTACATATTTGTAAATATAAAATTAAAATAAAAATGGGAAAATAAATAAAAATAAAAATAAATAAAATTCCCTTCATCATTGTACATAGACCATGTGTATAGAATAACCTATCTATTTATTTTCCCTTGTAAATAATTAATAAAAATATAACAAAAATATTTTCAAATTCCACATTACATGGTGTAAATAAATAAAATAAAAACTAGAAAAATAAAAACAAAATATAAAGAAATAAAATAAAAATCAAAATCCACATTGTATATATACCATGTACATATTTGTATATACCTATTTATTGAACCTATGTAAATAAATAATAAAAATAAAATAAAAATACCCCTTTATTCCAAATTTTATCTTATAAATAAATAAAATATAAAATTTGAATAAATGTATAAAAATAAATAATTAAAAATCAAAAATAAAAAATACATATGTATATACCTGTATATAATAGTAATATATTGTAAATACCTAATTTATATTTCAAAAAAATAAATAAAAATCACTAACATTTTTAATGTTTTATATTTTTCGAAAATAAGTCATTTATTAATTTTTTATCGAATTTCCAAATAATTATTGATTGGCACTCTCTGATTGGTCCACGGGGGATGTTGATCCCCGATCAACTCCCCCCATGGACCATTTCCCCCGCGGATCTCGCATATGACCCGACTTCGCCTAATTTTTGAGCGATGATCCGACTACCTCCCACCTAAACCCCGGGCTCCGATCTTCCAGGAAACATCCGTGATTCACGCCCGACACCTGCCCTAGGGATCCGTGCATCACCGTGCTTCACCCGACCCATTCTTTGACGGATCTTCACAGGTATATAGCTGACCTCCGCCGCACAATTCAGACTATCCTTGGTGTTGTTCCTTCGTCCCAGGACCTCCATCTCCTTCCATTGAGTGACAGCTTTGCGAGGGTGGTGTCGAAGAGAGGAGAGGAGCTCGTTAGCCATTGATCCGGCGACTCCTGCCACCGTGCGCCGCCGCGAGGCACGCTGAGCCTCGGAATCCGACGTTTCCTCGAGGAAAAGACCCCCCAGAGCTCACCGAGCTCATCCCCAGTCGATTTCATCTGCCAGGTAGACCCTAATCCTTCTGGTTTCCCTTAATTTTCGATTACGCCAAATTCGACCCATCTCCATCTTTCGTCGATTCCGGCCACTCCGATCATCCGCTCACTCATCTGACCCGACCATCACGACCGCGAGACCCCTCCTCACGTTCTTCGCCCATTCGCTCACCTTGGCTCGCCGTAGAACCAAGGCCCGACCTCCACCGCTGTCGCCTCGTCGGAGGTCCTCGCCGCGACCAATCGAGCCACCCACACCACCCCTAACCGGGTCGAGGCAGTTTGCCCTCGACCCAAGAAGCTTTCTAGGCTGTTTTGTAGGTCAATGCGACCCATCTGAGGGTCGTCTCGCTCGAGCCCAGGAGCTTCGAGCTTCCGACGTCGCTGGGCCACTCCGGTGGTCTCCGGCCTCATCGGAGGATCCCAGTCGTTGCGGAGCATCACTGCGGAACTTTTCCATATCTCAGCAGCCGGAGAGGAGGCCTCCACCGCACGCACGGAGCCGGCGAAGCTCGCCGACGAGGTGTTCTTCCAGGCCGTTCCTCCACCGTCCGTTCATCCTCGGAGCTCCAGGTGTGATCCAGACCCCTTATTTGAGGAGCAGCCGCCCACCGTCAGATCCAGCCGAGGGTTGATCAGGACTGTTCGATCCAGAGAAGGGGTAGCCACGCATCTTAGCCTTCCGATCAGCCACGTGGCATCACCTCAGCCTTCCGATAATAAGGGGTAATTTACACTTAGGCCCTTGTCATTTTGTTTTTACAATATAGTCCTGTAAATATTTGTCAAAGTTGTTTTATGTTGGACATATTGCACTTAGGACCTGAACCTTTCCTGTATTTGCATTTTCATCCCTGCCTATGTGAGACACGTGCTTCGTCACGTGATTTTTGGAGAAATTGCTTGTATGGGCTGATGTTTTTATCAGTTATGGAATGAAATTTATTTTCTGATATTTGCATCCATACCCCTGTGAATGATTTTATTCAACATGTGCTGAATTATTTGGGTATTTTGCAACTTATTCCCTGGGCTTTTAGCATGTATTGCTATTAAGTCCCTGGAATTAAGTTTTCTTACATCTAGGTCCCTCCGTGCCCAGTACACGTGTAGCGCGCGTGCGTTCTTAGAGTTTTTTTTACACGAGGGACCCCACACTTTCTGTTTTTGTTACTCTTTGGCCCTTGGAACTTACTTTTTTTACATTTAGGTCACTGTGCATTGTGAGCCTCTATTTTAATTAAATAAAATAGCAAATCAAGTCCAAATTGCGTGAAAATTGGACACGTGGCTCTTGCCACTGTGTAAAATTTTCACCAAAAATTTGGTACATTTTTTAGGCTTTTTGTTATTTTTAAAATTCAAAAATCGTTGTTTTTAGGTCTGTCCAGCTTGGAAAAACATAAAAAAAATATAAAAACTCTTTCAAAAATTCTAAAAAAAATTAGAGTTGTTAGTTTGTGTGTGTTTGATTTTTTATGCAATTTTCGTAATTCTTGGATTTATAAAAACCTTAAAAATTGAAAAACCCTAAAACACTCATAAAAATTCTAAAAAATTCTAGAAAAATCAAAAAAATATAAACTCTTTTTCTTAATTTTCCTTAATGTTTATATTTCTCATAAAAATTACCTCCAGGCTATGAAAGATCCATTTGATATTTTTCATGGGACTTTGAAGTCTGGCTGGACAAATTGATCCTATTTTTGCATTCTTTTATTTTTATAAACTTCTATAAAAATTAGAAAAATCTCAGAAATTCACCAAAAATAGTAAAAACCATAAAACATAAAAATATTTTTGTTTGAATTTTTAGGCCTTTTTTGAGTGATTAAATAATTTGTTGATTGTGCTTGTATTTACCTTTTTATTACTTTCCTACATTATTAAAAATCCAAATATATATATAATTAAAAACCACCAAAAATACTTGTATTTTCTTCTTTGACTACTTCGTAGGCCGTAAGGCCAATTCGTGCTCCCTGTGTCCGACCCTGGGTGCTACACCAGGCTAATCTCATAGTCAGGGCCATTATTATTGCTTTTATTATTTTATTCTTCTGATAGGTTGTCTGATCTTTATTTTTCTTGATCGAGATGAGATCTCTCTCGATCTGGGTCGCGATGACCCGAGTGTGATTTTTATCAGATCCGGATTCATCGATTTTTCGGTTCATCAATTATTTATTGTATAAATATTTTATAAAATGATTTTTTTCAAGCTAATAAAATAATAAAGAAAATAAAATAAAAAGAAATAAAATGCCAAAGTTTATGACCCTAAACCCGAGATGTAAGCATCATGATGACTGGGTCGACAAGGAATAAAGTAGGGGAAGAAAAGGGTCAAACACACAACAAAAACCCCAATTTTATTTCTTCAATAATTTATTTTTGGGATCTATTTTAATTTTTACAATTTATACACGAAAAAAAACTATGTACACGAAAGTTTTAGATAAAAATACATATAAAATACAAAATTGATTTCACACAAAATTAATATCCATTGTACATTCTATACTCAAAGTAAAATTCCAAAATCCAAACTTGCCAGACCCTTATCATCTCCATATGAAATACAAATACATCAAAATCACTTTAATCGTATCTAACTTTTTATTAGCTATTTAATGAAGATGGCTTCATTTTATTTGGAGTTAAGATGTAAAAGTTAGGTTTTGGAACCCTATTGTACTATATACGTGAGTAAAATATTCATTTTTATTTATTCTTTATATTTTTCATTATTTTATATTTTTATAAGTTTGTAAATATTCTTTATAATATATACACATCTTTAGAACATAATAAATTTATAAAGAAAACTATAAAATAAAATAATATACAAAATACAAAGATGAATACACTATCCTTATGCGTGTATAATTAATACCCATATTTATTTAAGGTACAAATACATTAGAAAAATCTAATAAAAATATATTCAAGTGTATTTAAAAAATTTATAAATATATAAATTAAGTGTATAATTATAAAATATAAAATACAAAGTAAAAATAAAATACCCAATATATAGGTAAAGATACAAATAAATGTACCTCAAAAAAGTAATTATAATAAATAAACTCATAAAAATAAATATAAAATCATATTAAAATAGTACATAAAATAATAAATATTTTTTACATTTATCCAATAATAATAAAATCATTTATTATTTTGTTTCGAATTAATACATCTTTTATTTGTTGTTTTGTCTTCTTGTGGCCTAGGTGGACCAACCACAGTCCAGCGATAGTTGACAACACTAGCCATGTCAAACTACATTTGACCCCTACTTCCTCAAATCATTGCACCCGATTCTTTCATTCTTTTCATGTGATTCCTTCTCAAATTTGTTCTTTAATCATTGTTCTTTCACGCAAGCATCTCTTGTCGATCTGAGGAACCTCGATGCATAAGTTCTCTCTGGTCAAAGGGCCTCTAGTATAAAGCATCTTTTCCACCTCCCTTCACCCTTTGATCCCTCTTCTGCCACTTAAACCGTAGTCTTCGCATCCCTCGAGCATCTTGGTGACAACATGAGTCTTGAGGAAGATATAACGACCATTTGGCATTGAATCGAGGTCGATCCGAGGCAACACCACCTCCTCTGCCACGAGCTCCGCTCCATGCCAGTGCAGGTCAGATAAGACCTACTTTCCTATTGTTTTCATTCCTTCTTAGTGTATAAGTATAATAGGCTAGTGTTTTGTTTCATGTGATTTCATTTGATTTAGCTTAACTTTGAAAACAAAATCTCGTCGGAGCTCCACTCCGCCTCTCATTTCCGATCACTTCAAGCATCCATCACCTCTGCTTTCACCTCCTACACCTTGCCCTATCGCTTCTTGTTTAGCCACGCATGTCCACCCCTCATAATCTATCTAAGATCAGGTTCCCAACACTCCTCCTCCACCACTTGCTGGAGTTGTCGCTGCTACAGTCCACGTACGTTCACCCTGATTGAATACCACTGCCAGGATCTTGATTTTTGTGTGTCTTTGCTTCCTACAGGATATGGTGGGCCAAAATACCCCTCGTAGGATGATTTTTATCACACAACAAAGCACCTTGAGCCTATGTGTTTCTCTGACCTCGCTAGCCTTCGTCGAAGCTCTAGGTGTCCATCTGAAGTTGCTACAGCTCCGAGGAACTTCCAGCCACATTTTGGGACCTTTAGGACATCTTTAGGTGGTCGGAATCAACGATCCACAAAAATCAAATCTTGGACCATAGGAAGTTCTTCTTTGTTCTTATATGCAAGCTCCCTGCCGTCCGATCAAGAGTAGTCTTCCAGATTGTACAACAACCGTCAGATTTTGAGGATCTTCCACCGTCAGATCTCTCTATCGGATCTAATCTTAGCCGCATACAACAAAGCATCATTGCGTATGAAGGAAGCAATACAGGTACAAGTGGGTCGATTAAAGTCGCACGATTAGTCGCCATAGGGGGAAATTTACACAGTCTTCCCCCGTTTTTATCTTATTTCAATTTTCGTATAGTAATTATTTAAGGTAGATTAAGTTCTATTTAAAATTTATAAGGAACCTCTACTACTTTTTGAATGTTGTGTTTGAGTCCTTGCCAACTCACCTCATGTGTCATCCTATGAGCTAGGCATTTTGCATGTATACCCTTATAGATTTTTGTATTTAAATTTAGTAGTTAAAACTTAAATATTAGTTGTAAATTTTTGGGATATTTCAATTATAACCCTTGCCTTTGTTTTAATTATGAATACCCCTGCTAGTTCAAATATTTTTGTGTATATTTATTTATTTTTTATAAATATCAATTGTTCTCCAAAAATAAAAAATTAGGGTAATGTGCTTTCTAACATGTTCTTTCGTGATATGTTTTTAGTTTTTAAATTTAAGAATTTTTCCTATTTATTAAAAATAAAAGTAGCAAGTTAAATTATTTGACAATAAAGATACCAAAATAATATAACACCTTTTTGAAAAAGCTTAATTATATTTTGTTTGTCATAGTATTTTGTACCATCAGATCGAAAATTCCTAAAAATAGAAAAATAAAATGATAATAAATTAAAAAGACCTGAAATCCTTATAAAAATTATAAAAAATCTTGTAAAAATCTAAAAATATTTCTTTCTTTTAATGAATTTTATTTAGATCATTTATTATATGTAAGAAAGTATTTTAAGAATTTGTGGATTTTTGCTATTTTTAGAACTCAAATCAATTCAACATATTTTATTTAATCCCTATTTTGAGATATTTTTGACTTTAAAAATATAAAAAAATCATAGAAATAGTGAAGGTTTTAATAAAAATACAAAAATCA
This sequence comes from Ottelia alismoides, assembly GCA_037367405.1. NCBI lineage: Eukaryota > Viridiplantae > Streptophyta > Magnoliopsida > Alismatales > Hydrocharitaceae > Ottelia > Ottelia alismoides. The sequence continues at coordinate 133,171 of JAZKJV010006549.1, read as the reverse complement.
TTATTTATTTTTAATTTTTTAGCTATTAATACATTTATTAGATAGTAATTATATCTTCATTTTATCTTTAAAAAATTCAAAAAGAAAATTAAAAATCAAAATACTTAAAAAATAAAAATATAATAATATTATTCTAAAAAAATGTAAAAACAAAAACTCTAAAAAATTACATTATTAAAAACCCACAAAAATTCTAAATTCCCTAAATATTTAAAATACATTATTGTATTCTTTTAATTAATTTTTATTATTTATTCTCCATTGTTTCATGTGTTCGACCCCTTCTGTACTTATCCACTATACAATCATTATAAGGCATAATAAATTTTGACCCTATACATGAGTGATTTATTTCGAGTGTGGGTTAATTGTTAATTAAACACCATTGTTGAGAGGTCATCACAGAGACTGAGTCCATGCCTTGTGAGGCTCATTTTACACACTTCAATTTTCGTGTGTATCAAATGGTATCATTGTCAGGGAGCGACACATAGGATAGAATTTTAGGTCATTTTTATTTCATTGTATTCTTTATTTATTTTATCTTTTATTTGATATGATTGTTTATTGTGCTAAAATTTGTATCTTGTATTTTTCTTACGAGGGACTGTGCGTCAAGGGCGGATTTCTAAGGCCATTCGGTGCATGCCCTGAGATGAGGAGTGGGCTTTCAAACCTAGCCAACAGGAGAGAGAAAGAGAGAGAGAAATTTATCATAGAGTTTTCATTTATATTTTGGTGACAGAAAGTCATTTATTTTTGTTTAAATAATTATAATTATGCGGATACTTCGACTTTTGGACATTCAGGCCAAATTTCCAAGTGTTTGTTCACATGGTGGCTTACAGGGTTTTTCATGATTTCTACTGACTTTATTTTCTTGTTTCTTGTGTTTTGATTTTTCTTACTTTGTTTTATTTGTTTTCTGTGATTGAGCTGTCAGATCTAGTTGTACTTGCGTGATAGCTAGGTTCACATCTCTAAGGAAAGACATGTTCCTATAAATTACATTGCCATTGGACTTAGCTCAAAATTAATTGTAAGAACTTATATTGATCACCGAGCGTTGAGAGAGTGTTGAAGCCGAAAATCGAGCGATCTTGTATTCCACACAAGGCGGGAACACAATCCTTGAATCAAACACGAAATCCAGACTTCAAACAACAATTAAACCACAACAATGATCAAACAATGAAAAGAAATATGTGGAGTTAAAATTTATTATAACTCTACAAAAGATGTGTATGGTGCAAGTAATGTAGAGGTCGAACACATGAAGCAAACATGTAGATCAGGACAAAGAATGCTAAAAAATGAATGTGAAGTATTTGTCTATATGTACTATTTTCTGTGGGTTTTTAATTATATTTTTTGTTTACTTTTTTATTTCATATTTAAAATTTTGATTTAAAATTTTCTGATTTTTTTATTTTTATATTTTATATTTTTATATTTTCTTTTTCTTCAAATACATATAAAAAAGCAATATAAAGGATATATATACAAGAGGAAAGAGAGGGATAATATATATATAGAAATAGGTAAAAATAGTCAAAATATAGAAAATAAAATATTGTTGTGTTTTTTATATTTTTCTAATGTTTTGAAATTTTTATATATTTTTGCTAATTTTTTGGCATTTTTAAAGTCCAAAAGTACTCAAAACAGAGAATAAGATAAATAGTCGAAATTAAAATGGAGACTAAAAATACAAAACCGTATCAAAATTGCTCCAAATTAATTATCAAATAATAATAATAGTATAAAGAAATATTGGAAAAATAAAATATATTTTTGTGATGTTTTAATGATGTTTTTCTATTTTAAAAAATGTTTTAGGGATTTTTTTATTTTTATGACTTTTCTTTTGTATTTTTTGTGACTTATGGTCTGAGTTGTTGAATACATAAATAAATATAAAATATATTTTTTTCGAATTTTTTAAAATGTTTTATAATTTTTATTGATTTTCTAATGCAAATAGGGACAAAAATGCATGTTTTTGGTTTTTTATACATAATAAAATGCTTCAAAAATGCAAATTAAAAATATGGCATTGAAGTGCAATGCAATAGGAAGTTATGCCTATTTTTGGGAAATTTTTTCCAATTTATAGTTGCATGAAATAAATAAAATCAACAAAGAGAAATTCTATTTCAAGCAAGGGCATTTTTGTAAATAGTAAGAAATATCAGGGCCAAATTGCAATTTCACCGAAAGTTTATAATTGGTTTAAAAAGTTACAGGATCAATTACAAAATTCAAGACCCGCAGGGGTATCACTTTGAAAACTCCAAAATTACGTGTCCCAACATGTACGCCCCTGGAGGATAAAAATGCAATTATGAAAAACTTGGGCACTAAATTGCAAAATATCAAAAAAGATATAAATGAATAAGAAATTTGGTTGACTAAACCTAAATAAGTAAAAGCCCAAGGGCCATGTTGCAAAAATGCCACCTCACGTGAAGCGTCACATGAGATGATGTGGCCTGGGTTGAAGTGCAATTACAATAAGGTTCAGTGGTCTCGGTGCAAACTTTACAGAAATAATTAAAGGACAGATGAAAGATTAGATCCCATATAATAAATACAAAATCTAAGGAGGGTGAGAGCGCAGAATACCCAATTCAAGGGATCCAATGGTCGATGCTCCTTCACTTATCCACGTGTCTAATCCGGGCACACCGATAACACTACACGATCCTACGGCCGAGATTAGATCTTCCAAAAGATCTGACGGTGCTGGGAGAGGATGATCTGACGGGTGTTTTACGCTTGGGAGATCCGGCCTTCTTTAGACGCCGGAGGAGGCAAGAGGAAGAACTGGGAGGAACGCTAGCGAGCCGAAGTTCTCCCGGTTGAATCTCCTCCATTCAGCGAGCTGAAGGGCTCCAATGGCCACGAAGATCCCAAGTGTGGTCCTCTATCTGCTAGTTGCTCCAAAAGTAGACTATGACCACTGAGGTGGCTAGCAAAGGCAGAGGAGCTGGGAAGCTCCAGGTATCTTCGACGGGGGTCATAATGCCTCAGTTGTTTTGAGTTACGTGGACTTGCAAGAAAAGGTGATGGGGTCGAGGGAAAATTTCCCCGACCCCGTAGCGAGGTGGAATGACGTTGGGAAAACAAGATGGAGGTTCACCGGAGCAAGCTTCGACGAACAATGGGATAGGGTGTTTGAGCGATTATATGAGAAAGTAAAGAGACGAGTGGGATGATAAGGGTACGACAAGGTAATAAATGCAAAAAAGAAGCAAGAAAAACTAGCTCTAAACGGCCAGGAACCATGAACAAGTACCTGAACGGTCGATGGCCGGAGATGGGGTGGAGACCACCCTTGGCTCACCTGAACTCTCTCCCAAGGATCTGGCGACCATGCTGTCACCAAGGTCTCTCTAGATCACCTAAGGAAGAGGGCAAATACAAGTTGAAAGGGGTTCAAAAAATGAAGGAAAGAGAAGGGCCAGCTTATGCACAATGACGAAATGGCGAGAAGATCGAGGGACAACATGTGACGTAGTGATTAAAAGCCCAAGGAAAGCCAAGGACGTGAATCCTTGATAAATGGGGAGCAAAAGTCAAGAAGGGAGCATCGTGAAAGGGTGAAAGAATAGGCCTCGAAAAAATCGAGAAAACCGACAAAAACGAGGTTCTGACATAGGTGCAAGTTGGGTCCGCACCCCTTGGTTGGTCCACGTGGATCAACCAGGAAAAACTTGTAGAAAAAGATGTGTAAATCAGATTTAAAATAATAATCTATATTATCAATTTTATGTTATATAATGAAAAATGTCTATTATATTCTGAAGTATTTTATTATGATTTTTATTATTTTTTAGAGGTTTAAAATTACAAGTTTCCTTTTGAGGGCTATATTTAGGTATATTTGTCTATGTTTTTATGTATTATATTTTTATTTTCTATTTTCAATTTTAGTAATTAAGTTTATTATTTTATATAATTATTTTATACACTTAAATATATTTTTATTTTATTTTTTAAAGTATTATATACAATTAAATAAATAGTTATATTAATTCTATAGGTATAGATATTGGTGATTCATATATGTATTTTATACAAGTATTTTATTTTTGCATTTTCTTTATGTTTTTATTCCTGTTCTAATATTCACATGAATTATAAATAATATTTACAAAATTATAAAAATATAAATTTATGAAAATAATAAATAATGATTAAAATGAATATTTTAATTGGTACAAGTATACAATAGGGGTCCAAAATCTAACTTTCAAACTGTAAATCAAAAAAATACGAAACCACCTTCATTAAATAACTTATTAAAAGTTGAATACAATTAAAGGTGAAATTCATATATTTTAAGTTTTTATTTGAGAGATATGGGTATGGGAAGTGGGATTTTGGAAACTTACTCTGGGTATATTTTGTACATTGTATATTATTTCTGTATGAAATCAATTTTGTATTTTTTATATTTAATTGTCTACAACTTTTATGTTCGAAGTTTCTTACATAAAAAGTGGAACTAAAAATAGGTCCCAAAAATGAATGGAAAGGAATAAAATAAATGGGATTTTTATTGTATTTTGGCCCTTATCTCCCCTACCTTATTCCTGATCGACCTAGTCATCGAGATGCATAGGTCTCGAGGTTTCAAGTCATAAAATATTTGCAATATTTTTTTATTTTTTTCTTTTCTTTATTCTATAATTTTAGCTTTAAAAACCGTATTTCATACAAAATTTACACAACAATGCATGAATGATAAAAATGCATGAATTAATGGTATTTACTAGCATTTACTAGGATTTTTAAGGAAAAAATGATTGAATAAAGATGATGAAATTGAGATTCATCAGAGAGGCACCATACAAAACTTGTAGGACCCATTGTGACAGACACTGAGGCTTCCTTCAAGATCGGACTTTCGGGCGATCATTCTAGGGTTTGACATTCAGTTCTTTATGCCAATAGTACTTCCTGCTCTTATGGTGATTTCATCGTTGAGTTTGTATATAGATTAGGTTTAAAATTTTCTACCTTGCATCCTAAATGGAGAGAGATGGGAATCAATGTAAGTCTTCTAACTGAACATTCATCATCATTTTTAGACTTGAATCGCATTTTGGTATTCTCGCTTTGATTTTAACGACCTAAGCAAAAAGAACACCAACAAAAACTTTAGGTGCTTGTATTGAATCTACTCAAAGAAGATAACATAAAAAAAATAAAAAAGTATTGGTAAAAAATACTTTACCTAAAAAAATTGATTAATTGGGTTCATTGCATTGGGTGAACAAGTCCTCATTGTTTTCAAGAACTATTGAGGGAGGGAGGTGTCCTTCTCAGTGAGAGAGCATTATCGTAGGGATTAGAGCCAACAACCCATCCTAGATACTACCTTGTTGTACGCTTGGATTTCCGAAGTACCGACATTGCTATCCTACATGGGCGAGTCTCCTCTGTAGCCAGGTCAGTATACTTTAACTCTTACGCAAACCCTTATGACTATGAATCTGACTCGTACATTGTAAGTGATGGTGGCTCTCCCCAACTGAAATGACAAAGACATTGACTTCTCCAGTATGACAACCCAATGATTTCTCGATCCTATAAATCATTCCTCGAGGAACAGCGTATTCCCTTCTAAGTTCAAGTGGCAACCTGCTCAAGAGGAGGGAGTGAAGAGAAGAATGGACGGTAGCTGGTGTAGCTACCTATCCTAGGATGCAAGACCAGTGTAGTCAAGTCATCCAGCTGTAGGCTCACATGATTTGACTTTGAAGCTCAAGCTTGCTTATTGACTATACAGATATATACACTCCGATGGGCATTTTATTCTTTGTACAATCTGTCCATTTTTTGTAGTTTTTTCTTTTTGGGTTTTTTTGAAATACTATATACAATAACATTTACATAAGGACTTTTTCCTCTTGAGCTAGTAGACTATCCCTCATTTGAAGCTTTATTGCAACCCACACTCTCTTATCTTCAAAACTCGTCATCACTGGACGGTTTGGGGTGCACTTTCCTCCCTAGAGGAGGATAAATGTTTCTAGTTGTGTGTATCTCATACTGGCAAATTCAATCCCCTCCCCCCTCCAACTGAGATGAGCCAAGTGAAAGGTGCAGGTGTCCAAGTTTGGTCATTATCGACAAGAGTCATGCGTGTGCTCCGAAATACTCTACTTAGGCAGTCAAGAATCCATTGAATCAAGTCTTGTGATTCTCAAAGAATTAAGTCAACTAGACCTGAAGTTCCTCAATTCCAGTTCCTATGAGGCTCATGTTAATTAGGTAGATTTAAGGTCCAACCAAGCTCCAATCTTCAGATTTTACTTAGACTTGTCCAATTATCAAACTCAATCCAAAAAATGCTAATGCTATGTAGAATGCATACAATATTTTTGTGATGCAGTTTTCAAAGATTTTGAATTTTTTATGGATTTTTGAAAAAGATGATGCATATACAATTTTTTTATTTTTTAAAAATATTTTTCAAATGTTTTTGGCATTTTAGTTTTTCAAATGTTTTTGGGATTTTTGAAAAAAAAATTGGCCAAAAACTAGGTACAAATATTTACACATGGATGCATCTTATATTTACACGATGTAGATTTTAAGAATTTACACGGGGTAAGTGGTCAATTTTATAGTTATATATAAAGAATTTTAGGTGTGATGTCTACATTCCTCAAACTTATTTGAATAGATTTTTCAAATAATTTTTGAAAACTATAGTCCAAAATATTTTTTACAAACATTTTTACAAACATGTACACACAATTGAAAATCATTTTGCAAAGGTCTTTCAAACAGTATGTATATAGATTTTTCAAATATTTTTGCAACCATTTTTCAAACCATTTACAAATATCTTTTCAAACATTTTTATTTCACACAAAGAAAATAAGTTTTACAAACAAAATATATTACAAAGGTTGAAAGCATGTAACAAAACATTTTCAAAATAGTTTAAAAAAAATCAAAAGGATTTTCCAACTGTTATTCAAACAATGTTCAAAAATTATTTTCACATGATTTATTAATCAATAAATACAAAAAGAATTTGAGGAATTATCAACATCTTTTTATTAAGGTTTTTAATGAATTTTATCGATGCAATTAGCCAAAACTAGTGGCAAAAATATGAAAATTTGAGTTATGGTAAAGTATATACGAAATATATATGACCCCCCTATACTTAGCTTGAGCAATGTCCTCATAGATTAGAGAGAAAAAGAGAAGATATAACTTGTAATGAGTACATACAAGTCTAAAGAATAAACGAATGAATCAATGAGAAGTTGACCGTCCCTCTTATATTTAGGATCAAATAATACTAAGTATAGCACATTGTACACAAAGCAGGGAGGGTCAAGGGTGGTAATGAATAGATCGTACAATGACTCTCTCCCCCTATACTTAGGGTAAGATATCCCTAAGTAAAGACAAGAAGAGGAGACAAAGGGATATGATCAAAGAATGATGGAAATTAGGGCGCACACCCCCTATACTTTGGACAAAGTACATCCTAAGTATAGAAGATTGACAAAAAGGGGCAACACCTTTTCGGTTGATAAAGAAAACAAAAAAGGAAAATAAAAAAGAAGAAAAGAGATCATAAGATGGAAAAAGATAAAGAAGGATGTACGCATCACTCCTCCTATACTTAGGGTAAAAGAAACCATAAGTATAGGCAACAACAAGAGTAATGAAACATAATGAAGAACAATTGGTTTATCCACTCCCCATACATAGGACAAAGTATGCCCTAAGCAAGGCACACACGAGAATGGGGTGGATAAGCAATACGAGAGATAGACAGAGGTGAACAAAAGTGAATATACTATAGAGATGGATGTACAAAGGATCAAGAAGGTCAAAAGAAAACGTTCTTACGGGACCGTTGAGGAATAGATCTGATAAAGTGCAAGTCGACATCGGGGTCCTCAGTTGACACAAATCGATCAAGGTCGACAGAGTGAAGGCCCTCAGTGGTACTAGAGTGTGAAGGCACAAACAGGTCAGTGGAAGAAATACGGCTAGGTCTGGCCTTGGGAGTCTCGCTGATATTAAAGTGAAATGGGATGAACTCATCATCGAAAGAAGTGCTCGTCCAGGTCAAAACCAAAAGGCATGAACTCATTAGTGGAAGTAGTCGAACTATGTTCGTCCTCAAGAATCTCAACCAGGTCATCTTTCTCATTAAAAGTTTCGAATTCCTGAATGAAAGTAACAAAATCAAATTCAGAGTTTGTCTCATCTGAATCTAAGTGGACATGAATGGACTCATCAATGAAAGTAGTCCAGTCATGTCCGCCCTGTCTAGTCTCTGAATTTGCCCTCCGCTCAATGATAGTAAATGTGTAAATTCCGCGGATGTTATCAACACAATGCCAAGTCCCAGAAGAAGGAACTCTGAGGTCTATGCTTTCCAAGTCTTCCTCCTTGGAGAGGAATTCTTGAGTCTCAGTTGAATCCAACATACAACAAAAATCTCTGATCGTCTCATCAAGGTCATGGTCTTTAGGTTCTGCCAAAATAGGTGTAGACACATCAGGTGTAGAACTCTGGTCGGTGATGGGTGCGGTGATCAACACTCCTCTCTCATCAATAGGATGAAAGCGAATCTCTCATGATCCGTAATCAATAATGACCCTCACGGAGGTGAGGAATGTTTATCCCAAGATGATTGGATATTGCTCCCTTATGGAGGTCTCCATGGGAAATACGACAAAATCAACATGGTAGCTCATACTCTGAATCTAAATGACGACGTTTTCAAGGATACCCTTCGACCTCTTAATATATCCATAAGCAAACTGAACTATCATCCTGGTCTTCTTGAGAGGACTTATGTGAAGAGACTGTACCAGTGAGAAGGGTAGTATGCTAAATGAAGCACCACAATCGAGGAGAGTGTGATCACATGTGAATTCAGAGATGGTGCAAGTAACGAAAGGTGTAGCAGTGTTCATTTTCCTAAGAATGGGATGGTGTGTGATGGCATGGGCAGTGGCCATTGTCATAATTGATGCTCAGATCTTCTCCTCCGCTTTCTCTTCTTGGGAAGAGGAGTAGATAAATCGGTCATGGCCTACTTAAGTGGGGCACGAATGATCTCATGAATGTTGGCCACCACTTCAGGTTCAGTCAATAAAGTTTTTAATTTTTGGACCTCCTCCATACAAGGGAGGAAGTCGGAATCATCATATACACGAGGAATGCCAAGATCAGTATGTATAGTGGCATCCTCAGGGTCAAAGGTGGGACAGAGTGTGAAAGGATGTGTAGGTGAATAATCTGGAAGATGGGCACTCCTCATAGTATGAGTCAACCAAAGGTCTCCCGAACTCTTTTTGTATTTTTAAAATTTTCTCATTTTTTTGTATTTTCGGTGATTGCAAGCTCTCATGACAATTCTCAAATGAATCCATATCCTCAAATAGTGGAGCGGCATTATGGTTCTTATTTACGTCAACTATATCGTTCATCCTTGAGTTCATATGCTCCGTCATTTGATTCAAGGCCTCAAGTGTGGAAATCATCAGAGGTGACTCCAACAGATTAGTCTCGGGTGGATGTGAAGGGAAATATAAAGGTGGAGGTGGGTAAAAATCCAAAGTATGAATCCCTGGGTGAGGGGGATATGTACAAAAGTCGGGAACAAAGTCCTCCTGGAAAAATGGCGGTGGGCTGGCTGGAGTGAATGAGGGATACGCAAAGTCTAGATAAAATATACTCTAGTCAGCCCTCTCAAAACAAGAGGAACATGATCGGGAGAACACGACGGTCATGTCAAGAGAAGTGAAGAAAAAGGCGCAAGTGCGCAGAGACGATCTAGTATGCACACAAATCAATCACAAGCAAACTCACACAAAACAAACCCCCAATTCACCTACTCAACTCGGTAGAGTCCGTAAAAGAGCGGTCTTTTTATCTTGTCTATTTTAGAGTTAGGTGAGAAGTCAAAATGTTGTGCAAACACTTAGGGATTGAATAGGATTTTTGCACTAATCCTTAGTGTGTACGCGGGCAAGTAAAATCAAAGGCAATGAGGGGATTACTCTCCCCAAGACAAATATTCTCTTTTTGGTCTTTTTAGGGTGTAGTAATATAAGTCGTCCCAATTTTATTGGTTATCACTATTGTTGGATTTTTAGAGAGGAATGCACGAGCCTAACGAGGAGTCAATTTCACTTAGCACCTAGGTGATCAAAATCAGAGAGTCGAAAAAGCAATGCGAGCGGCAAATCCGATGATGTATGCTAAAGCGTAAATGCTCATCTTGCCTCCAGCACTCTATATGCAAAGATGCTCAACAGAATTGAAACCCATCTACATGCAAATGCAAACCGATGAAATCTCCCTAAGTTCAGAAATTGCTATTATCATGAAGAACCAATGCTAATGACTTAGAATGGAACCGAAGTGTCCGGTCTTGGAGTCTCCTCAGTGCCCACCACAATGGGTCCTACAAGCGTTGTATGGAGAACTCTCGCGGGGTAGTGGTTCCAAGACTAAGTGAGAAGAAGTTTGATATTTGACTAAGTCCAAACGATCTATAGGTATATGCAATGGTTATTAGGTGTTTGGACCTATTCTATCATCAAGCAATCCTAAAGCTAAGGGATCAATCACCTAAAATAAAGAAAAGAAAACCAGAAACAAATGGAAAAAAGGCGATGAAAACTACGACAAAATCGACGAGGCCCCCAAGGGAACAATCCCTCGGGCACTGGACCTCGTGAAGTGTGGTAGAGTCCTTAGAGTGTCCTGAATAATTACAAGTTCTAATAGTCTCTCTCTCTCACTTTAAATTACACAAATAAGTGTAAGAAAATAAATGGAGCTCTATCTTCAAAAATCTCTAAGTCTCCTTTGCTATGTTAGTAGGTTGAAGCCGGCTTCACGTGGGTGCATAGGCGCCTAGGGTAGAACGCCTCCCTCGATCCGTGATTCTTCGCACAAAGTCAACAAACAGATGGGTTAGACAGCTCGAACAATTATATTAAATAAAGGAGAAAATAATGACGCAAAAATATAGACAAATATCACAATCAAGCAAAAAGCCGATCTATACGTTGTTGCTCCCTGGCAACGGCACCATTTGTTGAAGCCAAAAATCGAGCGGTCTTGTATTCCATACAAGGTGGGAACATAATCGTCGAATCGATCACACAAAATGCGGACGTCAAACAACAATTAACACATAACAATGATCAAACAATGAAAAGCAATATGTGGAGTTAAAATTTATTATAACTCTAAAAAATATGTGTATAGTACAAGTAATGTAGAGGTCGAACACAAGAAGCAAGCATGCAGATCAGGGCAAAGAATGCTAAAAATACGAATGTGAAGTATTTGTCTGTATGTGTTATTTTTTGTGGATTTTTAATTATATATTTTTCTTGTTTAATTTTTTATTTAATATTTTTAAATTTTGATTTTTAATTTTCTAATTTTGTATTTTTCTTTTTATATTTTTCTTTTTATATTTTCTTTTTCTTTAAACATATATAGAAAGAAATATAAAGGATATATATACAAGAGGAAAGAGAGGGATAATATATATGTACAGAAATAGGTAAAAATAGTCAAAATACAAAAAAGAAAATATTTTTGTGCTTTTTATATTTTTCTAATGTTTTTTTCTGTATTTTCTCCAATTATTTGGAAATTTTAAAGTCCAAAAATACTTAAAACAGAGAATAAGATAAATAACTGAAATTAAAATGGAGACTAAAAACACAAAACAAAATTAAAATTGCACCAATTTTATTTTAAAATAATAACAATAGTATAAAGAAAATTCAGGAATAGAAAGTATTTTTGTGATTTTTTAATGATTTTTTGTACTTTTTATAAAATTTTTAAGGATTTTTTTAGTTTTTATGAGCTTTCTTTTATAATTTTTAGTGAATTTTTGTCGGATGCTGTAAAATACATAAATAAATATAAAATATATTTTTTTCGAATTTTTTAAAAATGGTTTATAATTTTTATTGATTTTCTAATGCAAACAGGGACAAACATGCATGTTTTTTATTTTTTTAAATAATAAAATGCTTCAAAAATGAAGTTACAAATATGACATTCAAGTGATATGCAACAGGAAGTTATGCCTATTTTTGGAGATTTTTTTTTAATTTTATAGATGCATGAAATAAATAAAATCAACAAAGAGAAACTAGACTACTAGCTAGGGTATTTTTGTAAATAGCAAGAAATATTAGGGCCAAAGTGTAATTTCACCAAAAGTTTGTAACTGGTTTAAAAAGTTACAGGACCGATTACAAAATTCAAGACCTTTAGGTGTATCACTATAAAAACTCTGAAATCACGTGTCCCAACACGTGCACCCTTGGAGGGCTTGCAATGCAATTATCAAAAACTTGGACCTAAATTGCAAAATATCCAAAAATATATAATTGTATAAGAAAGTTTCTAGACTAAACCTAAATAAGTAAAAGCCCAAGGACTAGGCTACAAAAATGCCACCTGACGTGAAGCATCACGTGAGGTGACGTGGCATGGGTTGAAGTGCAATTACAATAAGGTTCAGGGGGCTAGATGCAAAGTTTAAAGAAATAATTAAATGGCAGATTAAATATTAGATCCCATATAATAAATTAAAAAATCTGAGAATGGTGAGGGTGCAAAATACCCAACTCAAGGGATCCAAGGGCTGACGCTCCTTCTCTTATCCATGTGTTAGCTCGGGGCATGCCGCTACCGCTACGTGATCCTATGACCGAGATTAGATCTTCCAAAAGCTCTAACGGTGCTGGGTGAGGATGATCTGATGGTTGTTGTACGTCTGGGAGAGTCAGCCTTCATCTGACGGCGGAGGAGGCATGAGGAAGAACTAGGAGGAAAACCAGCAAGCCGACGTTCTCCCAGTTGAATCTCATCCCTCGGATGAGTATAAGGGCTCCAAAATGTCCACGAAGCTCCCGTGTGTGGTCCCATATCAGCTAGTGTCTCCAAAAGTGGACGACGACCGTCAAAGGTGGCTAGGGAAGGCATAGGAGTTAAGAAGCTCCAAGTATCGTCAGCGGGGGTCCTAATGCCTCCAGCATCTTCCAAGTTGCGTGGACCTACAAGAAAGGGTGATGGGGTCAAGGGAAAATTGCCCCGACCCCGTAGCGAGGTGGAATGATGGTGGGAAAACAAGATGAATGTTCATCAAAGCAAGCTCCGACGAATAGTGGGCTAGGGTGTTTGAGAGATTAGATGAGAAAGTAAAGAGACGAGGAGGATGCTAAGGGTACGACTATGTAATAAACGTGAGAAAGATGCAAGAAAAACAAGCTCGAATGGACAGGAATCGTGAACAAGTACCTCGACGGTCGATGGCCGGAGATAGGGTGGAGACCGTCCATGGCTCGCCTGAACTCGCTCCCAAGGATCTGGCAACGATGTTGTCACCAAGGTCTCTCCAGAGCACCTAAGGAAGAGGGACAAAATGAGTCGAAAGGGGTTCACAAAATGAAGGAAATAGAAAGGTCGGCTTATGCACAATGATGAAATGACAAACGGATCGAGGGACAACAAGCAATGCAATGATTAAAAGCCCAAGGAAAGCTAAAGGTGTGAATCCTTGATAAATGGGGAACAAAAGTCAAGAAGGGAGCATCATGAAAGGGTGAAAGAATAGGCCTTGAAAAATTGAGAAAATCGACAAAAATGAGGTTCTGACATAGATGCATGGCAGGTCATAGAGTTGACTTGTTAGTTTACAATAACGACAAACCAGGGGATCGAGGTGACTGACAGAATCGCTTCATCTGTGAAAGTTTCTATCATTGGTAACACACAGTTCTCAAGAGTGTCCAACTCTAGTAATCTTGACAAATGATCTATCAACACATTTAACTACAGGTTTATCATTGATTTCAAGATCGAACTCTTAGAGCAGAAGGATCCATCCGATTTGTCTTAGTTTGGCATCCTTCTTGTCCTACAAGTACTTGATGGCAGAGTGGTTTGTATACAAAATTACTTTGGATCCCAACAAATGCGGTCTGAACTTCTCTAGGGCAAAGACGACTGCTAGAAGCTCCTTTTCAATGACTATATAGTTCTTTTGAGATTCATCAAGGTTTCTGATGGCACAATGAATAGAATAGGTAAAATATCTCTCCTCTATCCTAGAACCACTCATGAATGGTGTGATGCATGGTTTATTTATCCCATATCCAACTCTGAATGGGTTAGCCCATTACATGTTGTCATGAAGAAGTCAGGAATTCATATGGCTAAGATTGAGTATGGAGAGGAGATTCCAAAAAGAGTAACCACGTCATGGCATTGATTACAAGAAATTGGGTTGGTCCACGTGGACCAACAAGGAAAAACCTGTAGAAAAAGATTTGTAAACTAGATTAAAAATAATAAACGATTTTATTATTTTAGGTTATAAGATGAAAAATGTTTATTATATTCTGAAGTATTTTATTATGATTTTTATTTATTTTTTAGAGGTCTAAAATTACAATTTGGCTTGCGAGGGCAATATATAGGTATATTTATCTATGTTTTTATGTATTTTTTTATTTTGTATTTTTTATTTTAGTAATTAAGTTCATTATTTTATATAATTATAACTTAATTTTATACACTTAAATATATTTTTATTTCATTTTTATGAAGTATTATATATAATTAAATAAATAGTTATCTAAATTCTATATGTATAGATATTTTGTAATTCATCTATGTATTTTATAAAAGTATTTTATTTTTGCATTTTATTTATGTTTTTATTAATGTTTTAATATTCACATATATTATAAATAATATTTTCAAAATTATAAAGATATAAAATTATAAAAATAATGAATAATGAATAAAATGAATGTTTTAATCGGTACAAGTATACAATAGGGGTCTAAAACCTAACTTTCAAACTGTAACTCCAAAAAATATGAAACCAACTTCAATAAATAGCTTATTAAAAGTTATATAAAATTAAAAGTGATTTTGATATATTTTGAGTTTTATTTGAGAGATATGGGTCTGGGAATTCGGAATTTTCGAAATTTATTCTGGGTATATTTTATATTGTATATTATTTCTATATGAAATAAATTTTAAATTTTTCTATACTTAATTATCTACAAATTTTATGTTTGAAGTTTCTTTATTTGAAGCATAAAAAGTGGAAGTAAAAATAGGTCCCAAAAATAATAGAAAGGAATAAAATAAATGGGATTTTTATTGTATTTTGGCCCTTTTCTCTCCCTACTTTATTCCTGGTCGACCTAGTCATCGAGATGCCAAGGTCTTGGGGTTTTGGGTCATAAATTATTACAATATTTTATTCTTTTTCTTTTCTTCTTTGTTCTATAATTTTGTCTTTAAAAACTGTATTTTATGTAGAATTTACACAACAATGCATGAATGATAAAATGCATGAATTAATGGTATTTACACGCATTTACTAGGGTTTTTAAGGCCAAAATGATAGAATAAATATGATGAAATAGAGATTCATCAGAGAGGCACCATACGAAGCTTGCATGACCCATTGTGGCAGGCATTGAGGCTTCCTCCAAGATCGGACTTTTGGGTGATCATTCTAGGGTTTGACATTCAGTTCTTCGTGCTAATAGTACTTCATGTTCTTATGGTTATTTCATCGTTGCATTTGCATATAAATTAGGTTTAAAAATTTCTGCCTTGCATCCTACATGGAGAGAGCTGGGAATCAATGTAATCTTCTAATTGAACATTCATCATCATTTTTAGACTTGCATGGTATTTTGGCATTCTCTCTTTGATTTTGACAACCTAGGCAAAAAGAACACCAACAAAATGTTAGGTTCTTGTATTGAATCTACTTGAAGAAAGTGATAACATAAAAAAATTTAAAAAGTACTGCTAAAAATACTTAACTAAAAAAATTGATTGGGTTCATTGCATTGGGTGAACAAGTCCTCATTGTTTTCAGGCACTATTGAGGGAGGGAGGTGTCCCTCTCAGTGAAAGAGCATTATTGTAAGGATTATATCCAACAACTCATCCTAGATACTACCTTGTTGTGCGCTTGGATTTTTGAAGTACCAACATTGCTATCCTACATGGACGAGTATGACTTGGTAGACGATGTTGATTCTCACTTATGTAGAACAATGACCAATTTCGAAGTACTTGAGCTTGGGACATGCCTTCACAAGGAAGTATGTCTCATCATCCAACGTTCGAGTAGGCTCTTGACCTCTTACATGTGATTCCGTTATGGTTTTGACCCGAAGTATTTGCTTCACCACTATCAACTTCCTCGCTCTATTTTTTTAGTTGAGTACGGATTCCATATCCAGACACATGGACCGTAAAAATTACGGGATACAGATTACAAAGGAGGAGGACAAGTATGTGATACTTTTCTGATAGTACTCTCGCTCCTATAGGATTAGCGCTTAAGGAGTCATTCAAAGATAATTGCCTGAAAATCAATCTAAAACTTACAAAGATAATTGTTGAACCTTCACGGCTTCACGGGTCAAGTTGGTGAATCCATTGTATTATGATTTGATTGATTAGTTTTGTTAAGGAAAATATCAAAAATATCGTGCCTTTGCGTCATTTTATTGCATTTTATCTTTTCTATATTTCCTCTTAACCCCTTCTTTCTTTGAGCCATCAACTGTTTTACACTCCTTTTATTTCTTGTTCATCTCTGTATCTTTCATCCATCATCTATTTCCTTTTGACTCTCCCAGATGTCGATCCATGGATGGTTTCGTCGGGACTCTGTCGCCACCTACATTGATTCTGTGTCACCGACATCTTCAATAGAGCAGGACGATCTCCGAGAAACCAGTTCAGATCTTATGAACTTCTCCTTGTACTATGTGATCCATTCTTCTTTTAGCAATTTCTTCTCTCCAATAAATATGCTATTTGGGATGGACTCGCAACTCAAGTCAGCTCTTTCTCGCCAAATAAACCAGAATTACTCTTGTCCTAGAACCTACCTCATGTGGATGGAGATCGATTTTAGTCAATAAAATATGCTCCATCCACAACCATCTGGGATTGACCTTAATCCTAGATTTATCTCAGCATTTGGTACTCAGACACAAACTGATCATGGTTTATTTAACCATACAGATCAAGAACCTAATCCAGAGCCAGAGTTACACACACACTGATCAGGGTTTATTCAACCATGCAGAACAAGCGGAAGGGCAGCATACCACACAGAATGTTGTCAATAATTATCTTTTCACTTCGATTTAAGCAATTCAATAGCAATTTACATACCAAGAATTGACAATGTCCGCCTTTCAGGAAATGCTTAATGATCTGTGGAGGACCGAAGAGAGAGATGCCAGGATAGAGGATGAATGTCATGGAGAAGATGAGATGAACGAAGAGGATGCAGAAGACAACTATTCAGTTGGTGGACCCCGTCACGGAGGAGGAGAGGCAAGACCATTGTCGCCAAAGCCCATGTTGAAGCAAACCAACAACCCTGCGGTAGGCTATGTCACCGAGTCGATTCAGATTCCACCCATCCATGTCCATTTTGAGCTGAAACCGCAATTCTTGTCTCTACTCCTCTCCTTCCATGGGAATATAATAGAAAAACTGTACATCCACCTACAACTATTTGGCCCCATTCATGATACAACTCATTATCCTGACATTTCTCTAGCGGTGGTTAAGATGACTTCTTTCCCAATTAGTATCCAAGACAAGGCCCTTTATTAGGTGAATCATCCGGGGAAGGTAGTGACGACATGGGAGGAGCTGAAATATGCATTTCTTCACAAGTTCTATCCTCTCAGTCGCTTGAATCATATGTGTGCCCACATCTCCAGTTTTATCCAACAGCCCCCCAAGATGATCCATGAAGCATGGGAAAGATTAGAGATCTGCAGGAGAAGTATCCCCACAATGAAATTCCAAAGGCAAGTCTGGTTAATCACTTTTTCAGTGGGTTGACACTCGAAAGTAAGAGATTGGTTGATGCTGCATATGGAGGCTTGCACTTCAACACGGATGAGGACATTGTATGGGAGATTTTTGAGGAGATGGTCAAAGGAGAGGCTGCTCAATCCTCATTGTGCCCTTACATGAAGGTGCCCACAGCCACCCACAAGACTATCAAGACGGTGGCCTATGTAGAGGACAAAAATGAGAGCTCCGACTTGAACATCAAAGGGAGTCACTTGTCCAAGGTAAATATCATTGAGAAGAGGTCGCATGACCTTGAAAAACTTTCTCTGACCATAAAGAGAACCTATGGTTTGGATAAGCTTGATCAGATTGCCATACAACTGGAGTTGCTTGTCAGGACTATCAACGCCTACAACTCTATGTCCGCTACCGTCGAGACTCCTACGGAGTAGAAGGAGCATGCACTTACACAACCTCCTCAGCCTAGCCCCCCACCATCTCAGCCTATCCAGCATGTATACTGCATGCATGCCCCTGAGCAGCAGTCGCATACCTAGATGACGTTGCTCTAAGAGATAATTTCAAGGTCAGAGCTCAGCCAACCGGCCATACCACTAGCAACATGGGGGTAGGAACTTCCAATTCTACTAATCCCAGTACTAGAAGCATCCGCAACATGGTAGCAATTAGAGGCAGGGATACCAACTGCCCAGCTACCACCAATCATAGTATCACCAGCTGCAGTCGGCTGCTCAATATCAGAACTCCTCTCTGCAACACTAACATTACTCCTATTGCCCCTCCTCACCACTACTCTCAGTTATACCAGCAGTAGTATCCCCAGTAGTACCAGAGTCAGAGGCCCCATCAGGGTCTTTTATGGTTACATCAATAAACCTGATTCTTTCTTGCTTGGAGCAGTTAATGAAAAACATGGCTGAAATGAGCCAAAAGATCGATGACCTGACGGATGCTATAACCGTCATTTCTACCCAGGTCGAGGCCAATCCAAAAATACTCTGATGCAAGGAGCAGGTACCTTACAGTGTTCTACCTGATTCAGATGAAAATAGATTATTTGTATCTAAGATTGTACTCTTAGGAGCGGTAGAAAACTTCAATTGTTGGCGACAATGGAGGGAAAGCATCTTGCATCTGATGGCGAGCCACCAGCCGGCCAACAGCAGGAGAAGAACACATTTTTGTAGGAGCACCATCTGTAGAAAAAGAATGAAAAATGAAGAAAATATAAAAACACAAAAAGATATCAACAACACCAGACCTGGTGGAGTTCAACTAGCATTGGAGATGCCCACACATGCAACATATTTAGAGCCAACCACAAATCCAAGCCTACATTTTTTAGGTCGCCACTTGTAGATGAGTTTTCACATTTTTTCCATCTTCCTGTACACAATGATATGGACAATATTTTGATTGAAGAAGTTTCTATTATGTACATATTCTATTTATTGAAGCAATGGAAAAGAATAAAAAAATCAAAAATTTGAAAAATACTTTGTCTGATTCTTCGATCGTGGAAATCATTTAGAACTGGGTTTTAAATAGGCTATTAATGAAAGCCATGGAGTACATGTCAGCCGTAAAGAAAGAACTTAAAGAAGCATGTAAAACAATGTGAGGGCCTCATCCCCACAATTGCAAAATCTAGAGTGGAAAGGATGAGAAACATACTCTCAGCATGGCAACCGTCAATGCCATTAGCAATCTCCCTGATAAGAAGAAGACAAGGAAGCACCACTCATCAGGTGTAGCATGTTAAGTCAGGAGTTTGAGAGATCATTGCTCGACAGTAGGTCTTTTATCAACATGATGCCAGCTTCTGTACTCACAAAATTCAAGATAGGATCACTTAAACCCACCAAGAGGATTCTGCAGTTTGTAGACAAATCAGTTAAGTGGCCTTGGGGCATGTTGGAGGACGTGATCATCATGATCCAAGGGATCCAATTCCCTATAGATTTTATTGTGATAGACATGGACATCGCCACATCTCTGCTCCACACCTCCATCATCCTTGACCGACTATTCCTCTGAACAGCTGATGCAGTAGTGAACTATGGTACTAGAGAGATTACATTCAGCTCGATCAATAATAAAGTGCAGATAGAGACCATACCCGAGCTGAAACCGATCTAGGCAGCATCTGAGTTGAGTGTTGTTTGCACCTAATTGCCAAGAAAACTGTTATTTTCTTGCGGAAATCCAAGATATAAATCTATTCATGAACGAGATTGAGATCTACGAATTCCTTTTCCCTGAGAAAGTAGTGGAGAAAGCATCGAATTCCCTCTGTTAATGATGATATCTTTGTGGATGCACTTGATGAAATCTGTATGGGTCCTTTGAGCCTCAAAGACCAAGAGAATATTATGAAGGATTTCTACAATAATGAGGACATCACTGAAAAATTCTGTGAATCCTTGAATGAAGAAGATGAACTACCACATGTGGACACTAAATCGTTGATTGTACCAATACATGTAGTGATGGTCGAAGTCACCACTGAAGTAGCTCCCACTTTTCCAGACCTCAAACCTCTCACCTCCAACATGAAGTACGCCATCCTTGCGGGAGAACCAAATATGTATCCAATCATAATCAATGCCCTTTTGACCGAAGATCAAGAATTTTGTGTGATGGAGGTTCTTGAATGAAACCGTAAGACGATAGGCTGCAAGATATCATATCTCATTGGGATCAATCTATCTTTGTGCTCGCATCACATCTACCTTGAAGATGACATCAAGATTTCCCACGAGTTCCAGAGAAGACTGAATATAAACCTTCAGGAGGTCATTTTTAGAAATGGTGTGATGTGGGAATCATATATCCCATCCCCGACAGTAAGTGGGTGAGTCCCTTGCACATAATGCCTAAGAAGTTTGAGATCACCATTGTTACCAATGACAAAGGAGAAGAGATTCTGACCAGAATGTCGACCATATGGCCAGTATGTGTGGATTACATACTTTTGAACCTCTCCACAAAGAAGGATCTCTTTCCATTGCCCTTCATCGACTAGATTCTTGAGAGACTTTCCACGAAGGAGTACTTCTGCTTCTTGGATGACTATTTTGGATACAACCAAGTCGCAATCATGCCTGAAGACTAATAGAAGATGACACTCACCTAACCATTTGGGATGCACGCTTTCTGACAGATGTTGTTCCAACTGTGTAACACCCCCGCTAAATTCTAATGATATATGTTATCAGTATTTGCAGGCATGGTGGTATTTTACTTGAGATTTTTATGGTTGATTTCTCGGTCTACGGGGATTCATTCGATCAATTTCTTGACTATTTAGACTGAGTCCTATAAAGATGCTGCGAAGTGAACATCATGCTCTCATGGAAGAAGAGCAACTTCATGGTAAATAAGGGATCGTATTACGTCATGTTGTATTGAAACAAGGCATGGAAGTTGACCCAACGAAGGTGGAGGTAATTTCTAAACTTGATCCAACTACCAATCCCAAGAAAGTCAGGTCATTGTCAGGGCATGTCGGTTTCTAATGACGGTTAATCAAAGATTTTGACAAGGTGACCCGACCATTAATTGAATTACTAAGCAAGGAAACCAATTTTATTATTGATGATTGATGAATCCACGATTCATCGCCTTTATTCTTTTATTTTATCTTCATTTCCGTAGTCAAACACCTATAAATACCCACTAATTTAATTAAATTACCATTTTGCATGCATTTGTTAAATATGCATTTTTAACACTTTTTGTATTCAAAATAAAAGAATAAAGAAGAAAAGAAAAAGAAAAAAAATGAAGGATGTGTTTATTCAATAAATGCAGACTGGCTTGAACTCCGAGAGAATGTCAAGACTTGACCTTCTTGATCAGGAATAAAGTATGGGGAGATAGGGTCTTTCATTCAAAAATCCAAAAATAATTTGTAAATACTTTTCCCTATATATTTATATAAAACTTGTACTATTTTATTTGTACATAATTTGACCTCAAATTAAATATTTTTGTAAACAAAAGTTGTAAATAAAAATATGTTGTAAATAATAAAATAATTGCAAAGTAAAATAATGTACATATTACAAATAATCACACTCAGAAAAAGCCGTAAAATGATAATTGAAATACCAATTACTACTCCACACGAACTAAAATTGAACCAAACTTACTTCAATTATACTCTAAATTAAATTATCTTTCAAATGGTTGTGATTTCATAATTTTTGGAGTTGCATTTAAAAAGTCGGCTTTTGGGGGTATTCTGTGTAGTTTCACCATTATTTATTGTACATATTTATTCATATTTATTTTTGTATACATAATGTACATAATTTTAAATATTATTTTCATTACAAATAAAATAATAAAATTTTAAAAATTAATTAGAAAATTATTTCCTTATTGGTACATGTGTATATTGTATTATATGTATATAATATTTGTATACAACTAATTTCCTTATATGAAAACCATAAAAAAATATCTAACATAAATTAATTAATTTAATTTAATTATGAAATCTATATTCAATTATTTGATTTATTTGATTTAATAATCTACCATGTATATAAGATTTATTCCATACCTTTAATAGCCTCCATTAAGGTGGCTAATTAATTTTTGGAAATAATTTATTTTTATTTATTTTCCGTAATTTGTTTTTATTAAATAATTAATTCATTAATTTAATTATTTTAATAATTAACCAATAAAAAACATTCTTCTTTTGTACATTCCTTCCTTTTTTATTTTTATTCTTTTTTAATGGGCTCCTCCTCCTTTCATTCCTCGATCAATCTTTGGTGGAGAGGAGCCCGATCTTTGAGAGCTATCTTGTTGAAGAATGGTGCCCAGCCTTCGAGACGTCCGGTGACATCGCGTCGGCCCTCGTTGAGACCATCCTGACGTATCTGATCCCGAGGTGAATCCAGATTTCGTTCTCGTCATTTTTCTTAGATAAATCGTAGGTTTAAATTTTGCTCCAATTTTATTACTCTTTAAATATCCAAAATCCCAAAAATATCCATCACTCTTTGATCCGCGTCCGAAGTCGAAATTTCCATCTCATTTTGTGCCCCTCTATTTCCACACTTTACCTCACGTAATCTTCCACTTCCGGTCATGCATGGTGACCAGAGACACGGATCTATCTTCCATTTCGTAAGATCCGATTCATTCACGCATCCTAAGTTGTTTATAAATAAAAAAATATTGCAAATGCGTTTACCTCTAACATTTGTGATATAAGAATAAAAAATTTTAACTTTTTTATTTCTAACATTTGTTTTACAAGAAATTTTAAAAATAATATAAAAAATAAAAAATTATTTCTATGTTCGAGTATTGTTACTATTTTAAAATTATATAAAAAACCTTTTATTTATTTCTACTTACAGTTTCTTTTAAAAAAATTAATCGCAGGAGGCGGCAGGGTCGTCTCCCCTCGCCGCCCTGCTCCTGAACGCGAGCCACCACCGTCGACCAGCGGCACCTCTACCAGGCTGCGCCGTGCCCCAACGGTGTCGCGCTCTCTAGATCCGCCACCCATCGACGGCCCCTCTCCGCTACCAGCCCGCGGACGTCGCACACCCCCGTGCCATCCCTGATCTCCAGTCCCCCCCCCCACTCGCCACCTTCGAGGTCCCTGATCGTGCCTCCTCCTCTAGGCGGTCGTGTGTCCTCTACAGCAGATCGCCTCCACCGTATTTGCCCCCCCTCCTTGCTCTATTACTAAGAAGAAAATGAGAAGAACGAACCTGAGGGGTTTTTAATAATAATAAATCCTTTGATAAAATTAAGTCAAAGCCCTTGAAGATGTTTAAATTTACAAAGAGACCCTCCACCAATTCCAAAGCACGTGCCACGCATATGTTTTATGGGTAAATTACACTCTCTATTCTCTTATTTATTATTTATTATATTTCAGTGCTAGAACTTTTTACATTTACATTCTGGTCCTTATGTATCAAACCTTTAATTTGCATGCTCTTTTTGATGGAATAAATGTTTTTATGGTCTAAAAATTTCCCAAAAAATGTGTGTGTTCCTGCTATATTCTTCTATTGACTTTTGATATTTTCAAAAAATTTAAAAAACAATGACTTCTTTCTTGCCTGAAATTAGAAAAATCATAAAAATTCTAAAATTTGCCTAAAAATTCCAAAAAAAACTGTAAGTGTCTTTTGTTGTCTTTTAATTTCTAGCCAATTTTTGTGCATTTATCATTTATAAATCTGCAAAAAAGTATGAAAAACAAGAAATCTTATAAAATTTGTAGAATATTCTATAAAAATCTAAAATATCTGATTTCAGTCTCTCTTTGTAGATATTTAATTGTAGTTTAAAATTAAAAATAAATTCTAGGGGATTGGGCACTTAAAGTATTTTTATGTTGCAAAATACTCTTGGTTGTGCAATGTATTCTACATTTTACATTGTTTGATTTTTATAAAATCACAAAAACATCATAAAAATTTGATAAAAAAATGTTTTAAAACATACAAACACTAAAATATTTTATCCGGACTTTTCAATACATTTTTTATGATTGTGAAAAATACAAAAAGAGTGTGGTGTTGTGTTCTTTATTCCTTGAGCATTATATGAAAATTAAAAAAAAATTAAAAAAAATTAAAAATCTCTGAAAATTAATTCCGAAAATTGACTGCATAGTTTTTAAATGATGCTCCTTGTGTTCGACCCTGGTCGCTATACCAGGTTTATTAATTAGAAAAACTACTTACATTTGCTTGTCATTATTTGAATATCTTTTACGTGGTTTAAATACAAATTTTTGTCGTTGACCGATAGATAAGCGCTCCCGCACCCTTAGTTAAATCGGTCAGATTAATGTCCAAATTAATTATAAGTGTTCGTTGCAGTCGGATACGAGAGGGAATATCGAAAACCACTTTTAATTAGATTCAAGTCAATTTCAAGTGGCAATTTTTTTACTTGGTGAAGTCCAAGGTCGAACTTAGGGAGGCATCTGTCTCCTTAGGTGAATTTGTAGCAAAGTCCAAGTGTTCGATTTTTGAGGAATATTTTTTTATCCTTTTCTATTTTCTATGCAGACACTTGCAAAAATCGAGCTAATTTAAAGTTAAATCAGTTAAGGTATCAAATTAAGTCCAAAACTTATAAAAATTGGCCAGATGATGAAATATGGTGAAATTAAGCTACCTTATTTTTTTGGAATTTTTCGACACTAAATGAATTTACTGTGAATTTAAAATGAATGCGGGGTGATTTTCACTGAGTTAATTTTAATAAATATCAAATCACAAGATTTTAGGGAAATAAAATTATCCTAGATAGATCTAATGATGAGGAATCTAGGAAAATTGTCAAACCTAAATTTTAATGTGAAATGAACATATTAAAATCAAACTAAGGAAATTACCAATTAGTTTATTTAGGCCTCGAAATGTGTGTAAATGAGATGAAATTTTTATGCCATGTTAAGTTAACTATCTTAGAGCTACTGTGATATTTTTGGGAATTTTTGGAGTTACAGAGAATTAACTATTAATTCAAAGGTCCAAATGGGCAAAAAATCACAGAAATAAACCAATTAATTAATTAATAATTCTAATCATACCACAAAAATTTGACAAGTGTCCCAACAGATAAAGGACAAGTTAAGCTACAACATGCAACTTTTGAAACTCAAAAAGGATGAAATATGACACCTAGGGATGCGTGCAAAGACAAGGGTGTAATTACAATACAGGAAATAAAAAATTACATAATAATAAACATGCTGACAGGGACTTAAATGCAATTACCTATAATGTTGGGGGTGGAATGCAATTTCTCCATGGCTACACGTGCTCCTCACATGGGGGTACTTCACAAGAACCAATTTGCAATTTTTGAAAGTTCCAGGGCCTTCTGTGCAATTTACCAAGCGTACGTGCTGCTCACGTGGGGTGCCTAGGATCGGGTGGCGTCGGCGGCTCGGGTCATGGCTCGAGTGCTCTGGAGGTCTGGAGGGAGGCTCGGAGTAGCTTCGGGTGGTCCGAGCCTAGAGTTCGGAGGAAGAGGCTCGGACCCGATGTCGTAGCGTGCTCTGGACGGTTGGATCTAGAGTGATCCAACGGTTGTTGCTGATGAAGACGTGGCGAACAAGTAACTGTCGGATCTGGATTGATCCAACGGTTCCTGGAGGTCGATGAAGGGGGGCGACGAGGCTGAATGCTGACCGTTGGATCACTGATCGATCCAACGGTGATGTGCTGCTCCGGTGATGACTACGTGGTGTGAAGATGGCCTTTCCATCAAGATGATCGAACGGTGGCTGGACTTCTCCTTCAACGGTCCTCCGCCACCTGCGGAGGAGTTGGCGGGGCTCCGGCGAAGGAAGGCTTTGCTCCACCCAATCCTCCTGGAGTCGGTGAAGCTCTCCGGGGGCTCGTAGATATCCCTAAAGATGCGCGGAGGTGCGGCGAAGGCTCAGGAGGTCTCAGGAGCAGAGGAGGCACGTCGGAGCTCGCTGGCGATGAAGCTCGATAGGAGCTCCGATGAACTCCCGGCCAGTGAACTGGGTGTACCTGCAGGGGGTTAGAGGAGATAGCCGAAGCGTGTGCGTGCTAGTGGAGATGTGAAGGATGGACGACGAAGCCTAAGGCGGTGCGAAGAGATGTCCGACGATGGTGCTCCGCCTAGGTGGAGGAGCTAGAGCTGATGGAGAGTGAAGTGCTGTGTTTGAAGCTAAGGGCTAGTGCGCGAAGGTCAGAGCTCCGTCGCGGAGCTCAGAGGGATGGATGCGGGGCGAGAAGATCACGGTGGTGGTAGAATTAAATCGGAGAAACATCAAAGAAAAATCAGAAGAAGATCAAAGAAGATGGAGGAGTTTACCTGGGGATTGGAGCTCTGATTGGAGTTCCAGGTCGTCGCTCGAGGGATCGGTAAGGTCCCGAGCTCAAGCAGCTTCGCGGAGGAGGGCTGTGACACGGCGGAGCTCGCCGTGGATCTCGTCGGAGAAGAAACCGGTCGTCGCTCGAAGAGGCACTTGATTGCTATCAACAGAAGAACGCTCTAAGCTCAAGGAACTTCTTTGGGGTGGCGGATGGGTGTGAGATGGCCGGTGATCGAGTATTTATAGGATGAGGTCGACGGCCGCGCTGGTGACGAGGTGAGGTTAGTGGGGTTCGTGGATCATCTCCGGTGGTCATCATGGAGATAGAGGGAGTTGGTGAGGATGAGGGAAGAGTGGGGGTGATTGTGGCGGTGTTGGCGGTCGGTGAGGGTGGCTAGCGTGCGATCGAAAATAGAAAGGGGCAAACCCCTCGCGCAAGCTCGAGAACGTGGGAGAGAGGGACGCCGGAGGTGGAAGATGAGGCCTTCACCGTTGGATCTTGTGATCCAACGGCGGAGAAGAAGGCGGGATGGAGCGGCTTGGATCTGATCTAGGGCGCATTGCTCAAGGGTCGTGGCGCGTCGAAGGCGAGGCGCGAGCGGGCGGCTGAGATCAAGTCAAGGCGACGCGATCTAAGGGTGCTGAATGCGCCACGTGGTGCGATAGGGACGTGGTGCTGGCCAACGGTGGAGGTGAGCCCAAGGACTTGATCGTATGGTTAGAGTTAACGTGCTAGTGGATGGTGCAGATCGAAGAGCTGAAGGCGAGATCTGATGGCGCATAATGCGCCACGTGGCGCGCTGTAGGAGAGGCGCGAACGGGCGGTTCAGATGAGAAGGGGGAAATGATCTGACGGTGGAAGTGAAAGGTGTACGTGGAGCGCAGATGGCCGTTGGATCTAGAGAGAAATCCAACGGCTGAGAGCAGGGGCGGCTAGGGCAAGGGGAGCGGGTCGCGTGGCGCAACCAGAGGGCGCCACGTGGCCCGTTGTGATTGGCTGAGAATAGAAATGAATGTCGAGAGAGAAGGAGGCCGAATTTGGAAAAACTCAAAACATAAAAGTTGTAGATCTTGATGAGATCTACAAGTTTCATGTTGACCGAAGATGGAGATGAGGTCAAATATGATACAAAAATATCATAGTACAAATATACACATATATAGTATACAAAGAGGCCCAAAAACCCAACTTTTTCATATGAGCTCCAAATTGGATGAAATCAGTCTCATTTTAATGGTCTTTTAGTGTGTATTAATCTGAAAGTGAGTAGACCTATTTTGGAGTTTTTATGAGGGAGCTATAGGCATTTTATGGATCAGGGATTCTGGGGCTTTATTGGATATTTTACACATGAGATTTCTGGCTATCTTCCTTATATTATTAACTACAGGTGTACATAATATAAGGGAGGTGTTATTTTAATAGGTGAATAATTTACAAGTGATCTTGGCTTCTTATTTAATGCAAAATGTGAATGCTAAAATGCATGTATTATGAATGCATGCATGAATGCTATTTATGCATTATAGAGGGAAATATGCATCTATTTACTTGGGAACAAGCTTCTATTTTCAACTTTTAGAGTGATGAATAACGGATTCATCAACCCCCTATACTTAAACCTTGCTCGTCTCCGAGCAACTAAATGAAATGCAAGAGTGAAATGATTTTGGGTTCCATACCAAGGTCATGAACAAAAGTTGAAAATGGGGCTTGACTCGACCTTTGGATTAATTGTGTGGCGGAACCTTATTGGGACCTCAACTTAAGACCTAACAGACTTCAAGTTCCACAAGTCTTCTATTCAAGACTCCTCAATGGTCAGGTCAGAACAAATCCTCAAACGCATATTTCTGATGACTATGATTCTTACTTGTACTGTGTAAGTGAAATGTAACTCTTCACATCAGAAATGACTCGGAACCAGCCTCCTCTAACAAGGTAACTCAATAACCCGGTCCAATAACTCTTTCCTCGAGTAGCGGGGTATTCCCTTCTAAGTTCAAGTGCGACCAACTCAAGAGGAGGGGGTAGAGAAAAGAATGGACGGTATCCAGTGTAGCTACCTATCCCGGGATGCCTGACCAGTGTAGCCAAGTCATTCAACAGCATTTCTTTGCCAATATACAGACTCCGACAGGTATTTTATTCTCACTTGGACATGTCTGATTTTTTTGGAGTTTTTGCATTTTTTTTCAAACTCATACAAGGTGCAGCATGTACGTCAGGAGTTCTTCCTCTTGAGCCAGTAGACTATCCCTTTTTTGAAGCATTATTGCAACCCACAGCGTCCTATCCTTAGACCTCAACACCACCAGACTAGGTTGAGATGCACTACCCTCTCTAGAGGAGGACGGATGTTTCCACCCGTGTGCTACTCCAAGCTAAAGGATTCTACTTCCTCACCACCCCATCAATGAAGAGCTACGTGCATTGTGCTTGTCCAAGTTAGGTCATTGTCTAAAAGAATCATGCGTGTGCATGAGATATTCTACTTAGACTAATCAAGATGACATGTGAACATAGACTTGCGGACTCAAAGAATTAAGTCCCTTGACCTGAGAAATCTTAACTCCAGTTCCTATAAGGTTCCTCTGAAATTAGGTGGATTAAGGTCAAATCAAGTCCATCCTCAATATCTACTCAAAACATGGTTCAGAACACACTATCTTTTCACTTTGCATATGCAAGATATGCAGATGAGATGCAGATGTCATGCTATGAAGATGAAAATGCAAGACTCTTTTTCTTTTCTTTTTAGATGTAGAGATAATATGCAAGAGTAAATAAGAAGCCTATTTTTTATTTTTGTCATCATTTTTTTCAAAGCATGGTATACCTCCTATGTTACAACAATTTACAAGAGTTTGTAAGAGTTATACAATAAGTATACATTTTTTTTATTTTATATTTTTTTCAATTTTTACCCACCTGTAATTATTGCAAAATATATACAAAATTACGCGAAAGTACGAGCTATGGGTAAAGTATATATGTAATATGTACACGCCCCCCTATACTTAGTGTGTGCTATGTCCTCAGAGCACGAAAAGCGATGAAAATGACATAGCTCATGCTAAACGTAGGAGAGCTAAAATTAATCGTATAGAAGTCGCACCACCCCCCTACACTTAGGCTCTTGATAGCCTAAGTGTAGAAGAAGATCAAAAATGGGGCAGACGAGGGAAAGAAGGGAAATGGATGAATATATACAAGGTGGGCATCGGTTCCCCCTATACTTAGGCTTTGGTCAGCCTGAGTATAGGACTGGAATGAGTATGAGACCCGATGTGATCTAGAGGATTTACAGAGAATAGACTCAGGTGGCTCATTCCCCCTATACTTAGGATCTGGTCATCCTAAGTGTAGTCCAAAATAGAGATAGATGAAGCTGGGAGGAGATACTAGAGTCATGAGAGGAGAAAGGATAGAATGTACAGAAATGATGGTATATACAAGTGAGTCGGTCTGAATCTTTCAAGATGTTGCTGATGGCTGGAGCTCACTGCTGCAAGGTCTCTTCCACGGTCGAGGTGTATCTGCTGAATCTGTCTCACGCATAAACACAATCTCCTCAATATGGCCTAACTGCTCATTGGATTCGACGAAGTGTTTTAACAGTTGTCCATTCACAAGGGATGTCGGTGCATTATCTGCGAGATTTGAGATCTCGACACATCCACTGTCATGCACCGCTCGGACAATGAATGGTCCCGTCCATTTGGATTTCAACTTGCCTTGGAAAGTCTTCAGCCTTGCATTAAACAACCATACCTTCTGTCCAGGAACAAAGGACTTTCGTCTGATATATCTATCATGCCGCCAACGCTTCACCTTGTCCTTGTACACCAAACTGTTGTCATATGCATGATTTCTGACTTCCACAAGCTCATTCAGATCCATTTCTCTTTGCTTCTGCCCAAGATGTGTGTTCCAATTGACCTTTTTAATTGCCCATTCTGACTTATGCACTAGTTCTGCGGGCAAATGGAACGGCTTTCCGAATACCATTCGGAAAGGGGAGGTTACTAGCGGTGTCTTGTAAGCTGTCCTATACGCCAATAGGACCTGATCCAAGATCTGAGACCAGTCCTTCCTGTCTGGGCGGAAAGATTTTGCAATATAGTCTTCACCTCCCGATTCGACACCTCAGCCATACCATTAGTCTGTGGGTGATAAGGGCTAGCGACATGGTGTGCGATGCCATAGTCCTTCAGGAGTTTCTTCACCTCCCGGTTCACAAAGTGGCTACCCCCATCTGATGTCATCATTTTTGGAATCCTGAACCTAGAGATGATATGATCTCTGATGAATTTACAGACAGTTCTGCTGTCTACAGCTCGGGTTAGGATAGCCTCCACCCACCTGGATAGATAATCTACCGCAAGAAGGATGTATTCAAACTCGTGGCTAACAGGGAATGGACCCATGAAGTCGATGCCCCAGGCGTCAAAGACATCACAAATGATGATAGGCTGCATTGGCATCTCATCCTTGGGACCAACGGTTCCTCCCATTCTCTGGCATACTGGGCACGACTTCGCAAAGGTGATGGCATCGCGAAACAGAGTCGGCCAGTAAAAACCACACTGAAGTATCTTCCATGCGGTCCTCTTCCCGGAGTGGTGTCCTCCTGCCTCCAAGCTGTGGCATAAAGAAAGGAGACTCTGGTATTCCTCCTGAGGAATACACCGTCTCCATACACAATCTGGTCCCTCAAAGAAAAGGATCGGATCCTCCCAATGTAGTGGCTCGCATCTGACTTAAGTCGGTCGATGTGGCTCTTGGGCCAACCCTCGGGAACCTTCTTGGAGACAAGATAGTTCAAGATGTTGGCATACCATGGGAGTGAGTCGATAACAAAAATCGACTCGTCAGGGAAGGAGTCTCGAAATGGTGAATCCTCGGAAGTATTAAGATCTTCGAGACGAGAAAGATGACTACATTTTTCTTTCCAGGTTTATCATGAATATCAAAATCAAATTCCTGGATAAGTAAAATCCAATGAAGAAGATGCGCCTTCGCATCCTTCTTCTCCATCAACTATCGTAGAGTCGTATGGTCAGTGAACACAATTACCTTGGATCCAATTAAGTGAGATATGAACTTGTCCAAGGCAAACGCTACCCCAAGCATCTCCTTTTCCGTAACTGTATAGTTACGCTGAGCGGTATCAAGCACTTTGCTAGCGTAGTGAGTTGCAAATGGGACGCCATCTCTCCTCTGTCCTAACACAGCCCCAACAGCAAAATCTGAGGCATCCGTCATGATCTCAAAAGGTAGAGACCAGTCTGGGGCCTGTAGGATAGGTGCGTCCATGATCATCCCTTGCAATAGCTTAAAGGCTTCAAGACACTTGTGATCAACAACAAACTCAATTTCTTTGCCTAAAAGCTCAGTTAGCGGTCGGGCAATCTTAGAAAAATCCTTAATGAATCTCCGATAAAATCCAACATGCCCGAGGAACGACCGCAACTGCTTGACGTTGGTTGGTGGCTGGAGTCATCTGATCACATCCACCTTGGCAGGGTCAATCTCCATTCCTCTCTTGGAGATGACATGCCCCAACACAATGCCCTCCGTCAACATGAAGTGACTTTTCTCCCAGGAGAGCACCAGATTAACCTCACAACATCTTTTGAGGACTCGATCCAGATTCCTAAGACATGAATCGAAGGAATCGCCGTGGACCGAGAAGTCGTCCATGAAGACTTCCAGGAATTCACCGACCATTTCGGCGAATACAACAATCATGCACCTTTGAAAAGTACCCAGAGCATTGCATAACCCAAAGGGCATGCGCCTGAAAGCATAGGTACCAAAGGGGCATGTGAATGTGGTCTTCTCTTGGTCCTCCGGAGCTATGGCTACTTGATTGTAGCCCGAGAACCCATCCAAGAAGCAGAAGAATTCTTTCCCCGCTAGTCTCTCTAGGATCTGATAAATGAATGGTAGGGAGAAATGATCCTTCTTCGTCACGGCATTCAAGCGTCTGTAATCCACACAGACGCACCACGACGTGGGCACTCGCGTCACGATCTCCTCTCCATCCTCGTTGATGGTCGTCTGAATTCCCGACTTCTTTGGGACCACATGTATCGGGGCCACCCATTTCGAGTCGGAGATGGGATAAATGAAACTCGCGTTGCACCATTTCTCTATCTCCTTCTTCACTACCTCTCGTAAATTTGGATTCAAACGACGTTGGAATTCACGAGAGGGTTTGGCTTCATTCTCCAAGTAGATATGGTATGAACACAGAGCGGGATTTATTCCATGGAGATCGGAAATGCTCCAGCCTATCGCCTTGCGGTTTTTCTCCAGGATCTCTAGCAAGCGAGATTCCTGCTCCTCGGTCAATCGTGAACTGATGATGACCGGATATTTCTTCTCCTGACTCGCAAGGAAGGCGTATTTTAGTGTTGTGGGTAAGGTTTGAGCTCAGGTAAGGTGTGATCATCTAGGAAATCTGGCTCAATCGAATCTGGTTGAGTGTTGGAAGTGGTTGGATCTTTCTCTGTAATAGCTGCCACCAAATTATTTAGCTCTGGAGTCGGATCGTCAAAGGTCTCCATGAAATCAGCGAAAGCCACGTCTGACTCGTCATCCTCATCTTCTAATTGTCCTAAAGAGGGAAGGACTGACAAGCCCAGCTGGGCTTCTAAGTCATCGAAGATGTAGGGGGATGTAGATTCTGAGCTGAACTCATCTCTGAGGATCTCGCAAACTGACTCATGCATTGGATCATCTCCGGAGGGGAGGGACTCATTGATGCTGGCTGGGTTCTGTCGCCACGGCCCAACTGTGTCTACATGGTCGCAGTCTGCTTCGGACGAAGAGTACTCGGTGCTGGATTCGGAATCCAGTATCTGCCTTCTGGTCTGCTTCATCTCAAGTTCCTCATCTCCGCCTGGAGTTTGGAACTGGATCTTCCCGATCTTGTAATCAAACAAGGCCCCCGCTGTCCTGAGGAAGGGCCTGCCTAAGATGATCTGGGAGTCTCTCCAATTATGAGGGGTTTCCATATCTAGGACAGTGAAGTCCACCATGTATTCTTGCCACTCGACTTTGATCACAACATTCCTCAATTCTCTTTGGGACCTCTTGGTTGATTTATCAGCGAACTCCGGGAGGGCTCTAGATTTCCTAAGAGGTCCGAGATTAAGCCGCTCATAGAGGGCTGTAGGCATTAAGTAAATTGAGGAGCCATTATCTAGAAGAGTTTGTGCAAATATGATGTCATCAACATGACTCACTACATAGTGTGCACCCATGTCCCTTCGTTTCCTTGGAAACAAGTTCTTGATTGCACAAGTCGTGGCTACTGACAGAATGTTTTTCTCAACACGACTTTTGGTCTTCCCGCTAACCCTAGTAGGTGTGCATCTCACCTTGAGGTATTTCTGAAATGCAGGAGTCATTTCCACGTACTTGTCAAAGGGGATTGTGACCTTGATGTATTTGCTGCATAACTCGGCCATCTCAGGGTCATCTTTTTGGATTTTTTTGATTTTCTTCTTTCCACCCGTAAGAGCTCGGGGGAAAGGGATTATTGACTCTAACTCATGTTCTGAAACTGAAATTTTTTCATTGAAAGCTGGAACTGAGTTCTGTACATGACTCGGATTCTGAAACAGACTCGAACTCTGACTTGGACTAAAAAAACATGCTGGGGCGAAACCGGTGATGTGTCTTCCGCTTCTTCTGGACGGTCCTCCTCAGATGGAGGTGCGGGCTCTTCATCAGTTTCGTCAGACTCACTAACGATGCGGGCTTGCTGCTTCGAGGACCCAGAAGTCCTCTTCTTCTGCCGATGGTGGTGATGGTGGTGATTCTACTCTTCTTCCTCCAAGTTCTCCTCAGGTAGAGACTTGGCGGCTCCTTCCTTCAGTGCTCGTGCCTGATCAGGTACGATCACGGTCCTTCCGCTCCTGAGGGACATATGATTAACATTATCATACGAAAGGATCTCATGTTCAGATAAAGACTTATCTGAATAGTATACATGATCATGAGGTCGGTTCTGGCCTTGATTTAAGCTGTTTGGATTGGCCTGAACATGGGCGAGAATAGGGGTCTTTGGCTCCATTTGTTGGTCATGGGTACGAGAAACACGATTCAGATCGGTTCTCATATCCAGATAGTCATTCTGGATCTGTTGGACCCTATCAGACAAGGTCTGGATCGCCAAGGTGAGGGACTCCAATTCAGTGGGCTGAGCTGGCTGGAGATGCTGATTTGCAGACGAGGTTCTGTACGGGCTCTGCTGGCCATGCTGATACTGCTGATGCTGCTGGGACGGGCTCTGCTGGAATGCGCACTGTCGCTGTTGGTGCTGCTGAGGCTGGTACCCTTGTTCGGGCCTGGACTGAATAAAGCGCGGTGCAGGGACGGACTTGGTTTCTTGGTAAGCTGGGGCTTGTCGGTGAGGCTGACCATTCCCCATCTCTTCCTGTCTGACGATGGGGTCACGGCTATACCAAAGCCCGTTTATCTCGTACACCTGCGGAGGCTCTTCGTATCCGGTCTCCACTTGTGGGGGTGCATGCTGGTCCTGCTGGGTGTAACTCTGATCCCAGCCACTTTGAGGCCCTGGTGCCTGTTCCTGTACAAGATGGACTCGATGTACAAGTACAGGTGGTGCAGAAGGGTCAGGTAGCTTTATCTTATCTACCTTATCAGAAAGTTCCTCCACTTGCTTTGGTAGACGTGAAAGAGACTCAAGGTCCGCGACTCTCTTGTGGATCTGCTCGACCATGGTTAGCTTGTCAGCAATCATCCCCATGCTGGGAATGAGGTCCTCTGTCAGATCTGCTATAGTCCTCCGGGTTGTCTCATTGGATAAGATTGAGGGAGACAACTGATAACCCCTGGTGGCCTGCGACCTGCTGGTTTCTGCCATCTGCTCCAATATCTTCCATACAACATTGCCATTTTTATTCAGATAGCTTCCTCCGCATGCGGCACTTACTAACCACTGCATCTCCGGGGTCAAACCACAGAACAAGGTCTGGACCAAGATTGCCTTAGAAATGTCGTGACAAGGGCATTTTTGAACTAGGTCATTAAACCTATCCCAGGCATCATGGAATGGTTCACCGGGTCCCTGGGAAAAACTGGCAATCTTTGTTCTCATTTGGTTAGTCCTACTGAGAGGGTAGAACTTCTTCAGAAATAAGTCCTTGAACTACATCCAGGTTGTACATATCACCCCTAGGTTCTTCAGCCAATGTGCTGCCTTATCTCCTAAGGCAAATGGGGTATCCTTCAGTCTAATGTAATCCTTCCCAACCCTAGGATGGCTAAGGTTGTTGCAAACCAGCTCGAAGTCTCAGAGGAAGGCATATGGTTCTTCATGGGCATTTCCGTTGAACTTCGGTAGCAGACTAAGGAAGTGGGGTTTAAGCTCAAATGCTTCGGCAGGAACCGCTGGTGCAACCAACTTTGTATCTCATTCTCTGCTGGGTTCTAGGCATCAATCATTGGTCGGTCGATGCCTCATGTCGCAAGGATTTGTCCCATTCTAGCCGTGAGATCTGCATTTTGTTGTTCGGCTGTGGCGAGACGATTAAGAATTTGCCGCAATTGTTCCTCGTCCGGTGGCTACTTAGGCGGCATCTTATCCTCTAGTCCTGGGTATGAAACAAGGTTTGTGTCAGAGGACAAATCAAGGAAGGGATTCTTACCGAGGCGATGGTCTTCCTCAGTAGGCTCAAAGGAGAGGAAAGGGTTGGTTTGAGAGTAACCATCCTGGGTGTGAGGGAACCAGAACTCAAGAGGGTCATGAGTCCTGGGTGGCCCAAGGTGCGCTTGGGCCGATGAAGAGGAGTTTCGTAGGGGACTCAGAGAGAGATTGGTGAATAAAGAGTCGATATCCCCCCAGTCACTCATCTTGATTTGGCGAGAAAAAATAGGAGATCTAAGTAAAGATAGGATTTTACTCCCACCTGAAACAAGCAATTCAATCCAAGACCCTAGGTTCACACTCAACATAATGAAGGACTCGAAGTCGAGTCCAATTAATCTTGTTAATTTTAAGTGTGATTTTTCAAGCAAGATAGCAAGGATTTACGTGGCCTATAGGGAAGTCAGCTCAGAGCCGGATGTGTCTTCCCTGTTTAACCTGTCGCCTAAGATACCGCCGGTCCTTCCTTTCTTCGCTCCTATCCCAAGTTGATGGACTCATAGACCATGCCCCTATCTACCTGCAAGCAGGCGGAGGCTGACAAGGCTGGGACTTCGCCCCGAAGGGTTACTAGCAACTTGTCGCGAAGTACTGCTGGTTCACCCCTGACTACCTGTAAACAGTCGGAGGCTACTTGGTACTTGTCAGTGAATATAAAAATATTCAACTCGTGATATTTGCTCTGATCAGTTGGCCCGTGATATGGAAGGCGAGGATTTGGGCTCTGCCTTAAGGTGTTTACACACGCTCAAGTACCCTCACTCAGCCTAAAAACAAGGTCGAGGATTAGTCTCCCGCAAACAATTTTCCAATTTTATCAATTCTTTGGTCAATACTGTTAGCAGTCCCTGTTTTAAGTTAAGTTCTCACTTGTTAGTCCAACCACACAGCACGCCTAACGTCCAGTCCCAATTTCCGTTTAATTTATGTTTGAAAAATAGAGGGGTAAATCGATAAAAGTCGATGCACGAAAAACGATGATGCGTATGCTGAGCTGAGAAGACTTACAATGATCCTTTCGCTTGTATGCAGGATGCAAAGCAGTATTGAAATTTTACACTACATGCAAATGAAGACGACAAAATCCGCTCCTAGACAGGCAGTTCTATTAGCGAGTGAAGAACAAGTTCAATTTGACTAGATCTGCGGTCTAGGTGCGTCTTTTAAGTGATTTGTGTGGTCCTAAAAATTATGAGCACAAGCAATTCCTAAATTGGCTCGGGGAGCCGCTAGTGCAAGCTAAATTACCATTCACCCACACATCACACGGGGACACAGTTTCACTGTATTTACACGTGCGAGAACCCAAATGGGAACCGCTGGAAAGAATGCGAAAGAATAAATAAAAAAATGAAAATACAAATCCTCTCGATTCTCTCAATAAATTTGAATGGTAGATCTTCGAAGCATCTTCGACTCCTCGCGTTCCTCGCATAGAAATAAATTGAGGTCAGAGAGTGACACAGGAAAAATGTAAAGAAATAAAAGAGAGAGAAAATATTCACAAGAAAACTGGGGGTCAGACTACCCGGGGAAAGAAAATCAAGCACTTAAAAATCACTGCAAATTAACCTAGGCCGTGCATCCCCGGCAACGGCGCCATTTTGATAAGCGCTCCCGCACCCTTAGTTAATTCGATCAGATTAATGTCCAAATTAATTATAAGTGTTCGTTGTAGTCGGATACGAGAGGGAATATCAAAAACCACTTTTAATTGGATTCAAGTCAATTTCAAGCGGTAATTTTTTTACTTGGTGAAGTCCAAGGTCGAACTCAGAGAGGCATCTGTCTCCTTAGGTGAATTTGTAGCAAAGTCCAAGTGTTCGATTTTCGAGGAATTTTTTTTATCTTTTTCTATTTTCTATGCATACAGATGCAAAAATCGAGCCAATTTAAAGTTAAATCAGTTAAGGTATCAAATGAAGTCCAAAAATTATAAAAATTGGCCAGATGATGAAATATGGTGAAATTACGCTACCCTAATTTTTTTGGAATTTTTCGACAATAAATGAATTTACTGTGAATTTAAAATGAATGCGGGGTGATTTTCACTAAGTTAATTTTAATAAATATCAAATCACAAAATTTTAGGGAAATTAAATTATCCTAGATAGATCTAATGATGAGGAATCTAGGAAAATTGTCAAAGCTAAATTTTAATGTGTAATGAACCTATTAAAATCAAACTAATGAAATTACCAATTAATTTATTTAGGCCTCGAAATGTGTGCAAATGAGATGAAATATGCCATGTTAAGTTAACTATCCTAGAGCTACTATGATTTTTTTTGGGAATTTTTGGAGTTACAGAGGATTAACTATTAATTAAAAGGTCCAAATGGGCAAAATATCACAGAAATAAACCAATTAATTAATTAATAATTCTACTCATACCACAAAAATTTGACAAGTGTCACAACAGATAAAGGACAACTTAAGCTACAACATGCAAATTTTGAAACTCAAAAAGGATGAAATATGACACCTAGGGATGCGTGCAAAGACATGGGTGTAATTACAATACATGAAATAAAAATTACATAAAAATAAACATGATCACAGGGACTTAAATGCAATTACCTATAATGCTAGGGGTGGAATGCAATTTCTCCACGGCTACACGTGCTCCTCACGTGGGGGTGCTTCCAGGGACCAATTTGTAGTTTCTGAAAGTTCCAGGGCCTTCTGTGCAATTTATCCAGGCGCACGTACTGCTCACGTGGGGCGCCTAGGTTCGGGTGGCGTCGGCGGCTCGGGTCGTGGCTCGGGCGCTCTGAAGGTCCGGAGGGAGGTTCGAAGTAGCTTCGGGTGGTCCGAGCCTAGAGGTCGGGGGAAGAGGCTCGGACCCGATGTCGTGGCGTGCTCTGGACGGTTGGATCTAGAGTGATCCAACGACTGTTGCTGATGAAGACGTGGCGAACTAGTAACTGTCGGATCTGGATTGATCCAACGGTGCCTGAAGGTCGATGAAGGAGGCGATGCGACTGAATGTTGACCGTTGGATCACTAATCGATCCAACGGTGATGTGCTGCTCTGGTGTTGACTATGTGGCGTAAAGATGACCGTTCGATCAAGATGATCGAACGGTGGCTGGACTTCTCCTTCAACGATCCTTTGCCACCTACGGAGGAGTTGGCGGGGCTCCGGCGAAGGAAGGCTTTGCTCTTCCTGATCCTCCTGGCATCGGTGAAGCTTTCCGGGGGCTCGGAGATATCCCCGAAGATGCATGGAGGTGCGGCGAAGGCTCAGGAGGTCTCAAGAGCGGAGGAGGCGCGTCAGAGCTCGCTGGTGATGAAGCTCGATAGGAGCTCCGATGAACTCCCGGCCAGTGAACTGGGTGTACCTGTAGGGGGTTAGAGGAGATAGCCGAAGTTGTACGTGCTAGTGGAGATGTGAAGGGTGGACGACGAGGCCTAAGGCAGTGCGAAGAGATGTTCGCCGATGGTGCTCCGCCCAGGTGGCGGAGCTGGAGCTGATGGAGAGTGAAGTGTTGTGTTTGAAGCTAAGGGCTAGTGCGCGAAGGTCGGAGCTCCGTCGCGGAGCTCAGAGGGATGGATGCGGGGCGAGAAGATCACGATGGAGGTGGAATTAATTCGGAGAAACATCAAAGAAAAATCAGAAGAAGATCAAAGAAGATGGAGGAGTTTACCTGGGGATTGGAGCTCTGATTGCAGTTCCAGGTCGTCGCTCGAAGGTTCGGTAAGGTCCCGAGCTCATGCAGCTTCGCGGAGGAGGGTTGCGACACGGCGGAGCTCGCTGTGGATCTCGCCGGAGAAGAAACCGGTCGTCGCTCGAAGAGGCACTCGATTGCTGTCACCAGAAGAACACTCTGAGCTCAAGGAACTTCTCTAGGGTGGCGGATGGGTGTGAAGATGGCCGGTGATCGAGTATTTATAGGA
Organism: Ottelia alismoides; assembly: GCA_037367405.1. Taxonomy (NCBI): domain Eukaryota; kingdom Viridiplantae; phylum Streptophyta; class Magnoliopsida; order Alismatales; family Hydrocharitaceae; genus Ottelia; species Ottelia alismoides. The sequence goes on along the minus strand of JAZKJV010006549.1, from coordinate 92,818 downwards.
TGAAGTCGACGGCCGGGCTGGTGATGAGGTGAGGTTAGTGGGGTTCGTGGAGCGTCTCCGGTGGTCATCATGGAGATAGAGGGAGTTGGCGAGGATGAGAGAAGAGTGGGGGTGATTGTGGCGGTGTTGGCGGTCGGCGAAGGTGGCTGGCGTGCGACCGAAAATAGAAAGGGGAAAGCCCCTCGCGCAAGCTCGAGAATGTGGGAGAGAGGGACGCCGGAGGTAGAAGACGAGGCCTTTACCGTTGGATCTTTTGATCCAACGACGGAGAAGAAGGAAGGATGGAGCGGCTTGGATCTGATCCGGGGCGCATTGCTCAAGGGCTGTGATGGTACCACGTGGCATGTCGAAGGTGAGGCGTGAGCGGGTGGCTGAGATCAAGTCAAGGCGACGCGATCTAAGGGTGTTGAATGCGCCATGTGGTGCGATAGGGAAGCGACGCTGGCCAACGGTGGAGATGAGCCCAAGGACTTGATCGGATGGTTAGAGTGAACGCGCTAGTGGATGGTGCAGATCGAAGAGCTGATGGCGAGATCTGATTGCGCATAATGCGCCACGTGGCGCACTGTAGGAGAGGCGCGAACGGGCGGTTCATATGAGAAGGGGGAAATGATCAGACGGTGGATGTGAAAGGTGTACGTGGAGCGCAGATGGTCGTTGGATCTAGAGACAAATCCAACGGCTGAGAGAAGGGGCGGCTAGGGCAAGGGGAGCGGGCCGCGTGGCGCAACCAGAGGGCGCCACGTGGCCAGCTGTGATTGGCTGAGAATAGAAATGAATGTCGAGAGAGAAGGATGCCGAATTTGGAAAAACTCAAAACATGAAAGTTGTAGATCTTGATGAGATCTACAAGTTTCATGTTGACCAAAGACGGAGATGAGGTCAAATATGATACAAAAAGAATAGTACAAATATACACATATATAGTATACAAAGAGGCCCAAAAACCCAACCTTTTCATATGAGCTCCAAATTGGTTGAAATCAGTCTCATTTTAAAGGTCTTTTAATATGTATTAATCTGAAAGTGAGTAGACCTATTTTGGAGTTTATATGAGGGAGCTATGGGCATTTTATGGATCAGGGATTCTGGGGCTTTATTGGATATTTTACACAGGAGATTTCTGGCTATCTTCCTTATATTATTAACTACAGGTGTACATAATATAAGGGAGGTGTTATTTTAATAGGTGAATAATTTACAAGTGATCTTGGCTTCTTATTTAATGCAAAATGTGAATGCTAAAATGCATGTATTATGAATGCATGTATGAATGCTATTTATGCATTATAAAGGGAAATATGCATCTATTTACTTGGGAACAAGCTTCTATTTTCAACTTTTAGAGTGATGAATCACGGATTCATCACCGATTCGAGTGGTTGAGTACAATGACACATTGCTTATAATTAATCCATCTTAATCGCATTGGATTTCGGCTCACCAGAATGACGCCATTGCCGGGGAGCATGGCTTTGTAGACATTTTTAAGTTTTACGTTATTTATCTCTTTATATAATAATTGTTTTCTGACCTTCTCTTATTTTCTTTTTAGTGCAAGGGACTACTTGGAGGATGGTTTGTAGTCTCTTTTTGGAGGACCCACACATGAGGTGGAGCAGAGAAGAAAAGGAGACCATTATTTTATTTGAGAGAACATTTTAGACATTGTTGTAATAATTTAGATGATGTGAACTGTAGTTGGACACTTGGACTTTATTCAGGGTTTGTTTCGCCAAGTGTCAGTGCACTTGGGGGACCTCACTGCTATTTTTTGAATTTTTTATTTCATCGCTATAACTTCTATTTGATTCTCATAATTTTAGCCCCTACACGTAGGAATTTTGATTGATTGTGACGTAATATTCTAAAGTCCAACACCTAATTGCTTATTGCTTCCTATAGAACAGAATTGGACCTTACTAAAAATTAATTGAAAAAGTTAGTTTAATTGAATTTGAGAGCACGGGTCATGAGGAGTCACATACAACGTTGGACCCGTTGTGGCAGGCATCGAGTGAATCCCAAGATCGGACTCCGGACTCAATTCGGTTAGATAACTATTGTTCTTCACTATCAATAGAAGATGCTAATCTAAGGTCGATTTCCTCGTGCATCATATAGTTAGTTTACATTATGTATTTAATTTATGCGAGGATCATATTACATGTAGAGTGCTGGAACAAGGTACACATTTCTATCTTTGCATGCATCATTGTGTTCGATCGCACATCAGCTTTTTCGACTTCGTCCCCATATTTTTGGACTCAAAATAATCAAAGGAAATCAAAAAATTCATTAGGCATTATTTATTTCTGAAAAAAAACTAAAAAGTGAAAGCAATAAAATCCGGGACTGCTAAAGCAAACTTAACCCTAAAACCCACTGATGAATACCCATTCATCACTCTTTACTCTTTTATTTTAGCTACAAAACCTGCCAAACACATGAATATTCATGTAAATACAAATAATTATCAAATTGCATGCATTATATAAAATTGAATAATTAGCATGTTTTTGTGCATAAATAAAAGAATAAAGAGACAAAAGAAAAAAAGAGGGAGATATTTAGATAAATATCGAGCAACCTAATCCCAAGGGAGGGCTCAGCGTGGGCCTGACCGCGTAAATGCCCAAGTAGAGAGAGATAAGGAAGCTCATATACCTGTAAATAAAAATAAGTTTGTAAATACTTGTAAATATTTGTAAATACAAAAAAATTAAAAATAAGAAAATTAAAAAGATAATAAAAACATCCTTCCTTGTACATATTCACCATGTACATAAACCCACTTCTCTATTTATTTCACCCTACAAGTAAATAAATTAAAATCCCATAAAACTTGTATATATTCTATATTTCATAGTGTAAATAAATAAAATAAAAACCGTTAAAAATAAAATAAAAAGAACAAAAATGAAAATCAAAACAAACATTGTATATAGACCATGTATATATGTGTATATGGCTATTTATTTAACCCTTGTACATAGATGATAAAAATAAAATAAAAATACCTTTTTATTCAAAATTTTATTCGAAAAATAAATAAAATATAAATTTGGAATAAAAATGTACAAAAATAAGAAATTAAAAATCAAAAATAAAAAGACAATATTGTATATACACCGATATATTATACTATATTGTAAATACCTAATTTTTATTTCAAAAAATAAATAAATAAAAATCACCAAAAAATAGTTTATAAATAGATAAACATTTTTCATGATTTGAGTTTTTCGAAAATAAGTCATTTACTATTTTTAAATAAATTTTTAAATAATTTACAAATGGAATAATCTGATTGGACCACGGGGGATTGTTGACCCCGGTCAACTTCCCCCCTTGGACCACCAGCCCGCGGATCTTGTCGCCCGACCGATTTCCCCGATTTTTCGTTGCTCGATCCGCCCGCCATTTGCACAAACCATGGGTCTCGATTACACGTGGATCATCCCTAACTCTCGCTCGGGGGATTGTATCGGGGTCCGAGCTCCGAATCTCTCGCCCGACTCCCATCTTCTCGGACCCCTAGCCACTTAAATACCCAGCTCCGCCGCTCCTTCATGCATCTTTGGATCAGCTCATTCCACCCCAAGACCTCCATTGCTCTTGCCTGAGTGACATCTCGCGATTGACTGTGTTGCAGCGAGGAGGGAGTGACCGGACCATCGATCCGGCGACTTAGCGCCGCCGTGCGCCGCCCAGACGGGGTGCTCGAGCCTCGGGCATCGATGGCCCTCGAGGCTAGGACCTAGAGCTTCACCGGCTCGTCCCCAGTCGACCTCGTCCATCAGGTAGCCCTAGTTCTTTCTCCCTTTCGTTAATTTTCATTTACCCCCAAATCGCCCTTTCGCCGCCGACCCTCGATTCCGACCACCCTCGTCTACGTCTCGATCATCGGATTCAACCAACACTTTCGTACTCCTCTCACGCACATTCTCCACCCCTTCATTCAACCCAGTTCGCACAGGAACTGGGATTGGAGCTCCATCGCCGTCGCTTCGCCGGAGCTCCCCCATCTCGACGCATCGTTCACCTCCATTACCCCTAACCGGGTCGAGGCACTTTGCCCTCGACCCAGGAGTCTGTTGCATTGCTTTGTAGGTCAAGACAAGCCCATCTGAGGGCTTGACGTTCAGGAGTAGCAGCTCCAGCTCCGCCGTGGTCGTCGGACCATCTCCGACGCCTCTAGCTTCATCGGAGGCCCTCTTCAGACGCGGGAGGCTCCAACGCTTCTTCTTCGATCACCAGTAGCCTCCAAGGAGGACCACTGTGCGTGTACTGGGACAGTGAAGTTCGTCGGTCGCCTCTTCTTTGTGGATCCTCCAGCGTCGTCTGTTTCGCCCCTTCGCTCCAGATTCATATCGAGCCGTCCATTTGAGGAGCAGCACCATCCATTCGATCATCAGAGGGTGGACCTGGACCTTCAGATCAGTGAGGTTTAGCCACAGTGCACAGGACCCGTCCGATCAGCTACGTGGCTAACCCTCGACCGTCAGATCCGAGCCACAGCCCTTCGTTGAGGCGCCGTCGTTCCCAGCCGTTCGATCGGCTACGTGGCGCCATCTCAACCCTCGGATTAATAAGGGGTAAATATCACTTAGGCCCCCTCCTGTTTTGTCTTCATTGTTATGTCCTGTAAATATTTTATGTAGTTCATTTTATTCAGGAACATTTGCACTTAGGACCTTGTGCTTATTTTATTTGCATTTATACCCCTGTCTACGTGGAACACGTGCTTCGTCACGTGATTTTTGTGGTGTATTTGCAATATTTGGGCTAACGTTGCAAGGAGTTATAGAATTAAACTTAGTTTTTAATATTTGCATCCATACCCCTGTGCGTGGTTTTATTGGACATGTGCTGAATTAATTGGTGAAATTGCAATATCTTCCCTTGACTTTTAGCACCTGTTGCTATTCAGTCCTCGGAAGTATTTTTTATTGCACATAGGTCCCTCTGTGCCCAGATCACGTGCTCCGTGCGTGCAATCTTGGAATTTTTGCACGAGGACCCCTCAGCTTCTCGTATTTGTTACATTTCAGCCCCTGGAACTTATTTTTCTTGCATTTAGGTCCTTGTGCACTGTGCCTTGTTGTTTGATTTTAATAAAATAGCAAATTTAACCCAAATTTGACGAAAATTGTATAGGTGGCTCCTGCTATTGTGTAAAATTTTCTCTAATTTTTGGGTACATTTCTGAGCATTTTTTATTCTCAAAAATTCAAAAACCCTCATTCTTCTTACTGTCCAGATATAAAATTTGCAAAAAATATTAAAACATCTTCAAAAATTCTAAAAAAAATTAGATTTTGTTTATTTTAGTGTGTTTTATTTTCTGACCAAGTTTGGTCATTTTTGGATTAATAAAACATATAAAAATTGAAAAAGCCCTAAAAACCCATAAAAATTCTAATAAATAATTGAAAACTCCAAAAATAATAAATCCAGTTCCTAATTTTTCATTGTAGTTCATATTTATAGGAAAAATACCTCCAGGCTACTTGAAGCCATTATATATTTTATTTTGTCCTTTGAAGCTCGGCTGGACAGCAGCACTATTTTCCCTTCTTATTTCATTTTTACAAAATTTCCTAAAAATTATAAAATTGTCAAAAGTTCACCAAAAACAGTAAAAAATACAAAAATTCTAAAAATATTTTTGTTTGAAATTTTGGAATAATTTTGAGTGAATAAATAATTATTGATAGTTGCTTGTGTCTCCTGTTTGCCTATTTTCTTTATTATTTAAAAATACAAAAAAATAAAAATATTAAAAACCCACCAAAAACCCCTTTGTTTATATGTTTCTCTTTTCCTTAGACTACTTTGTAGGCCGCAAGGTCATCACGTGCTCCTCGAGTTCGACCCTGGGTGCTATACCAGGTTAATATCTTAGCGAGACCGCTGCTTGTTTTATCGTGTTTTGATCTTTGTTTGGTGGTCTGATCTTTTTCTTGTTGAGCTCTGAGTCCCGAGTGACTGAGGTCACAACGTCCTTAGTTATTCCTTTACCATAGTCGTTTGGGCGGCTCATCAGAATGGCGTCGTTGCCGGGGAGCACGGCCTAGTAGTCGTAGCTGATTTTTCTGCGGCTTTCTTTTCGTGACTTTTTGTACAGATTTTTGTATATATATCTGACTTGTTCTTATATAAATCTGGTCTGATCACTTTTGTTTGTGTTCTTGCGAGGGCGTGTATATATTTCATATATACTTTAGCCATAACTCGTACTTTGTGTGAGTATGTGAATAAATAAATATGGCTAAAAACTCATAAAAATTAAAAAATTTTCCCTTGTATGTAAAATTCATCTTGCACATACCTATTTATTTATACAAATTATTTTTGTACAAATGATTGTAAAATGATTTGTGTAAAGGATTTGTAAATATTTTCATATCAAAATTATGTATATAATACAAAATTTTTCCAAAATGTTTTGAAAACAAAAAGTTTGCAACAACCTTGAAAATGTTTGTAAATATTTTGCAAAACTCGCATTCAGGCATACATCCATGTTTTCAAACATTTTTCAAAAATTTTGCACGATTGTAAATATTTGTAAAGTGCACATTTGTAAATAGCATCTGTGTAAATATTTGTATAGTTTTCCTGGATTCTACTTGACATTTAAACTAGCCTGGAATTAAATTGGGAAATGGAGCTTGATTAAGATCTTAATCCACCTAGTTCTAAGAGGAACCTTATAGGTATTAGGGTTAAGGCTTTTCAGGTCCATTGGGGCTTAATTCTTTGAATCCACTAGGATATGAGCATAAGTCATCCTGATGAGCCTAAGTAGAGCACTTAACGACACACGCATGACTCTTAGAGACAATGGCTTGACTTGCACCAGCACTTTACACATAGCTCTCCACGGATGATGTGGTGAGGAGGCAGTTTCCTTTGGCTTGGGGTAGCATATGAGGGTAGTACTTCTAAGCGGAACCTCTCTTCTTCCTCTAGTGAATGAAGTGCATCTCAACTTATTTTGGTGGTGATGAAGTCTAAAGACAGAAGTTGTGGGTTGCAATAAAGCTTCAAAAGAGGGATAGTCTACTGGCTCGAGAGGAAAAACTCCTTGTATATATGCTGCACCATGTAGATATGTTGTACAGTTGCACAAACAAAAAAATGTGCAAAAAGAAAAGAACTCCAAAAAAGTGGTGGGTCGGATTGAAAAATTAATAACCCCACCTGAGTGTATATAGTGCAAAATTAAGCAAAGCTTGTGGTATACATGTTACATCTCATGAAGCTTGCAGCGGGAGACTTAGCTACACTGCTTGAGCTCCCAAGGATACGTAGCTACACTGTCCATGGTCCATTCTTCATCTTCTCCCCCCTCTTCTTGAGCCAGTTGCACTTGAACTTAGAAGGGAATACCCTGCTTCTGGAGGAAAGAGTTGCTAGATCGAGGCATTAGAGTTACCAGGTTGGGGGAGGTTGTTTCTCTGTTACTTCTGAGGTGGAGAGCTACATATCACTTACACCGCATGGAAAGATTCATGGTCATTAGAGTTTGAGTATGTAGACTTGTTCTGATCTGGTTTATTGAGGAGTATTGCCCATAGATTGGTGGAACTTAGAGGCTGTTGAGTTTTAAGCTTAAGTCCAAATAAGGTTCCGACACATTAATAATCCAAAGATCTAATTGAGCTCCATATTCCAATTTAATGAAGGCAAGTTTAATAATCAGCCTTAATCCATGTATATTCTCCTCTTTTTTTTCTTTTTCTTTCTCTTTTTCACTTCTTTTTCAAATAAGTGTTTGCTAAGGGACAAGCAAAGTTAAGTATAGGGGGGTGATGAATACCCATTCATCACTCTTTATTCTTTTATTTTAGCTACAAAACCTTTGCCAACCACATGTATATTCATGTAAATACAAATAATATCAAATTGCATGCATTGTATAAAATCGAAAAATTAGCATGTTTTTGTGCATAAATAAAAGAATAAAGAGACAAAATAAAAAAGAGGGAGATATTTAGATAAATATCGAGCAACCTAATCCCAAGGGAGGGCTCAGCATGGGCATGACCGCATAAATGCCCAAGTAGAGAGAGATAAGGAAGCTCATATACCTGTAAATAAAAATATTTTCCTCTTATAAAAATAAAAATAAGTTTGTAAATACTTGTAAATATTTGTAAATACAAAATCAAAATAAAAATAAGAAAATTAAAAATATAATAAAAACATCCTTCCTTGTACATATTCACCATGTACATAAACCCACTTCTATATTTACTTCACACTATAAATAAATAAATTAAAATCCCATAAAACTTGTATATATTCTATATTTTATGATGTAAATAAATAAAATAAAAACCATTAAAAATAAAATAAAAAGAACAAAAATGAAAATCAAAACAAACATTGTATATAGATCATGTATATATGTGTATATGGCTATTTATTTAACCCTTGTACATAGATGATAAAAATAAAATAAAAATACCTTTTTATTCAAAATTTTATTCTAAAAATAAATAAAATATAAAATTGGAATAAAATGTACAAAAAAAGAAATTAAAAATCAAAAATAAAAAAGACAATATTATATATACACCTATATATTATACTATATTGCAAATACCTAATTTTTATTTCAAAAAAATAAATAAAAACTACCAAAATAGTTTATTAATAAATAAACATTTTTCATGTTTTGAGTTTTTCGAAAATAAGTCATTTACTATTTTTAAATAAATTTTAATATAATTTACAAACGGAATAATCTTATTGGTCCACAGGGGATCGTTGACCCCGATCAACTTCCTCTCTTGGACCACCAGCCCGCGGATCTTGTCGCCCGACCCGATTTCCCCGATTTTTCACTGCTCGATCCGCCTGCCATTTACGCAAACCCCGGGTCCCTATTACACGTGGATCATCCCTAACTCTCGCCCGGGGGATTGCATCGGGGTCCGAGCTCCAAATCTCTCGCCCGACCCCATCTTCTCGGACACCTAGCCACTTAAATACCCAGCTCCGCCGCTCCTTCACGAATCTTTGGCTCTGCTCATTCCACCCCAGTGCCTCCATTGCTCTCGCCTGAGTGACAGCTCGCGATTGGCTGTGTTGCAGCGGGGAGGGAGTGACTGGACCATCGATCCGGCGACTTAGCGCCGTCGTGCGCCGCCCAGACGTGGTGCTCGAGCATTGGGCATCGACGACCCTCGAGGCTAGGACCTAGAGCTTCACCGGCTCGTCCCCAGTCGACCTCGTCCATCAGGTAGCCCTAGTTCTTTCTCCCTTTCGCTAATTTTCATTTACCCCCAAATCGCCCTTTCGCCGACGACCCTCGATTCCGACCACCCTCGTCCACGTCTCGATCATTGGATTCGACCAACACCTTCGCACTCCTCTTACGCACATTCTCCACACCTTCGTTCAACCCAGTTCGCACAAGAACTGGGATTGGAGTTCCACCGCCGACGCTTCGCCGGAGCTCCCCCATCTCGACGCATCGTTCACCTCCATCACCCCTAATCGGGTCGAGGCACTTTGCCCTCGACCCAGGAGTCTGTTGCGTTGCTTTGCAGGTCAAGACAAGCCCATCTGAGGGCTTGATGTTCAGGAGTAGCAGCTCCAGCTCCGCCGTGGTCGTCGGACCATCTCCGACGCCTCCAGCTTCATCGGAGGCCCTCTTCAGACGCGGGAGGCTCCAACGCTTCTTCTCCGATCACCAATAGCCTCCGAGGAGGACCACCGTACGCGTACTGGGACGACAAAGTTCGTCGGTCGCCTGTTCTTCGTGGATCCTCCAACGCCGTCCGTTTCGCCCCTTCGCTCCAGATTCATATCAAGCCGTCCATTTGAGGAGCAGCACCATCCGTTCGATCATCAGAGGGTGGACCTGGACCGTCAGATCAGTGAGGTTTAGCCACAGTGCACAGGACCCGTCCGATCAGCTACGTGGCAAACCCTCGACCGTCAGATCTGAGCCACAGCCCTTCGTTGAGGCGTCGTCGTTCCCAGCCGTTCGATCGGCTATGTGGCGCCATCTCAACCCTCGGATTAATAAGGGGTAAATATCACTTAGGCCCCCTCCTGTTTTGTCTTTATTGTTGAGTCCTGTAAATATTTTATGCAGTTCATTTTATTCTGGAACATTTGCACTTAGGGCCTCGTGCTTATTTTATTTGCATTTACACCCCTATCTACGTGGAACACGTGCTTCATCACATGATTTTTGTGGTGTATTTGCAATATTTGGGCTAATGTTGCAAGGTGTTACGGAATTAAACTTAGTTTTAAATATTTGCATCCATACCCTGTGCGTGTTTTTATTGGACATGTGCTGAATTAATTGGTGAAATTGCAATATCTTCCCTGGACATTTAGCACATGTTGCTATTCAATCCTCGGAAGTATTTTTATTGCACACAGGTCCCTCTGTGCCCAGATCACGTGCTCCGTGCGTGCAATCTTGGAATTTTTGCACGAGGACCCCCCAACTTCTCGTATTTGTTACATTTCAGCCCCTGGAACTTATTTTTCTTGCATTTAGGTCCTTGTACACTATGCCTTGTTGTTTGATTTTAATAAAATAGCAAATTTAACCCAAATTTGATGAAAATTGGATACATGGATCCTGCCACTGTGTAAAAATTTCTCTAATTTTTGGGTACATTTCTGAGCATTTTTGTTATTTTCAAAAATTCAAAAACCCTCATTCTTCTTACTGTCCAGATATAAAATTCACAAAAAATATTAAAACATCTTCAAAAATTCTAAAAAAATTAGATTTTGTTTATTTTAGTGTTTTTGATTTTCTGACCAAGTTTAATCAATTTTGGATTTATAAAACTTATAAAAATTGAAAAATCCCCAAAAACCCATAAAAATTCTAATAAATAATTGAAAAATCCAAAAATATTAAATCTAGTTCCTAATTTTTCCTTATAGTTCATACTTTACATGAAAAATACCTTCAGGCTACTTGAAGGCCATTATATATTTTATTTTGTCCTTTGAAGCTCGGCTGGACAATAGCAATGTTTTCCCTTCTTATTCCATTTTTACAAAATTCCCTAAAAACCAGAAAATTGTCAAAAATTCACCAAAACAGTAAAAAATACAAAAATTCTAAAAATATTTTTGTTTGACCTCATCTAAAAATATTTGCTTTGGGGAGAGTCTCTCCCTCATTATTTGGTTTACTTGAGCGAGGGTGACCCGCACATTAGGATAGAGCCACACCTGAACTTTCGTTAGAATACTGGTCTTGAGGTTAGTCGTTCTCTAGTGAGGATCTCTCTGGTAACTGGTAAAGTGGACCACAATGTACTTAACAGAGCGAGTTGAACAGGTAGCTGGTAAACGGTCGGTAACTTGTACTAGCAGGGAAAGATCTAGCTTTGGGATTGGGCCAGTCTCCTGAGAGCATCGGGCTCCTAACAGCTTGCTTAATCGCTCTACAAGATTGATTTATCACTAACTAAAACCGACAAGATAAACGATCGATCCTTTACGGTCATCAGCTCTTGTTAAGTAGGTGAACTGGGGGTTTGACTTTTCATCTTGTTTGCTTTCCAGATCTCCTCCGCACTCATCTCCACATTACGATGATGGGTCGGAGGTCCCTTTGGCTGCCTTTTGCAACACCGCTCCAGCACTCCGACTCATTCATATAGGGAGGTTTCGGGGAGCCTAGACCCGCTCTTCAAACCTGAGTTTGATTTCACCCTGTTCTCCCTTGACCACCCTTCTTTCAGTCTTGAGCTGCCTGAGTAGAGACTTGCATAGCTATTTGTTTATTTGACGGTACCTCAGTTGGAGTCTTTGGCTTTGCAGAGACTAGAGAGATTACCAGTCGTGACGGACGAACCGATGGACAACCGCAGAGTTCAACTTTTGTTCTAGATTAGGACGCCATCAACAATACCTTACTATCCTCCATAGAGACGATGCAACGACAGATTCGGGACCAGGGAGCATTCATGGCAGAGGTCTGTCAAGAATTAGCACAGATGCGAGCCGGTAGAGGAGAGCCTCAACCGAGACCAGCCAGTGGAGAGATACCCATTGTTGGAGGAGGAAGAGGAGGACATAAAGAAGAACCGCAGGATCCATCCAGACCAGGCAGGACGATGAGGGAGTTGCACAACCTTGGTGCAACCCTCACACATTGTTGGATCCATCTGCCAACTATTCTGGACGACTTCACGCTTCTGCCCCATACCATTCAGCTTTTGCCCAAGTTCCATGGGCTAGCCACCGAGGAGCCGCATCTTCACCTTGATCTGCAGTACTGTCCACAACCGATTTGTGGATGAGGACACCATCATGATGATGGCATTTCGTTTATCCCTGGTCGATAGAAAAGCCTATTGGATGAAACATTTGGGAGATATGCTACTTCATGGGAGTAGCTACAAATCGAGTACTTTAACAAGTACTATCCACTCGATCGGACTAATGCAGTACGAGCTTTGATCAACAACTTCTCCATGATCTCTAATGAACACTTCCATGAGGCGTGGGATCGATTATGTGAGCTCATTGACAGGTGTCCACATCATAATATATCCAAGTCCAATGTTGTCCAGAGCTTCTTTTGTGGGATTACACCAGAGCTACAAGGACTTGTGAACGATTCTTGTGGGGGCTCCTACTTTGCCAAAGATGAAGACCAAGTCATGGCTATCTATGAAGAGATGGTTGAAAACGATACAGTAATGTCTCAGACTAGGCTCTACGAACAGGGGAAGCCCCAACCCCAGGCCGTGTCCTATGATAGGATTGCACGGGTTGATGCTGGTCCACCCATTTCTTCATCATTAGCAGCAGCACTGACAGAATCTTCATCCACTGACATGGGTATTATTAGTGAGAAGTTGAACCGCATAGAGATAATACAGAAGAAACTGTGCCAGGGCATGACACAGATAGATTAGTTGGCACAGACTCTTAGTGACCTAAAGACCCACATCTTGTGTCTCCAGGAGGCACATGCGGCTTCTCAGTCTCTTTCCAGGTCACATGATAATCCCAGCAGCAACAGCTCTTCTCAGCCCTCTGCCTAGTATCGCCAGGTTCACCACATTCAGGCACAGTCGGTTCAGCAGTTGTAGCAGCACTATTCTCAGCCACCGCCATCTTAGGACACTCGGATGGTGGTATATCAGCCGGATCAGCCACTAGCATTACTTCCCCCACCCCCATATGAGAAGGAGCCGTTGATGGAAGTCAATGAGATTTGGTATGACCGGCAGCAACCTGGGATATATCGTGATTGTCCTGAATTCAGGTGATCCAATGGAGGTACCTCATCCCAGCAGCAGCCTCCAGCTCCAGGTGGACAGAGCAGCGAGCAACAACAACAACAACCCAAGTACTACCAACCACAGCAGTACTACCAGTCGGGTCCTCGTCCCCAACATCAAGGACAGCAGTGGAGGCAACAACAGTCTCAACAATATTCTCATCTCTTTTCATCAGTACCAGCAGAGCCAACCTCATTTCTAGTGAGGCAACCCGTCTGGTTCTCATGGCCCAGCTTATGAGAACCCATCTCTTGATGACTTAGCCCGCCTACTCTCAGATCAATAGGCATCCTTTAGGTAGGAGATGGATGAGTTCAGGAAAGAGATGATGGAAATAATTAAGGGCAAAGTTGCCATACCCGCACAGATTGAACCAAATCCAAACAATCTGAAGAGGAAGTCTGAGCTGGTATAATTTATAGAGACTACGACTCCTAGTGATTCATTGGGTGATATTTCTTCCTACATATTTGATGTTGATTTTGTGACACTTAGGAGCGGTAGGATGCCAGCTGATGACGCCTCGTTTGAATGACAACCCCATGATGATTCTAGAGCATCAGACGAGGAGGATAGCGGTGCGGATGCTGCTGATGATGTTGATGACGGTGGTGTTGATGCCACCAAGGATGATGATCCAGTCGACAATACTGAGGCCGTCGTTCCTCCAGATGCAGTTGGTGGTACTGATGCCACCATTCGATATGATGCTGAGCCAGAGCGCGGTGCTTATGCCGTAAAGACATATACCGTGGGTAGTGCTGATACCACCATTTCTAGTCTAGTTGTGTTTCCTCCTATCTATGTATCTCAGAACATTATCAAAAATACCAAAAAATTAATAAAGGAAACGTTTCTTCATATGCTCCGAGTCCACATGTGTTGTATGATGATTCTACTATGGGCTATATTCCTTCACAACAGCAGGAACCTCTTCCTGAACCTCTATCTTAGGAGGGTCCAGCTATCCCCTTCCCTTAAGCACTCTACTCGAGGTAGGGGAAGAAAACAGAAATCCAAAAAAACACATTAGTTAGAGTTCAGCCAGCAGATGATCGACAGATTCCATATCCAGCTGACTATACAAGAGGCACTAGAACACATCCCTCTATTCTAGAAGCACTTGAGAGAGAGGACCACTGTACATAGGAAGAAGAGGAATCGTACTGTAGAGATCCAAGTGCTAACTAGAGACACATGTTTCACTATTCATAATCAACTGCCAGCCAAGAGATCCAATGGAGGAGCTCCATATGTTAGATGCAACATTCATGAGCAGTAGTTCGATCGTACCCTATTAGACATCGGTTCTTCGATTAACCTTCTTCTGGTTGCCTTACTCGATAGATTCGAGTACGGACCTCTAGACAGAGCACGATGATCCTTCATTTTGCTAATAGATCTGTTAAGAGGTCGAAGGGGTTACTAAAAGACGTTGTCATCACAATTCAGGGCTTGAAATTTCCTGTGGACTTTGTTGTATTGGACATGGAGGTCCTTGAATCAGTGACAGATACCCCCATCATCTTAGGACGACCATTCTTAGCCACATCCAAGGCGGTATTCGACCATGATAGCGGAAAGGTATACTTTCGCTTTAAGGGTGAAAGTGTACAAATAGAGACGATCGAGGAGACCAGAGCTAGAGCTTCAGAGTCCTCAGATCAGATGACTGATTCAGAGCAGATGACAAATGCAGAGTTATACATCCACCAGGAGTGTGACTTTGTGATTACAGATGATGAAGCAGTTTGGACAGATATCGCATCACGAGCTCTTGCCACCTCTTCAAACGGTGTAGATTCATAGATTATGGCAGATGAGAGTTTGGAGAGCACAATCATGGCACAAGATACAATATATATTATTTATCATGACCAGGATAGCGAAATCAATTTTATCTCATACACATCAGATTCATATCCCTCAAACATAGACACCGATTTTGACTGGCAGGATTTCGATGAATTTTTACCATGTCTGGTGCCTATAGAGCCAACATCTAGGATGGATAGTGAGCTAGGACAATTGACAGATATACCAACAGGGCCATCTTCGTCAGATTTACCATTGCAAAGAGAGTTCTCACACAGAGATCTGGTAGCATTCACTCAGACATTCCAGAAGCCAGATTTACCAGCTCCCACTTGCCCAGAATTGAAGACCTTACTGCAGAGCATGAAGTATAGATTCCTTGCGGGTGAGCCAGAGATGTTCCCAGTCATTATCTCATCAGATTTGACTGAAGACCAAGAATCTCGTTTGATGAAGGTTCTTGAAAGAAACCACAAGGCAATAGGATAGAGCGTAACTGATCTCTAGGGGATAAGTCTGTCCCTGTGCTCCCACCACATTTATCTCAAAGAAGACGCCAAGCCCTCACGTGAGTTCCAGCGACGATTGAACTTGAATCTTTGAGAAGTGGTCATGAAGGAAATATCTAAGTGGTGGAGCGTCGATTTTATCTACCCTATCTAAGACTCCAAGTGGGGTAGTCCATTGCATGTGGTACCCAAGAAGATGGGTATCACCACAATTGTGAATGAGTCTGGAGAGGAGATAGCTACCCGAGTACCCACTTCTTCGAGGGTCTGTGTGGACTACAGATGATTGAATCAGGCCACCAAGAAGGACCACTTCCTGCTACCATTCATAGATCAGATCATTGAGAGATTAGCTGGGAAGAGTTATTACTGCATTCTGGATGGGTATTCGGATAGAAATAGGTGGCCATAGCGCCCGAAGACCAATAGAAAACAACGTTCACCTGTCCATTTGGGATGTATGCTTTTAGATGGATGCTCTTTGGATTATATAATGCCCCAGCTACATTCCAAAGCTGCATGCTCTCTATTTTCTTGGACATGGTTGGTGAATTTTTAGAGATCTTCATGGATGACTTCTCGGTCTACGGAGACAGTTTTGATGCATGTCTTGATTATCTAGATCGAGTACTTCAGAACTGGATTGAGGTCAACTTAGTCTTATCTTGGTAGAAGAGTCATTTCATGGTGACTCAGAGGACGTTACTTGGCCACATCATCTCAAACAGGGGCATGGAGGTTGACCCGACCAAGGTGGATATCATCAAGAAAATTAATCCACCGTCCAGTTTATGACAGTTACAACCTTTTATGGGGCATGTCAGTTTCTACCGATGGTTCATATAAGACTTCAGCAGGATTTCCCGACCGCTTACTGATTTATTGACAAAAGACATTGATTTCCTTGTCAATGATAAGTGTCTTGTGTCATTTGAGACTCTCAAGAATCTAGTTGTTGAGGTTCTTGTCCTTCAGTTGTCAAATTGGTCTCTTCCACTCGAGATCATGACGGATGCCTCCAATTTTGCTGTAGGGGTCGTGCTAGGACAGAGGAGGGACGGATTACCATATGCTATTCACTACACTAGTCGAACAATGGATGTTGTTCAATAGAATTACATGATCACAGAAAAGGAAATGCTAGCGGTATTCTTTGCCTTGGATAACTTTTGATCTTACATTCTTGGATCTAAAGTGAAAATTTATATTGTTGACACTGCCATCTGATACTTAATTTCAAAGAAGGATGCCAAAGACAGATTGACCAGAAGGATCCTTCTACTCCAGGAGTTTGATATATATATTAAGGATAAACCTGGAGTAAAAAATGTGGTGGCGGATCACCTCTCCAGTCTAGAGAACCTTGAGGATTCGGATCATATCACACCTATTACAGAGACATTTCCAGATGAGGGGATCCTTGCAATCACCTCACTTCCATGGTTCGATATTGTGAACTATCTTCTCATGAAGAAAGTTCCACAAGAATGGCCCAGACATCGACTTGAGACCTTTCTTGCAAAGGCCAAGTCGTACTATTGGGAGAATTCCACTCTTTATCATGAAGGAGGGGATAACATCTGGAGACGGTGTATTCCTCAAGAAGAGCAGCATAGCGTCCACACCTATTTCCACAAGCTTGAGGTAGGATGACATCATTCTGGGAGACGGACAACGCTTCAATCTGGCATTTGGTGGCCTACCCTCTTCAAGGCTTCAGATGAATTCATGAAGAGATGTACTGACTGTCAGAAAATGGGCATTTGTGGATAGAGAGATATGATGCTGATGCAACCCATTCACTTCTGTGAGGTCTGACGCATGGGGCATTGATTTCATGGGCCCATTTCCTAAGAGTCAGGGATTTGAGTATATCTTGCTTGTTGTAAATTATGTTAGTCATTGGGTTTTGGTCATCTCCGCCCGAACCATAGATGCTAATACCGTTTGCAAATTCTTGAGGAAAAATATCATTTCATGGTTTGAAGTACCTAGATTTTTGATATCATACGGGGGGACTCATTTTATCAACGTCAAGGTATGGACCCTTCCTAATGAGTTCAACATAGATCATAGAGTTACCGCTCCTTATCATCCACAGACGAATATTCTTGTTGAGGTTTCTAACAGGGAGATTAAGAATATATTGAAGAAGGTAGTCCGCCAGATTGAAAGGATTGGTCACAGCTTTTGGACTCAGTGTTATGGACATATCAGACATCCTTCAAGGCTCCATTGGGTACATCTCCATTCCGACTCATCTATGGCAAGGCATGCCACTTACCAGTTGAGCTAAAGCATAAGTCACTATGGGTTGTAACTAAGATATTGTTGGATCCGAAGAGTGTAGGAGATTAGAGAAAGGCAGAATTGACAGCCCTGGTGGAACCTAGAGATACAACCTTTTCGAGTAGCCTACAATATAAGGAACGAGTTAAGATATGGCAAGATTCTCACATTAGCCATAAGCAGTTTGGGTGGAACCATAAAGTATGGTTATTCGATGCCAGGCTAAAACTATTTCCAGGGAAGTTGCAGAGCAAGTGGAAGGGACCATACTTGGTCCAGAGGTGCATGACAATGGAAGCATTGATATATATGAGATGTCATATGAATCCACCTTCCGAGTTAATGGTCAGCGCCTGAAGCCATATGTAGATCATGTTCCGCTGATCATCGATGTTCCCATATTCATTTTGCATGAGATGTGGTTTTTGACTCACATCATTTGCATCTCATGACTGATTATCACTTCCTCCCGCAGCTGTATAGATCTAGATGTCCATATCGCACATTCTTTTGTCTAATACGCCATCTCCATCTCATGATTATGTTATACTTATGGTGTACTTTACCCTAAGTATAAGGGGGTGTCAGACTTGTGATTATTTTTTATTCTTTTTACTTTTTTTGTGTTGCATATACTTAGGAATATTTTACCCTAAGTATGGGGGGGGGGGGGGTAAACCCAATACATTCTACTCGATTTTTCCCTTATGTATAGTCTTCTATACTTAGGATTACTTGATCCTAAGTATAGGGGGACCACCAACTTCTATTGATTATATTCATTTATTTGTCGTTGTAGTATAATATTATTTTCACTTTTCTATACTTAGCACGAGTTATGTCTTTCTTTGCAGCTCTTAGATCACTATGAGGACATAGTTCGAGCTAAGTACAGGGGGTGTCATATATATTGTATATATACTTTAGCCATAACTCATACTTTCATATTTTTAATATGGCTAAAATACTGTGCAAATACTTGTAGCTAAAATACTGTTTAAATAATAGCAAAAAAACTAATAAAAAGATGCAGAAATTTCCTCAAAATTTTTCTTGTACATACTGATAAATAAGTCAGGTTAAAATATTTTGACAATAGTTTGAAAATCTATTTGAAAAATCTTTTGAAAACTATTTGAAAAATATTTGAAAAATGTTTTCAACCTTTGTAAAAATATTGTGGCTAGTAAAATGTTTCTCTTTGTGTGAAATAAAATGATTTTGTAAAACTATTTCCAAATGTTTTAAAAAATATTGAAAAATTATTTTGATCTCTCTATTTTTTATTTGAAAAATATTTTTAAATGATTATAAATGATTGTAAAATTGTATGAAAATTTATTTTGGACTATAGTTTTCAAAATTATTTGTAAAATTATTTCAAATAGGTTTGAGGAATATATGAATCACAAAAAAACTTTAAAAAAATAAAAAATATAATAATAAATAAAAATTCCAACTATATGTATATACCTGTATATATTACTCAAATTGTAAATCCCTTCACATGACTCTTGTAAATAATTAATTCACCCCATCGTAAATATATGTATATCTCCCCTAACCCTTATAAAAAATGTATATATTGTATATATTTCTTAATATTTGCATAAAAAACTTTTCCATGTGCATCATTTTTCAGAAATCCATAAAAATTTCAAATTTGAAAATTGTTTCTTGCATTGGCATGTGCAGATTCAGGATTGTATTGACATTTAAACTAAGTCAGGAATAAATTTGAAGAATGAAGATTAGTTGGACGGTAATCCACTTAATTTCAGAGGAACCTTATAAGAATGGAGTGAAGACTTTTCAGGTCATAGCGACTTAATTCTTTGAGTCCAGAAGACTATGTTCACATGTCATCTTGATAAGTCTAAGTAGAATATTTAAGAACACATGCATGATTCTTTCATACCGTGGCTTACCTTGGACAAGCACTCTACACATAGATCTTCATTGAGGAGGTAGTGAGGGGGCAGAATCCTTTAGCTTAGGGTAGCATACGAGGGTAGTACATCTAGGCGGAACCTCCCATCCAACTCTAGAGAGGGAAGTTCATCTCAACTTGGTTTAGCGATGTTGAGGTCTAAAGACAGGATGTTGTGGGGTTGCAATAATGCTTCAAAAGAGGGATAGTCTACTTGCTCAAGAGGAAATAAATCCTTATGTACATGCTATACCTTGTATATATTTTCAAAAAAATCGAAAAAAAGCAGAATCTCCAAAAGTGGACACACCTGATTGAAAAGTAAAATGCCTGTCAGAGTGTATATACAAGTGAAAAATAATAATAAGAGCTTCAAAGTCAAATATTTCTGAGCGTGCAACAGGTGACATGGATACATTGATCATGGATCCTAGGATAGGTAACTACATTGGTTACCGTCCATTCTCTTCTCCATCCCCTCTTCTAGAGCTGGTTGTACTTGAACTTAGAAGGGAATATCCCTGCTCCTTGAGGAAAGAGTTGCCAGACAGGGGGATTGGAGTTACTTGTTGAGAGAGGGGATGTTTCTATGCTACTTCTGACTTGAATAGGAGACTTGTGGAACTTAGAGCTTGTTAGGTTTTAAATCCATTTCCCATTAAGGTTCCGACACGCTAATAATCAAAAGGTCCAATAGAGCTCCACACTACGTTTTTTTTATGAAGATAAGTTTAAAATTCAACATTGTTCTAACTTCTTTCCTTTTTCTTTTCTTTATTTTTGTGTTCACTCATTTTCCAAATAAGTGTTTCCTAAGGGACTAACAAAGTTAAAGTACAGGAGAATGATTAATCCACGATTCATCGCCTTTGTTCTTTTATTTTAGCTTCATTTTCGTAGTCAAACATCTGTAAATACCCACTAATTTTTATGAAATTACCATTTTGCATGCTTTTTTTAAATATGCATTTTTAACACCTTTTGTATTAAAAAAAGAATGAAGAAGAAAAGAAAATGAAAAGAAAAATGAAGGATGTGTTTATGTAATAAATGTAGACTGACCCGAACCCTGAGAGAGGGTCAAAACTTGACCAGATCGACCAGGAATAAAGTAGGGGGATATA
This sequence comes from Ottelia alismoides, assembly GCA_037367405.1. Taxonomy (NCBI): domain Eukaryota; kingdom Viridiplantae; phylum Streptophyta; class Magnoliopsida; order Alismatales; family Hydrocharitaceae; genus Ottelia; species Ottelia alismoides. The sequence goes on along the minus strand of JAZKJV010006549.1, from coordinate 71,859 downwards.
GGCTTTTCCATTCAAAAATCAAAAAATATTTTGTAATTACTTTTCCCTATATATTTGTATAAAACTTATACTATTTTATTTGTACATAATTTGACCTCAAATTAAATATTTTTTGTAAACAAAAGTTGTGCATAAATATGTGTTGTAAATAATAAAATAATTGCAAAGTAAAATAATGTACATATTACAAATAATCACACTCAGAAAAAGTTGCAAAATGATAATTGAAATACCAATTTCGGCTCCATACGATCACAAATTGAACCAAACTCACTTCCATTATTCTCTAAATTAAATTATCTTCAAATGGCTATGATATCATAATTTTTTGAGTTACGGTTAAAAGTGGCTTTCTGGGGTAATTTGTGTAGTTTCACCATTATTTATTATACATATTTATTCATTTTTATTTTTATATATATAATGTATATAATTGTAAATATTATTTTCATTAAAAATAAAATTAAATAAATATAAATAATAAATTTTATAAAATTATTTAAAAATTATTTCCTTATTTGTACATGTGTATATTATATTATATGTACCTAACATTTGTATACAACTATTTTTCTTATATATAAATCACCAAAAAATAAAATATCTAACATTAATTAATTATTTTAATTTAGTTACGAAATTTATATTCATTTATTTGATTTATTGATTTAATAACCTACCATGTATATCTTTAATAGTCACCATTAAGGTGGCTAATTAATTTTTAGAAATTATTTAATTTATTTATTTTAATTAATTCCAAAATTTGTTTTAATTAATTATAATTTATTTAATTATTTTCTAATTAACCAATAAAAACCTTCTTCTTTTGTGCATTCCTTCCTTTTTTATTTTTCTTCTTTTTTAATGGGCTCCTCCTCCTCCTTTCTTTCCTTGATCAATCTTTGGTGGAGAGGAGCCCGATCTCCGAGAGCTATCTTGTTGAAGAAGGGTGTCCAGCCTCCAAACCGTTCGGTGACAACACGTCAGCCCTCGTCGAGGCCATCACGACGTATCCGATCCCGAGGTGTAATCCAATTTTACTTCTTGTCATTTTTCTTAGACAAATCGTAGGTTTAATTTTTGCTCCAATTTTATTACTCTTTAGATATCCAAAATCACAAAAATATCCATCTCTCCTTGATCCGCATCCGAAATCGAGATTTCCATCTCCGCCCCATTTACACACTCGACCTCACGCAATCTTCCACCTACGTTCAAGCACGGTGACTGGAGACATGAATCTATCTTCCATTTCATAAGTTCTAGTTCATTCATGCATCCTAAGTTGTTTATAAATATAAAAGAAACAAAAAAATAATATTGCAAATGCTTTTATCTCTAACATTTGTGATGCAGGAATAAAAAATTTTAAGTTTTTTATTTCTAACATTTGTTTTGCAAGAAAATTTTAAAAAATATATAAATAAATTATTTTTGTATCCAAGTACAATTCATGTTGTAAATATAAATATATATATATATATATAATTTTATTTATTTCTACATACAGTTTAAAAAAAATAAAAAAAACAAAAGAAAAAATTAATCACAGCAGGCAGCAGTGTCGTCAACCCCCGCTGCCCCGCTCCTGAATATGAGCCGCCCCGCTCCTAGCGGATGTGCCGCGACCCAGCGACGTCATGTCCTCCAGATCCGCCACCTAGTGACGGCCCCTCTCTGCTGCCAGCCTGTGAATGCCGCGCACCCCTGCACCGCCCCAGATCTCGAGCCCTCCCCCCCCCCACACACACACGCCACCTCCGAGGTCCCAGATTGCGCCTCCTCCTTCAAGCGGACGTACGTCCTCCGCGACGACCTGCCTCCACCGTATTTGTAGCCCCCCTCCTTGCTCTATTGCTGAGAAGAAAAAGGAAAGAATGAACCCTAGGGGTTTCTAATGATAAAAAATCTTTTGATTAAATTTCGTACAAGCCCCTGAAGTTGTTTAAATTTACAAAGAGACCCTCCACCAATTCCAAAGCACATGCAAGAACTTTTTCCATTTACATTCTGGTCCTTGTGTATTAGACCTTTGATTTGCATGCTCTTTTTGATGGAATAAATATTTTTCATGGTCTAAAAATTTCCAAAAAAATATGTATACTTCTACTATGTTTTTCTACATTGTACAAATTTTTCAAAGCATTTTGTTGATTTTAATATTTTTAAAAAATAAAAAATAGTGACTTTTTGCGTGCTCGAAATAAGAAAAATCATAAAAATGTGAAAATTTGCTAAAACTTCCAAAAAAGATATTGTAGGTGCCTTTTGTTGTCTTTTAATTTATGTCTAATTTTTGTGCATTTATCTTTTATAAAACTCCAAAAAATGAAAATAAAAAATATTTATAAAATTTGCAGAAAATTCCAGAAAAATCTAAAAAACCTAATTTCATTCTCTGTTTGTAGACATTTAATTGTTGTTTATATTAAAACTAACTTCTAGGAGTATTGGGCACTTAAAGTATTTTTAAATTGCAAAATATTATTGGTTGTGCACTGTTTTCTACATTATTCACTTTTTAATATTTATAAAATCACAAAAATATCAGAAAAATTTGAAAATAATATCAAAAATATTTTAAAACATATAAAACACAATAATATTATCTCTGGACTTTTTTGTACATTTTTTACTATTGTGAAAAATACAAAAAGAATGTGGTGTTGTGTTCTTTATTCCTTGAGCTTTATTTGAAAATTTAAACTAAAAAAACCACTAAAAATTAATTTCTAAAATTGACTACATAATTTTAAATCGTGCTCCTTGTGTTCGACCCTAGTCGCTATATCAGGTAAAATAAATAGCGAAACTGCTTACATTTGCTTATCATTGTTTGAATATCTTTTAAGTGGTTTAAATTCAAATTTTTATCGTTGACTTATTCGAGTGGTTGAGAACAACGACACATTGCTTATAAGTAATCCATCTTAACCGCATCGGATTTTTGTTCATCAATGATCATGTGCTCTAAAAACCACAACTGATCTAGTGTTCTTAAAAGAAAGAACAAACAATGGTCATTGTATCGATCATGTGAATTTTACCATAAAATTTATTTCATGTTATTTATTCTTCTAAACTCAATGGTAAAGTAATAAATACATAAGTGTCGAACTCAAGGAGGCAAACTGTGGAAAACTAAGGTAAAAAATAGAGAAGCTAATGTAAAAGGGTTTTCTAATCTTTAATTATTTTTATGAAATTGTTCTTGATTTTTATTTGATTTTATGAATTTTATATTGTTTTTATGGTTTTATGTACATATAAGTAGACAACTATAGTTTTATTATTTTATATTTTTTATTAGGTTTTTATTTTGTACTTTTTATATTTATATTTGTAATTACTACTTTTATGAAATTGTTATAGGTTTGTAAGATTTTTATGGATTTTGAATTATTTTTAAAATAGACAATGTTTTCTTATTGAAAATAGGGATTTAATTTTTATTTTTAAATAGTAAACAATAATAAAATACTTTTATTTTGTTTTTATTATAAAGTAGATGAAAATATCTTTCTAACAAGATATTATACATATTTCTGTGGTTTTTCTAAAATTAGATGAATTATTGAAGTTCTATGTATTTTTAATTTTTTGCTGATTTTTTTATTTTTATTTTGTTTAGTATGAAAAATATAATAAAAGATAATGTAGCTGATTTTTTCGGATTTTTAAAAGTATTTTTCTTTTTTATGTATTTTTAAAAAGTTTTTTATTTTTGTATTTAGTTTTTGAAATATTAAGATTAGAAAATATTTTTATTTCTCAAAACTGATAATGTACTATATACAACACAATACTATGTATTTATAACTATTTTATTTTCTTGTGATATTTTTTATATTATTTATTATGAATTTTATTAGCTATTATTAATATAGAGTATATATATGCGTATATGTAATATACTGGAAATTTGGAGTTCACAGGAAAAATAAACGAAAAGCAGAGGGCGTGCGTGCATATCTCCCAGATACCACATGCTTGGCGATGTGGTTGTTGAGATATAGGAGGACCTGCTCGAAATACAATTAAAGGTCGAGGGCTATAATGTAAAATACCTGAAAAATGCTTCGTTCGTATGCGCTTCGTGCGTGAACGCATTCGAGCGGTGGGGATGTGGACTCAATTAGAGTTCGAGCATGGCAGGAGTTTGAGCATCTGATGAAAGGCTGATCGAACGACTTGTAGTCAGTCTGGTAACAACCCCTGTTCTTCCCCCTTTTGGAGAGCACGCAGTTGTAAAGAATCAGATCTTCAATGCAACAATCGATCGGTATTAGGTGCTCATGATAGAGGGGTTCTGATCTGTCAAAGCAGTGAGTGATTGGCTCGTACTTCAACTGCAACTGCTTCAGATCTCCATATGAACTTAAAAGGAATTCATTAGTAGGTGTAGATCAGCGGTTCGATGAACCTTTAATGTCCGACCATGCATGTATGTAATGGTTTGTGTAGATCCAGTCCTTGATGATGTAATCGTGGCTCCAAGTACCTATAATGGAAGTTGCGGCTCGAGATTCTATTCTCGTCCAAAAGTTAAGGAAATGCTGGGAACATTGATGGATTCAGTTCTGGCGATGGCGATGGAATGGAACCGGATCTCCGACCACCATGTGTGGTCGAAGGTGATCAGATGATGGGAGATAGAGCGAGAACATGTAGAGGATTAGATGTGAATGGAATCATAGGTGAAATCAGAGAACTTCGATGAATTTGCATCGAAAATAGAGAGGAATGGAAGGATTGAGAGAAGAAAGGAGATCATAAAGAGGGAGATAGAGAGAGAAGAAGGATTCTAACCTAGATTCAGATGGGGATGTCGTAGGTGTTATCACCTGTGGATTTGGAGTGGAAGCTCCAGATGATCGTTGCTGTGATGCAACGACGATGGAACGCGGAGGCTTTGGCCACAATGAAGAGAAGCTCACACGTGCGGTGGATCACACCTCCTCTCTCTCTCTACCTAGCTCATCAATGGAGAAGGAACTCCTGTCACAAGCATCCTCAGTCGCTCGAAGCTCACAGGTGGAAGGAGTTTGAAGAATGGCGGATCTCCCAAGCTTGGAGGGGTCGAGGTCCTTATATAGGCAAGGAAACTGGATGCGCATGTCGATGAGTCTTGTCACCAACGGAGGAGAATAAGAAGGCGAGGTGGTTAGGGAAACGGCTCAACGGCCAGGCCATTGGGTCATTGGCGGAGGAAGAAGGAGGCGATGGGAGAACGAAAGGGAACAGGGAAGGAGAAGGAGATGAAGAAGAGAAGAGAGAAAAGGAAGAGAAAGAAAGGAAAAGAAATTTAATTAATTAATTGAATTAATTGAATTAAAATTAATGGAATTAATAATTAAAGCAAAAAATAATTAAATAATTCAATAAATAAATAAATAATTTAGTTAATTAATTAAATAAATTACTAAAAAATAAGTAATTATTAAATAGGTAAATAAATAAATTCATTAATAAAATATTATCAAGATATAAGAATAAAAGAAATAATGAAAATTAAATGGAATAGAATAAAGATACATCGTACAATTTATACCAATAGGGTCCCAAAATCTACTTTTTTGCATATTATCTTTGATTTTAGTGAAATCAGTTCCCTTTTATAGATAATTTATTTCATTCTATCAAACGAACTTTAAAAAGTGAGTACGTCCAATTTAGAGTTCGTTTGGCTGAGTTATGAGGTCCGAAAGTTTTTGGTCATGGCTTGGTAACTTTGGAAATTATTAGCATTTATTTTAAGTTATATTTTAAGTGATTTTTATAAACAAAATAGACAAAGAATTAAGTTAAATGAGATTTGGAATAATTAATTAGAAAATAAGGAAGGTATATATATAGTACATATATACAACGGGATCCAAACACCAAAACTCACATGTTTTGTTCTAATATTTTTTGATATTTTTTAATAAATAGTACTAGTTAACAGTGAAGTCTAAAAGTGAGTTTGGTCAATTTAAAATTTTCTATAAATAGTTATGAACCTTGGAAGTTGGCTTTTACATCTTTTTAGGTTCATCATAATTATACATTAAATATTTTTTCTAATATTTTTTTTATAAATTAATATATATTATTATATACAGTTTCGTGAAGGAAATATTTTAAATTGAGATGATATGAATGATAAAAAATAGGTGAGCATGTGTACAAGGTGAAAAATATGTTTATTTATATTTATGATCTTGCTTTCTAACATTTTATAAATTACGATCCTTATCTCCCCCTACTTATTTATTTTGTTGACCAAGTCAATATTGACCTGGTCTTAGCGTTTGGCTCAGTTTGTATATATTTCATATCCACATTTTTCTTTTCTTTTCTTTTATTTTTCTCTTATTATTTTATTTTGGATAAAATAAGTGTTAAATATATAATATTAACAAATATGATTAGAATGTTAATTAGTGAGAATTAGTGAATATCTACATGTATTTTACCAAGGATTTTAGCCAAAATGAAAGAATAAAGCAATGAATCGTGGATTCCTCATTCCTCTATACTTTATCTTTTCTAGTCCCTTAGCAAACACTTATTTTATAAATACGCGAAAACAAAAAGAAAAATAAAAATGAGAATAAAAGAACTTAATATATGATTGTTTCTTTAAACTAAAATTCACTTCACCAAAAATCAAGAACTTGGACTAGGCCTTTATATTAACAGTTTGTTGGGACCTTATTAGAATTAGGATTTAAGTCTCAACACCGTCAAGTTCCACAAATCTCTATCCATGTTCACCTCAACAACTAGCTCAGGTCCACGCATCCATCATGCAAACTATTCAGCGTTGAAGTCAATTTTTACTGTGTGTGAAAGGTGCTAGCTCCTCTTTACTGAAGAAGCGAAGAAGCTGCCCATCCAAGTAATACACTCCTATTTGGCCCTAATCTAGCTACTCGATCCTTGAGAAGGGGGAATTTCCTTCTAAGGTCAGGTCGTGATGTGTCCACAATCAAATATAGAAAGAAGTAGAAAAATGGGAAGAGAACTGAAGTGTGACCAGTGTAGTCATCTTGTGAAGCTTGGCCAGTTTAGCCAAATCTCCACAAAGATATGCAGGCTCTCTGAAGCTTGGACCATTGTGGTCATGTATGTATTCCGTATTTGGCTTCTTTTTTATAGAAAGTAATTGTTGTATTGCATCAATTTTTATGCTTCGATTGTTATAGAATTTTTTATTTTGTCCTGTTTTTGGGGTCTTGAAAAAATTGTGCCAGTAGATAATTCCCTCATCCGAAGCTTTATTTCAATCCCACACTCCCATCTTTAGACGTATGTGACACTAGACAAGGATGAAAATGCACCACCAAAATAGACTGTCCTTCACACCCCCATGCAAGTTAAGCTAAATGTAGAGTGCATGAGTTTAAAATTGTTTCAAATGAAGAAGTGTTAAACATATGAGACCAGGTATCCTAGTTAGGCAAGTTTAAGTTGAATTCCAAATGCGGTATCTTGGAACCTAAAGAATTAATTCAAGATCGAAAGAGTCTTAATTCTAGTCCCTAATAAAGTCCCTTTAGAATTAAGCGTATTAAGTCTTAAACCAAGCTCCATCATTCAGACTTAGATCCATTCGATTCAAGAATTAACCTTATTCATAAAAATGCTAAAGATTGTGAAAATTTTTTATGAAGTGAATTTTTCTGATTAAGTTTTTTATATAATTTTTAAAGAATTTTGCAAATTTTTACTGGATTTTAAAACTTTTTTAGCAATTTTTGAAGGAGTTAGTGAATTGAATCAATTTACACGAATTTACAAGAATTTTGTACATTTTTAAAAAGTATTTTATACACATTTTATATATACACGATTATACAGATTTTGTAAAATATTTACCAAAGAGTTTTATTTACAAATATTAAGAATTTTATACAAGTATTTTACAACACATTTTATATACAACTTTTAAGACAATTTTTTATAAGTGATATTTACAGTTTTCTATAGGCTTTTAAAAACCAAAGATATGTACCCATACTTTTAGAGCTATATTATTAAAAATACAATAAAGTATGAATTATGGCTTCTAAAGTATATATAGAATATGTATACGACACCCACTTATATTTACCATGAACTATATCCTCATAGTAACCAAAGAAGCGACAAAGGAAGACTTAATGCAGGCCAAGTATAGATTGGTGAAAAGAATACTATACTACTACGACTCAAAGAATAATGAATAAAAGAATATAAGTCAAGGGGACTCCACGCTCGGATAATCAAGTCAGATTCTGGGAAGCATGTGTCCCATCTACATATCCGCAAGTGCATCCTTTGTTGGATCGAAATTAAGATAGAAGGTTTCTTCATTTAGAGACATGTGATCGCAATCATGCTCCAAGAGATAATCCTTTGACTAGTTTGTTATATTAATGAAATGATTTGAGAAGGTATTCTCATATCATGTGGTTTCATCTAATTAAATTTTTTAAATTCAATTTCCCTTTGTAACTAGTATGACTAGATGCCTGGATCGTATTTAATGTGATCTACATGTTTCAGTGATGTGCTAAGGCCTGAACGATGTCCTTCAAGTGGTATCAGAGCCCTGGTCAAAGGTCTCGGATCTGATCCAATCCTAAAGGGAACTAGGTTTTGTTTATTGGATGTGTGGGGACTTGTAGTTTATGCATAAGATGCATGTTCTGAATCATTTTTCGCTAAATTGAAAAGCTACTATTTATGAACCATTTGGGCCTTAGATAATAAAATATATTTATAATGTCTAAATATGTTCCTAATTAGTAGCCAATAGTTGGCATAAATTTGCATAAATTAAAATTCGAAAAGTTCCTACGGTGACATTGTTTTTGCATATATTCACGGATATGTAACAAATTTATGTTTTGTTACTATTTTCCCTAATTAAATATGAAATAAGAACATTAATTAAGTACAAAATTAAACCAAAAAATTTTTTGAATTTATTTCTTGCGCTTACGACTCTGTTTTCCCTAGATATTCCATATTTAGTGGATATGGGTTGGATGATGATTGGATCATCAAGATTACTTTCTTATTATGTTTATCTTTCAATGTTAATATAGAAAATTATAAATTTGGCATGATTAAATTTATTCTTAATAATTATCCAAATATTTGACTAACATCAATCACTATTAATGATTGTTTCATGACAAATCCCCAGTTCAACCTATAATAGTTGTAGGTCAACGTTTGCATGCAAAACATGTTTGCTTGATATGATTAGAAATTTGAGATCTTTAAAATATTTAAATATGCCTAATATTTCTGAGTGATTACTATATATGTATCCTTCTTGTTACCATGAACGTGACCAATAAAACCTCATAATACAATTTATACTATTGTTTTGTCTTGAATTGATTCAGTGATGATGTCTAGGTTATGGATACGCTAATGGGTTAGTTAATTGATGATAACCGCCCGAATGACAGAGGTAAAGGTAAAGAAATGGTCGTTGCGACCTCAATCACTCGGGCTAAGTATATCAAGAAAAATCAACCACTCAGAACATGTAAAACTAATCGAGCACAAAAGAGAGCGGTCCTGCTATGAGATTAACCTGGTATAGCACCCAGGGTCGAACACAAGGAGCACAGATTGGCCTTGCGGCCTACTATGTAGTCAGAAATCCGAGAGAGTATTTTTAGTGTTTTTAAGGGTTTTTATATTTTTTTAGGATTTTTGGAATATAAAGAAAACAGGGAAAAGCACACAAACAATTAACTTGAACAATTTATTTAATGCATCAAAACTCAATCAAGAATTCATACAAAAATGTTTTTATGTTTTTTAGGTTTTTTAATGTTTTTGGTGAATTTTTGAGATTTTTCTGATATTTATTCTAATTTCTAAAAATCAAACAGTGAGAAAAAGACAAGGTATTGTCCAGCCTGGCCCAAAACCCAAAGATAAAATATCTAAAGATCTCAAAGGGACCTGGAGGTAATTTTCCTGTATACTAGAGAAAACAAGGAAAATTTGAGCACCAAAATTATTGTTTTTGGATTTTTAAATTATTTATTATGATTTTTATGAGTTTTGAGGTGTTTTTAGATTTTTAGGGTTTTTACTCAATGAAAAATAACCAAAATTGGCTAGAAAATCAAGGAACACAAAATAAACAGTAACTAATTTTTATGAAATTTTTAAAAGGGTTTTGATATTTTTTGGGGTTTTTGACTCTAAACAGTAGCAAAAATAAGGGTTTTTGGATTTTTAAAAAATATCAAATGAAATCAAAAATGTCCTCAAAAATTCACAAATATTTTACACCATGGCAGGAGCCATGTGTCAAATTTTCATCGAATTTGGAGGTGGTTTGATATTTTATTCAAAAATAAAGGTAGGGCACTGTGCACAGGGACTAAAGTGCAAATACCCAAAGTTCTGGGGGGTCTGGTGCAAAATACCCAGCAAATCACGCGCGAGGCGCGTGTCTGGGGCACTCAGGGACCTATATGTAAGAGAAACAAGTCCTAGGACCTTTTGGTAACTCGTACCAAAAAGTCCAGGGGCTGTTATGCAAATTACCCACTAAAAAGGCGCACATGCGGAAATAAAACGCTCACAGGGGCATAAATGCAAATATCAAAAACTTTTTATCCAATCCGTAACATCCAGAACCACAGGGTTTATATTGCAAATAACCCAATAAAGTTCACGTGACGAAGCACGTGGTCCACGTAGACAGGGGTATAAGTGCAAATAAAGTAAGTACGAGGTCCTTAATGCAAATATCCTAGAAAATAAACAACTTAATTTAAAAATTACAGGACTAAAATGAAATAAAACAAACAGAGGGGCCTAAGATGAATTTACCCCTTTTATTATTATCGACGGCCTGATGTGCGCCACGTGGCTGATCGGACGGTGGAGAACGGGTGCGACTTTAACTCTGGAAGGGCTGGCCTGATCGAACGGTGGAAAGTATTCCACGTGGCAGATCTGATGGTGACGAAGCGTGGTGGAGATACTCTTGGTGAATCGACGGCTGAGAGGAGGACGCGTGGCGAATCTGACGGTTGAGGCTAGCTGGTGCCTCTCTCTCTGCGCGAGCGGTCAAGATCGACCCTCGGGATGATCGGACGGTGGCAGTGCTCCGCAGATGAATGGTTCAGATCAGATCTGGAGCGAGGAGGATGATCTGACGGTTCTGGAGAATCCTGGAAGAACTGGTCGCCGGCGAGATTCGCCGGGATCGTGCGTGCGCTAGGGTCCCCTGGAGAGCCTTCTGGAGGTCGGAGAAGAATCGTGGAAGGCTCCCGCGTCTGCTGGTGGTCTCCGACGAGCACACCGAGCTCCGAGGAGCTCGAGCGAAGGCGGCGGAGCCGGGTCTCCTGGCTGGATGGCGAAGGGTCTCAGATGACCATTGTCTTGACCTGAAAAGCGAACCAGAAGACTCACGGGTCGAGGGTAATTGCCTCGACCCGGTTAGGCGGCGTGAAGGTGCATGGTGCGTCGGAATGGAGAGCTCCGGCGAAGGTGGTCGGCGGAGGAGCTCGATTTCCAGATCCTGTGCGATCTCGGGTGGGTGAATGGGTGAAGAAGATGCGGAGAGGTCTGGCGAAGATGATGGTCGGGTCGGAATGGCAGATGGGAGATCGGAGGTGGCTGGCGACGGCGGCGGAGCTACGCTACCAGTAAGCTAAAAATCGAAACCTACGCTAATCTACGGCCTAAGTGATCTACCTGGGTGGTCGGAGAGACTGGGGAAGAGCAGGGGGTGCTCCTGGTCGTAGCCTCAAGGGTCGTCTCGGCCCGAGGCTCGGTGCTCACGCTGGTGGCGGAGCAACGGCGGCGAAGAACGCCGGATCAGTGGATTCACCTCCTCGCCTCGCTGCAACTGGGGCGATCGCTTGCTGTCACTCTCGCGGTGCCTCTGGAGGTCACTGGGAAGAAGGAGAAGGTCCAAAGATGAGGCGCAGAGGCGGCGGAGGTCGAGATATATATGGAGGCAGGGCCGATTAGGGTTGGGTGGAGACGGCTATGGAAGGAGTGGATCCTTCGGCGAAGGATCTGGCGAGGATGTCGGATGATTGGCGAAGGATCCGGGCACGGGGTTTGCGGAGGCGACAGGCTGGAGACGCGTGGAGAAATCGGCGAAGTCGGGTCGGGCGCGGATCTCCCCAAAAGGAAAGAGTCCGCGGGGGAGTTGACCGGGGTCAACAATCCCCGTAGACCAATCAGGAGCTGCCAATTATTGATTTCTTTGTTTATTTATTTTAAGGTAGAAAATGGCCGAATTAAGAAAAACTTAAAACATGAAATATTTTTCTTTTATTTTTTTCTATTTTTTGGTGATTTTTAATTAATTTTTGGAAATAAGAATAATGTATGTACATGATATAGGAATATATACACTATGTAGGCTTTTTATTTTTGATTTTTTTATTGTTATTTTTATACAATTTTATTCCTATTTTATATCTTATTTATTTATAGAATAAAATGAGGAATAAAAGGATATTTTTATTTTATTTTTATCACTTATATACATGGGTGGAATAAATAGTTATATATATTTATATACATAGTATATATACACTGTATTTTTGTATTTTTAATTTTTGTTCTTTTTATTTGATTTTTGTTGTGTTTCTTTTTATTTGCTTTATTTACAAAATATACCATAGAATATTCACGAAAAGTTTTGAAAATAAATACATTTATTTATAGGGTTAAATAAATAAAGGATGATGGTCTATGTACATGGTGAAAGGGCATTTTTGGAATTTTGATTTTTAAATTTTTATTTTGTTTTTAATAGTTTCTAAATATATACAAAATGTATACAAGCATATTTTTGGGTGAGGAAAATATAATTTTATTTATTTACAAAAGTATGTACACATGAGCTCCTATCTCCCTCTACTTTGGCTTTTATGCGGTCAGGCCCATGCTGAGCCCTCCCTTGGGTTAGGTTGCTCAATATTTATTCTAAATATTTCCCTCTTTTTCTTTTTACTCTTTATTCTTTTATTTTTGCACAAAAACATGCTAATTATATCTTTTTACACAATGCATGCTTTTGGTAATTATTTGTATTTACACATATTTACATGTATTTGCAAAGGTTTTTGTAGCTAAAATAGAAGAATAAAGAGTGATGAATGGGTATTCATCACCCCCCTATGCTTAACTTTGCTAGTCCCTTAGCAAACACTTATTTGAAAAAGAAGTGAAAAAGAAAGAAAAAGAAAAAGAAAAAGAGGATGTACATGGATCAAGGTTGAATTATTAAACTTTCCTTTATTAACTTGAAATATGGAGCTCGATCAGATCTTTGGATTATTAATGTGTCGGAACCTTATTTGGACTTAAGCTTAAAACTCAACAGTCTCCAAGTTCCACCAATCTATGGGCAAGACTCCTTAATAAACCAGATCAGAACAAGTCTACATACACAAACTCTAATGACCATGAATCTTTCCATGCGGTGTAAGTGATATGTGGCTCCCCACCTCAGCAGTAACAAAGAAACAACCTCCCTCAACCTGGTAACTCTAATGCCTCAGTCTAGCAACTCTTTCCTCGAGAAGCGGGGTATTCCCTTCTAAGTTCAAGTGCAACCAGCTCAAGAAGAGGGGTAGAAGTATAGAGTTTTGGAAGCTTAGCCAGTGTAGCTAAGTCTTCCGCTGCAAGCTTCATGAGATGTAACATTGATACCATAAGCTTTTGCTTTATTTGACTATGTACACTCCGGTGGGGTTATTAAATTTTCAATCCGACCCACCACTTTTTTTTTTGAAGTTCTTTTTGCATTTTTGCATTTTTTTTCAAGAACTTCTGTACAACATATCTACATGGTGCAGCATATAAGAAATTTCCTCTTGAGCCAGTAGACTATCCCTCTTTTGAAGCTTTATTGCAACCCACAGCTTCTGTCTTTAGCCTTCATCACCACTAGACCAAGTTGAGGTGCACTTCCTTCACTATAAGAAGAAGAGAGGTTCCGCCTAGAAGTACTACCCTCATATGCTACCCCAAGCCAAAGGAAACTGCCTCCCCGCCACCTCATCCGTGGAGAGCCATGTGTAAGTGCAGGTGCAAGTCAAGCCATTGTCTTTGAGAGTCATGCGTGTGTTGTTAAGTTCTCTACTTAGGCTCATCAAGATGACATATGCTCATAGCCTAGTGGACTCAAAGAATTAAGTCCTTATGGACCTGAAAAGCCTTAACCCTAAGTCCTATAAGGTTCCTCTTAAAGTTAGGTGGATTAAGATCTTTTCAAGCTCCATTTCTCAATTTAATTCCAGGCTTAGTTTAAATGTCAACTCTCATCCAGGAAAAATTATATACATATATGTACACAAGATGCTATTTACAAATATTTTACAATCATGCAAAATTTTTGAAAAATGTTTTGAAATCATGAATGATGCATGAGGTGCTAGTTTTGCAAAAAGATATTTACAAACGTTTACACAAGATTTTTGCAAACTTTTGATTTTCAAAACATTTTGGAAAAATTTTGTACTATATACATAATTTTGATACAAAAATATTTACACAAGCTTTACACAAAAGATTTTTGAAATCATTTTTACAAAAATACTTTGTACACTAGCTATGTATGTGCAAGATAAAAGAGGTTTATGTACATGAAAAATTTTTAAATTTTTGTGATTTTTAGCCATTTTATTTATTAACACACTCACACAAAGTACGAGTTATGGCTAAAGTATATATGAAATATATACACACCCCCCTATACTTAGCTCGAACGATGTCCTCAGAGTGATCAAGAGCGATGAAGAAGACATAACTCGTGCTTAGCAAAAGGGAAGTGAAAAGGAATGGCTAGGTACAGAAACGAATAAATGAATAGAATGAGAGGGACTCGGTGGTTTCCCCCTATACTTAGGATTAACTAATCCTAAGTATAGCAAGCTGTACATGAAGGGAAATCCGAGTGAAGAATATACAGAGTCTGCCCCCCTATACTTAGGGTAAAATATCCCTAAGTATAGGCAGCAAAAACAGGAGCAGAAAGAATGAAACGAATACTCGCAGGTCCGACAATCCCCCCTATACTTAGGGTAAAGTACACCCTAAGTATAGCATGATCACAAGATGAGAAAAGGGATGTGGGACTAAAGAATAGAATGATATGGACAACTGGATCTATACAGGCGGAGGAACAGTGAAAATCAGGCGTGAGATGCAAAAGATGTGAGTCAAGAGACCACATCTCACGCAAAATGAATCGGGGCAACAATAACGTCCCGCGGCTCATGATCTAGAAATGGCTTAAGCCGCTGGCCGTTCACTCGAAAGGTACTCTCAGAAGATAACTCAGATATATCAATGCTACCGTTATCGTGTACCTTTCTGACCAAGTAAGGTCCCTTCCATTTGCTCTGTAGCTTCCCTGGAAATAATCGTAGCCTTGCATCAAACAACCATACTTTCTGTCCAATCTCAAAATGCTTGTGGCTGATATGAGAATCATGCCACTCCTTCACTTTCTCCTTATAATGTAGGCTGTTTGAGAAAGCTGTATCTCTAAGCTCTTCCAAGGTGGCTAACTCTACCCTCCTCTGGTCTCCTACACCATCTGGATCCATAAGAATATCTGTAACTGCCCAAAGTGACTTGTGCCTCAGCTCAACAGGTAGATGGCACGGCTTGCCATAAACGAGGCGAAAGGGAGATGTGCCTAATGGAGTCTTGAAAGACGTCCGATATGCCCACAAGACCGAGTCCAAAAGCTGTGACCAATTACCAATTCTTTCGGTCAGGGCGGACGACTTTCTGTAAAATATTCTTGATCTCCCTATTCGACACCTCAGCTAGACCATTCGTCTGTGGATGGTAAGGTGTGGCAACACGATGGTCTATACTGAACTCGATAG
The DNA here is from genome assembly GCA_037367405.1 of Ottelia alismoides. NCBI lineage: Eukaryota > Viridiplantae > Streptophyta > Magnoliopsida > Alismatales > Hydrocharitaceae > Ottelia > Ottelia alismoides. Next base: position 55,984 of record JAZKJV010006549.1, on the reverse strand, counting down.
CAAGGGCCTTCACCTGGTCGTTGACGAAATGAGACCCCCCATCAGAAATCAAAACTCGTGGAACCCCGAACCGCGTGATGATGTGCTTTCTCAAAAATCTGCAAACTGTCCTCGCATCAGCGGCTCGGGCGGGGATAGCCTCAACCCAACGACTCACATAATCAACGGCCAGCAGAATGTACTCAAATCCCTGACTCTTAGGGAATGGACCCATGAAATCGATGCCCCATGCGTCAAAGACCTCACAGAAGTGAATGGGCTGCATCGGCATCATATCACGCTGTCCACAAGTGCCCATCCTCTGACAGTCAGTACACCTCTTTACGAACTCATCAAAGTCCTTGAAGAGGGTAGGCCACCACAAGCCGGATTGGAGCACTTTCTGTGCTGTTCTCCTCCCAGAATGATGTCCTCCTGCCTCAAGCTTGTGGCAGTAAGTGAGGACACTATGTGAGCGCCTCCTGAGGATACACCGACGCCAGACGCTATCCCCTCCTTCGTGGTAAAGGATGGGATCCTCCCAGTGGTAGGACTTGGCCTTCGCAAGGAAAGGTCTCACGCCTCTGCCTGGGCCAATCTTGTGGGACTTTCCCAGCAACGAGAAAGTTCACAATATCGGCATACCACGGGAGTGAGGTGATAGCAAGGATCGCCTCATCTGGGAAGGTATCTCGAATAGGATCAATCTTCTCAGAATCCTCAGGCTGCTCTAGTCGGGAAAGATGATCCGCCACCACATTCTTGACTCCAGGCTTATCCTTGATCTCAATGTCGAACTCCTGGAGTAGAAGGATCCATCTAGTAAGTCTGGCCTTGGCATCCTTCTTTGACATGAGGTACCTGATGGCGGTGTGGTCCGTATACAAAGTCACTCTAGATCCAATGATATACGATCTGAACTTATCTAGGGCGAACACTAACTGCTAGCATCTCCTTTTCTGTGACCGTATAATTCCGCTGGGCGGAATCCAATGTGCGGCTAGCATAGTGTATGGCAAACGGAACTCCGTCCCTCCTCTGTCCTAGAACCGGCCCCTACGGCAAAATCAGAGGCGTCCGTCATGATCTCGAATGGGAGAGACCAATTGGGTGGCTGAAGGACAGGAGCCTCAATAACACACTGGCTGGAGAGTCTCAAAGGACGAAAGACACTTGTCATCGACAAGGAACTCGGTGTCCTTCGTCAAGAGGTCAGTCAACAGTCGGGCAATCTTGCTGAAATCATGAATGAATCTCCTATAAAAACCAACATGCCCCAGAAATGACCGTAGCTGCTTCAAATTGGACGGTGGTGCGAGTTTTCTAATGACGTCAACCTTGGCCGGATCAACCTCCATGCCCCTGTTGGAGATGATGTGGCCAAGCACCGTCCCTTGAGTCACCATGAAGTGACTCTTCTCCCAAGACAGAACCAAGCGGGTAGCAATACATCGCTGGAGCACTCGGTCTAGGCAGTCAAGACAGGAATCGAATCCGTCGCCGTAAACCGAGAAGTCGTCCATGAAGACCTCCAAACACTCCCCTACCATGTCCGAAAAGATCGACAGCATGCATCTCTGAAAAGTCGCAGGGGCGTTGCATAGCCCAAATGGCATGCGTCGAAAGGCGTATGTACCGAAGGGACAGGTAAAGGTGGTCTTCTCCTGATCCTCAGGAGCGATGGCCACCTGATTGTAGCCCGAGTACCCATCCAGGAAGCAATAATGCTCTTCCCCTGCCAGTCTCTCTATGATCTGATCAATAAAAGGCAGGGGGAAATGGTCCTTCTTGGTGGCCTGATTGAGTCTCCTGTAGTCAACGCAGACCCGCCAAGAGGTGGGTACTCGTGTAGCAATCTCCTCTCCCGACTCACTGATCACGTCGTGATGCCCGTCTTCTTGGGCACCACATGCAAGGGGCTAACCCACTTGGAGTCGGAAATGGGATAAATAAAATCTGCACTCCACCATTTGATATTTCCTTCATGACAACCTCTCGTAGGTTGGGGTTCAGTCGCCGCTGGAACTTGATGAATCCACATTTCATCATCTTTATTCTATCATTTTGGCACCAAAAACCTAGCAAATGCCTGTAAATAGCCTTAAATCAAGCATCTTAGCATTCATGCATTGTGCATTTCAACAGTGTGTAAATTACTGAAATTAAGGCCAAATTATAGAATAAATAAAGAAAAGAAAAAGAATAAAATATTGTAAATATTTTATGACCCAAAACCCCCGAGACCTAGGCAATCTTGATGAATAGGTCGACAAGGAATAAAGTAGGGGGAGATAAGGTCAGAAATACAGTGTAAATACCTATACAATCTATTCATTCTTTATTCATTTTGGGACCTATTTTTGGTTCCACTTTTTGTACATCAAATAAGAAACTTTGTACATGAAAGTTGTAGATAGTTTTATAAAGAAAAATACAAAATTGATTTCACAGAAAAATAATGTACAGACAAAAAGATATGGTCTGAATAAGAATCCAAAATCCCAACTTCCCAGACCCGTATCTCACAAACGACAACTCCAAATGCAGTGTACTCACCTTTAATTGTATATAGAATAAAATAATCTACCCAATGGTGGTGGTTTCGCATTTGGCGGAGCTACGGTCTGAAAGTTGAGTTTTGGACCCACATTGTACCTTGTACAGATTAAAATATTCAACTTATTCTTTTATTCATTATTTTTATAATTTTATATTTTTATAATATTGTAAATATTACTTCTAATAAATATACACATTAAAATCAGAATAAAAGTAAAAAGAAAACTCAAAATAAAATACACACATATACAGAGTATACATGTATTATACCTATATTTATACCTATACTTTTTATACTTTGATTTTATTTAATGTATAAAACATATTAGAAAGATAAAATAAAAATACACTTATGTTTATAAAAGTATTTTATCATTTTAGAAAATAATAAACACAAATAAATAAATTAAAAATACAAAAATAAAAATAAAATACTCAATATGTAGACAATATACCTATATAAGGGTATAAAAGCAACTTGTAAAAACATAATTCATAAAAATAAATAAAAATCAGAATAAAATACTACATAAAAAATTAAACATTTTTTATTTTATAACCATAATTTAATTCAGCCTATTTCTATTTTTTTATGAATTAATAAAGATTTCGTTTTATCTTTTCCCTGGTTGGTCCACGTGGACCAACCAGGAGCCCCCGACTGTTGACCAGGCGGGTCAACAGTCCGTCCTTCGGGTACTGTAGCTCGGGCGCCTGGTTTTTTTGGCCCACCTTGGTGGACTTTCCTAGGTCGCGCCGCTCATCCTCTGCCACCGCTTCCTTCATGGAAGTTGTGCCCCTTCGATCCATCTCCATCGCCGCTCCATCAGATCCACCCAGATCTTCTTCCTCCACCCGTGACACCTCCTCGAAGTCACGTCCTCGCTTCTCTTCAAATACAACCCCCCTTCTTCCTTTCTCGGGTTGAACCGCGAATTACCCACGATCCTTCCCCCTTGGTCGAGCTAAAGGCACCCAGAGGTGACAGCTCTGAGCTCCAGGCTTCCAGGCGTCGGGAGAGCACCTGATCGTCGCGCGTTCCAACCTCCGGCGAAGCTCTGCCGTCGAGGTAACCACCCTCTGGCCCTAGGCCATCGAGGCTGTTCTTACCCTCTCTTTATCCCCTTCCTACTCCTGTTAGTTCTAGGATCATTTTCCCCTTCGTTCCGACTCGAATCGATCACTCGTTCACCCAATCGCTCATCTCGCCGGAGCGCAACTCCGGCGAGGCCCCATAGCAACCCCCTCACCGCTTCCCACCTTCTACTGCTGCTGGGTGATGCTCGGCATTTTGCCCGAGCTCTCCCTTAACTCTTTTTGCAGGTTCAAGCTTTCCAAGGACGCCTGGGGTGATTTTGCGCATCCGCCAGATCCACCTGGAGCTTCGTTGCTCCTCCATCTCCACGGGTGCACTCCGGCCATATTTCGAACCTTCGGATCATCCCCGACGGTAGCAGGGACCTCCAGCGTGCTAGAGGACTACATATCAGTTGCAGATCACATCGGAGGAAGGAGTTCGTGTCGATTCCATCTCGTCCAGCCCCTGTTCTTCGCCTGTTCTTGCAGATCAAGGGCGAGCCGTTGGATCCCCGCCTGTTCTTCGAAGCACACAGTCACCGTCAGATTGAGTGCGCCCTGAGCCATCCGATCGTCATCGAGCATCTAATCAGGGCCACTCATCAGCGAACCGGTATCGGGCCACGCGGGCTTGACACGTGGACAAGTGAAGCCGATCTGACCGTCCGCCAGCGCCTGGGCTTGGGTATTTTGCCATTTAACCCCAGCCATTTTGCTATTTATTTAATAATGCCTAAACATTTGTCGGCCATGTAATTTTATTGGGACTTTTGCATTCTGACCCGCATACTTTTTGGATATTGCGCTTGTGCCCCTGCCAGGGCGCGTGTACACCACGTGAGCCTTGGCAATTTTGTGACCATACCCTTGCGGGTTTTGTTTATTTTGGTTTAGCTCCAGGAACTATTTTATATAGTGTAATATTTTGTGGTAAATTGCAGTCGCGCCCCTATCTTTTCCGATATTTGCAATAGGGTCCCTGCCAGGCCTGAATATTTTTGTGAGCTTGTCTTAATTATTTGGAGCCTCATGTTAATTCGAAAAATTATCAAAAATTCAAGTTAAGCTCCTGTTGCATTTTAGATTCACGGCCTGTATTTATTTTACATATTTATTGCATTTTCATATTTATTAAAAATCAAAAACTCTCATTTTGTGTACTGTCTACCTTAGAAAATACCAAAAAAATATCAAAACACCTCTAAAAATTCCAAAAAAATTATCTAGTGTCTATTTTACTATATTTTAGTGTCAGTCCAAAAACCACTAAAAATCTCAAAAGAAAAACACTAAAAATTGAAAAACACTTAAAAACTTCAAAAAAATATAAAAAATAGTAGAAAAATCCAAAAAATATAAACTCAGCTCCTGTTTGCTCCTGATTTTGTTAGTTTTATTAGAAAAATAGTGTGAAACATTTTTGCTACTGGTTGGTATTTTTAGATTCCATTTTTGTCACAGCCAGCCCTTACTTCCACTGTTAGTCTTATTTCAGCTTTTAAAAATCCCAAAAACACCTAGAAAAATCCCCAAAAATCACAAAAACAGTAAAAAACCCTAAAAATACCAAAAACATTTTATTTCTGAATTTTTGAGCATTTTTGTGCATTTTTTATAAATATTTCACTTTGCCTTGTCTTTATATTGCCTTTACTTCCCTATATTGAAAAAGAAAATAAAAAAAATATAAAATATAAAATCTAAAAATCAGAAAATCAAAAATCAAAATACAAAATTAAAAATTAAATAAAAAAAAATACAAAATTAAAAACCCACAAAAAAATTGTAGTTGCTTGCTTAGTGTAGACACAACACATCACTCACACACTTAGCTTTTGCTAGGACTACACTGCTTGCTCCCTGTGTTCGAACTCTCTGCATACTTGCTTGCTATACATTTTGTGCAGAGTTAAAAATAAATTTTAACTCCACAATGTTTATAATCTGTTGAACTTAGTGTGGGTTAATTGTTGATTTAGTCATTATTTGGTGTGGTCAATACACCGACTGTTGACTCGCCTTGTGAGTCAATACGACCGCACTCGATTTCGGCTAAATCAGAACTCACGCGACGGCTTTGCCCCTTCCTCGAGATAGATATGGTGGGAGCACAACGAGGGACTAATCCCATGGAGATCTGCTACGCTCCATCCAATTGCCTTGCGGTTCTTTTCAAGAACCCCCATCAGACGGGATTCTTGTTCTCCAGTCAGATCGGCAGAGATGATGACTGGGTACATCTCAGACTCTCCCGCAAGGAATCGATACTTCAGCGAAGTAGGGAGCGGCTTTAGCTCTGGACAGCTGGGTGCTGGCAAATCTGGCTTCTGAAGAAGATGTGTGTATGCTGACAATTCTGCCAGATCTGCCTGGGAAAATGATAAAGAACTCTCACAAGCTGGATCTGGAGAAGGCGGGTCCTCTGCATTGTCTCTGATCTGCTCTACCTCTACCTCCTCCTCATCTATAGGCTCAGGTGGATCCAGGTCTGGCATCTGATCATCACAATCTGCCCAATCAGATTCTGAATCCGAGGGATCTGTATCAACTGTGGTGGCATCAGTACCACCGTAGAGCAGGGTGGCCTTAGTACCACCATCACTGATAATCGTGTCGCGATCAAGGTCCGACTCTGCTGACTCAATAGTATCCTGAACCAGGGCTGTGCTCTCCAGACTATCCTCTGCTATCATCTCTGCATCAGCTGTATCTGAATATGAGAGGATGGTCTGTGCTGCAGGATCTGCCCAAGCTGCCTCATCATCTGTGATCACAAAATCACAGTCCTGGTGTATGTCTGGCTCTGTATCTGTCAGCTGTTCTGAATCTGTACTGCCCTCTGAGCGGGATCTACCTCTGGCTCTTTGGTCCTTAACCGTCTCTATTTGTATACTCTCGCCCTGGACGCGAAAGAATACCTTCCCACTGTCATGGTCAGTCACCGCCTTGGCTGTGGCCAAGAACGGGCGACCGAGGATGATGGGGGAATCGGTCAACGAGTCAGGGGTCTCCATGTCCAGCACTACGAAGTCCACGGGGAATTGCAAACCCTGAATCGTGACGACAACGTCTCGCAACAACCCCTTTGGCCTCTTGACAGACCGATCAGCAAACTGAAGGTATGTCCTGCTCTGTCTAAGAGTGCCCAACTCTAAGTGGTCGAGAAGGGTTGCCGGAAGAAGGTTGATTGACGATCCGCTATCTAATAGAGTACGGTCGAACCTCTGCTCACTAATATGACATCTGACATACGGGGCTCCTAAATCTGGCCTCTTGGTCGGCAGATGGTTCTGGATCGCGTAACACGTGGCTTTTGTCAACACATGAATTTTTGCGGTGTTGTTCCTCTTCTTCCTCCTGACTGTGGTCCTGTCTCTCAAGGATCGCTGAAGAAGAGGTATGTGCTGCAAAGCCTCATGGAGGGTCAGCTGGATGTGAAATCGGTCTATCATGCTCTGGCTGAACTCCTCCTGCTCTCTCTTTTTTGGATCTTTTTCTCTTTTCTTCCCCTTCCCCAACTCAAGGGCTCTAGGAAAGGGGATCACAGGGTCCTTCTCAGATGAAGGACTAGGAATAGGCCTAGACGGTTCGATGACCGGATCCTCACATACGTCATACACCACAGTGGGATCAGAAGAAACTAAACCTTTTCCTTTATTCAAAATAGAGTCCTGAGATACATTCATACGAGGAAAGACAACATCTCTATCAGAATGAATATTGGTGGCCTTAGTACCACCTCTAGCAGGCTCTACAACTAGACGTCTTGCGGCCTCAGTACCGCGGGCTGGCTCGGCTCTGTTGGTGGCATCAGTACCACCTCCTTGATATGGTGAAGCGGCGGCCTCAGTACTGCCGGTGGAATCAGCATCTCGGGTGGCATCAGTACCACCGTCATCATCATGTGCGGCTTCAGTACCGCTCTCCTCCTCCTCATTTGGCGCTCTAGATGGATCCTCGCGTTGTCGCTCAGATGAGGCGCCGCCTGCTGGTCTTCTACCGCTCCTAAGTGTTACAAAATCAGCATCAAATAGATCCGACGACATATCATCAAATGAGTCACTAGGAGTGGTAGGCTCAGTGTGAACTACCTGCTCAGACTTCCTCTTCAAGCTATTCGGATTAGGCTCGATCTGTGCAGGGATGGCGGCCTTCCCTCTCATCAGGTCCCGCATCTCCTGGCGGAAATCGTCCATCTCCCGTCTAAATGTAGCCTGCTGCTCTGTGAAGATGCGGGCTAGATCATCCAAGGCGGGGCTCTCATGGGAGCCCGACGGGTTGCCTCTCTGGTAATGAGGCTGCTGGACCTGGTGCTGCTGCGGCTGAGAGGGGTAAGAGGAAGGATGCTGCTGCTGGTGAGCCTGCTGCTCACGTCTCCAAGTCTGTCCCTGCTGCTGGTAGGGACGAGGTACGAAGGATGATGGCTGGTGTGGCTGGTATGCTGGGGGCTGCTGGTGATCTCTCTGCTGGGAGTACTGCCCTCCCTGACCGGCTGGCTGCTGTTGGGACTGGTTACCCCCATTCCCCCACCTGAATCCGGGATGGTCTCGTCGGATTCCAGGTTGAGGACAGTCATACCAAATCCCATTGACATCCATCAACGGTTCCTCATCGTAAGGGGCTGGTGGGAGTACTCCCAAAGGCTGATCCGGCTGATATACCACCATCTGTAAGTCTGGAGATGGTGGTGACTGGTAAGAGGGTTGCTGCTGCTGGTACGGCTCCGCCTGTACAAGGTGAACTTGTCTAGGCTGCTGTGAGGAGCTGGAGCGCTGGGACGAGCTGCGGCTGCCGCCGGATTCGCCTCACGACTGAAGACGGGGCTGAGAAGCCGTCTGTGCCTCCTGAAGACACAAGAGATGGGTCTTCACGTCGCTCAGAGTTTGTGCCATCTGCTCCATCTGAGTTATGCCCTGGCACTGCTTCTTCTCTATTATTTCCATGCGGTCCAACTTCTCGCTGATAATCCCCATGTCCGCAGCGGCCGACTCTGCCTGTGCGGCTGCAACTGCGGACGAACTGGATGGACCTGCATCAACCCGTGCTATCCGCTGGTATTGCACGGGTCCTGGCGGCTGCTGAGATCTCTGTGTGTACAACCGAGTCTGAGACATCACCATATAATTTTCGGCCATCTCCTCGTAAATGGCCCAGACTTGGTTGTGGTCCTTGGCAAAGTAGGACCCGCCGCAAGAAGCATTCACCAGACCCTGAAGCTCTGGCGTCATCCCACTAAAGAAGCTCTGAACTAGGTTCGGCTTGGAAATGTCGTGGTGTGGGCATCTATCCAGAAGCTCTCTGAACCTCTCCCATGCCTCGTGAAACTGCTCGTTAGGGAGCATGGAGAAGTTGTTGATCAGGGCCCTCGCTGCATTCGTCCGCCCGAGTGGATAGTACTTGTTTAAGTACTCGGTGCGGAGCTGCTCCCAGGTGTAAACAAACTTCCCTAAATGCTTCAGCCAGGCGGCTGCTCTATCTGCCAGTGAAAAAGGGAAGGCCATCATCCGAATCGTATCCTGGTCCACATGACGGTCGTGGACAGTGCTGCAGATCATCAAAAACTCCTGGAGATGGAGGTGGGGCTCCTCGGTGGCAAGTCCGTGAAAATGAGGAAGCATCTGCAGGGTATTCGGAGGGAACTTGAAATCCCCCACGATAGCAGGTACCACCACCCAATGGTGCATCAGTGTAGATCCGGGGTTGTGTAACTCCCGCATCGTTCTCGGTGGTCCTGCTCCGGCGGCGGCTGCCGCTGCGGCAGCCGCTGCTGCGGCTGCTGCCTCTGCATCAGCATCAGGAATGTCCTCAGGCTCGCTCTGATCTCTCTCTTCTCTGAGTCGCTCCAACTCCCTTCTCATCTCAATCATGAAAGCTCCCTGATCGCGTAGCTGCTTCTGTACTGTTTCTAATGATGCGATCAGGGTGGAGTTGATCGCTCCCTGGTCTAGTACAAAATGTTCGGGTTGGCGATCATCTGAACTGCCGGCTCCGGCCATAGTGACGTCTGCAAAATCAGATAAGCCCAACTCAGGTTCTGTCAAATCAATTCGTCTTTCCTCGGGCTCATGTCTCTCAGTAGCGAAAGAAAGGGGATCGAGGGAGAACAGGGTGGAATCGTACTCGGGCCCGGAGAGCTGGTCTCGACTCTCACGGGCCAACCTAGATGGTGAAGTAGACGCGCCTGAAAGCGGTGCAGCCAGAGGCTGCCTAAGAGATCGTCTACCCATCATCTTGATCTGGCGAGTTGGGCGGATGGGATCTGGAGAAAATATGATCGCAAAGCAAACCCCCGGTTCACCAACGCAACACAATCTGAAGACCGTGAAAGCTCGGTCAATTTATCTTGTCAATTTTATTGGGTGAACACACAAAATATCAGAGCGCTTACGTGACCTGTTAGGATACCCGATGCTACTCCACCCGACTGGCCCGCACGGAAGAGTCGGTAGTCAGCTAGAAATAGCACCGGAGGGCCCTACCTAGGGTGCGGGTCACTCTCTCGCGCATCCAAACCATACAAGGAGGGGGTTGCTCTCCCCAAGACAAATTTTTAATGTGAGTGTCTTTTAGGGTCAATAGTGTTATCCAGTCCCAATTTTTTTTGTTTTTCTTTTTTAATTTTTTTTTCAAAATAAATACAAGCGGCCTAACGAATTTTCCGATTCTCCTGATGATTAAGCCAAAAACAGAGGGAGAAGACGAAAAAGCCGATGCGCGAAGAAATCAATGATGCATGCAGAGAAAGAAATGCGTACCTTGTTTCCAGCACTCTACATGCAAGTGATCCGCGCAGAATTTAAAGACAGAATTAAACTACCTAAATGGTGCAGCGAGGAAAAACCGAGTCCTAGATGAGCAATTCCTAGCGCAGAACCGTCTAACTCAGTCACTCGCCCTTGATCCAAAGAGTCCGGTCTTGGCCCACCCCTCCTCTTCTCGACAGGTCGAGTTCAGGAGTAGCTTTTCCGGGGCAGGCTCGCGGCGCATAGGCTCTCAGGAAAGCGACCAAGTTATTTTTATTATTTATTATTAGTAGGTCCAATTAACGACCTATAGGAACAGATAAGCAATTAAGTGTGGGGACCCTACTAATTACAGCACAAGCAAGAGAAATTCCTAAATCTAGGGGCTCGAGAGAAACCGCGTAAACACCGGAAAAGGCAGCTAGCTATCAAAACCGCAGAAAAAGCCGCGAAAATCCAAATGGGTCCCCCGAGCACACCGGTACTCGGCGAAACAGACCCGCTAAGTTACAAGTGTCCACAAATGTCCAAGTTCTAACTTATTACAAAAAATATTGTTCTCTCTCAAAATAAAATTCTTCTTCCTCCTCTCCCTGCTGTTCTTCTCATGCGGGTCCTCAAAAATAAACTCCAAGTTGTCCACGCAGTACCTCGCACAAAAATCAAAGAGAGAGAGTGTCAGAGAACAATGATAATATAGAGAGACAATATGGAAAAATGACTACAAAGCCGTGCTCCCCGGCAACGGCGCCATTCTGATAACCGCCCGAATGACAGAGGTAAAGGTAAAGAAATGGTCGTTGCGACCTCAATCACTCGGGCTAAGTATATCAAGAAAAATCAACCACTCAGAACATGTAAAACTAATCGAGCACAAAAGAGAGCGGTCCTGCTATGAGATTAACCTGGTATAGCACCCAGGGTCGAACACAAGGAGCACAGATTGGCCTTGCGGCCTACTATGTAGTCAGAAATCCGAGAGAGTATTTTTTAGTGTTTTTAAGGGTTTTTATATTTTTTTAGGATTTTTGGAATATAAAGAAAACAGGAAAAGCACACAAACAATTAACTTGAACAATTTATTTAATGCATCAAAACTCAATCAAGAATTCAGACAAAAATGTTTTTATGTTTTTTAGGTTTTTTAATGTTTTTGGTGAATTTTTGAGATTTTTCTGATATTTATTCTAATTGCTAAAAATCAAACAGTGAGAAAAAGACAAGGTATTGTCCAGCCTGGCCCAAAACCCAAAGATAAAATATCTAAGGATCTCAAAGGGACCTGGAGGTAATTTTCCTGTATACTAGAGAAAACAAGGAAAATTTGAGCACCAAAATTATTGTTTTTGGGTTTTTAAATTATTTATTATGATTTTTATGAGTTTTGAGGTGTTTTTAGATTTTTAGGGTTTTTACTCAATGAAAAATAACCAAAATTGGCTAGAAAATCAAGGAACACAAAATAAACAGTAACTAATTTTTATGAAATTTTTAAAAGGGTTTTGATATTTTTTTGGGGTTTTTGACTCTAAACAGTAGCAAAAATAAGGGTTTTTGAATTTTTAAAAAATATCAAATGAAATCAAAAATGTCCTCAAAAATTCACAAAAATTCTACACCATGGCAGGAGCCATGTGTCAAATTTTCATCGAATTTGGAGGTGGTTTGATATTTTATTCAAAAATAAAGGTAGGGCACTGTGCACAGGGACTAAAGTGCAAATACCCAAAGTTCTGGGGGGTCTGGTGCAAAATACCCAGCAAATCACGCGCGAGGCGCGTGTCTGGGGCACTCAGGGACCTATATGTAAGAGAAACAAGTCCTAGGACCTTTTGGTAACTCGTACCAAAAAGTCCAGGGGCTGTTATGCAAATTACCCACTAAAAAGGCGCACATGCGGAAATAAAATGCTCACAGGGGCATAAATGCAAATATCAAAAACTTTTTATCCAATCCGTAACATCCAGAACCACAGGGTTTATATTGCAAATAACCCAATAAAGTTCACGTGACGAAGCACGTGGTCCACGTAGACAGGGGTATAAGTGCAAATAAAGTAAGTACGAGGTCCTTAATGCAAATATCCCAGAAAATAAACAACTTAATTTAAAAATTACAGGACTAAAATGAAATAAAACAAACAGAGGGGCCTAAGATGAATTTACCCCTTTTATTATTATCGACGGCCTGATGTGCGCCACGTGGCTGATCGGACGGTGGAGAACGGGTGCGACTTTAACTCTGGAAGGGCTGGCCTGATCGAACGGTGGAAAGTATTCCACGTGGCAGATCTGACGGTGACGAAGCGTGGTGGAGATACTCTTGGTGAATCGACGGCTGAGAGGAGGACGCGTGGCGAATCTGACGGTTGAGGCTAGCTGGTGCCTCTCTCTCTGCGCGAGCGGTCAAGATCGACCCTCGGGATGATCGGACGGTGGCAGTGCTCCGCAGATGAATGGTTCAGATCAGATCTGGAGCGAGGAGGATGATCTGACGGTTCTGGAGAATCCTGGAAGAACTGGTCGCCGGCGAGATTCGCCGGGCTCGTGCGTGCGCTAGGGTCCTCTGGAGAGCCTTCTGGAGGTCGGAGAAGAATCGCGGAAGGCTCCCGCGTCTGCTGGTGGTCTCCGACGAGCACACCGAGCTCCGAGGAGCTCGAGCGAAGGCGGCGGAGCCGGGTCTCCTGGCTGGATGGCGAAGGGTCTCAGATGACCCTTGTCTTGACCTGAAAAGCGAACCAGAAGACTCACGGGTCGAGGGCAAATTGCCTCGACCCGGTTAGGCGGCGTGAAGGTGCATGGTGCGTCGGAATGGAGAGCTCCGGCGAAGGTGGTCGGCGGAGGAGCTCGATTCCCAGATCCTGTGCGATCTGGGTTGGGTGAATGGGTGAAGAAGATGCGGAGAGGTCTGGCGAAGATGATGGTCGGGTCGGAATGGCAGATGGGAGATCGGAGGTGGCTGGCGACGGCGGCGGAGCTACGCTACCAGTAAGCTAAAAATCGAAACCTACGCTAATCTACGGCCTAAGTGATCTACCTGGGTGGTCGGAGTGACTGGGGAAGAGCAGGGGGTGCTCCTGGTCGTAGCCTCAAGGGTCGTCTCGGCCCGAGGCTCGGTGCTCACGCTGGTGGCGGAGCAACGGCGGCGAAGAATGCCGGATCAGTGGATTCACCTCCTCGCCTCGCTGCAACAGGGGCGATCGCTTGCTGTCACTCTCGCGGTGCCTCTGGAGGTCACTGGGAAGAAGGAGAAGGTCCAAAGATGAGGCGCAGAGGCGGCGGAGGTCGAGATATATATGGAGGCAGGGCCGATTAGGGTTGGGTGGAGACGGCTATGGAAGGCGTGGATCCTTCGGCGAAGGATCTGGCGAGGATGTCGGATGATTGGCGAAGGATCCGGGCACGGGGTTTGCGGAGGCGACAGGCTGGAGACGCGTGGAGAAATCGGCGAAGTCGGGTCGGGCGCGGGTCTCCCCAAAAGGAAAGAGTCCGCGGGGGAGTTGACCGGGGTCAACAATCCCCCGTAGACTAATCAGGAGCTGCCAATTATTGATTTCTTTGTTTATTTATTTTAAGGTAGAAAATGGCCGAATTAAGAAAAACTTAAAACATGAAATATTTTTCTTTTATTTTTTTCTATTTTTTGGTGATTTTTAATTAATTTTTGGAAATAAGAATAATGTATGTACATGATATAGGAATATATACACTATGTAGGCTTTTTATTTTTGATTTTTTTATTGTTATTTTTATACAATTTTATTCCTATTTTATATCTTATTTATTTATAGAATAAAATGAGGAATAAAAGGATATTTTTATTTTATTTTTATCACTTATATACATGGGTGGAATAAATAGTTATATATATTTATATACATAGTATATATACACTGTATTTTTGTATTTTTAATTTTTGTTCTTTTTATTTGATTTTTGTTGTGTTTCTTTTTATTTGCTTTATTTACAAAATATACCATAGAATATTCACGAAAAGTTTTGAAAATAAATACATTTATTTATAGGGTTAAATAAATAAAGGATGATGGTCTATGTACATGGTGAAAGGGCATTTTTGGAATTTTGATTTTTAAATTTTTATTTTGTTTTTAATAGTTTCTAAATATATACAAAATGTATACAAGCATATTTTTGGGTGAGGAAAATATAATTTTATTTATTTACAAAAGTATGTACACATGAGCTCCTATCTCCCTCTACTTTGGCTTTTATGCGGTCAGGCCCATGCTGAGCCCTCCCTTGGGTTAGGTTGCTCAATATTTATTCTAAATATTTCCCTCTTTTTCTTTTTACTCTTTATTCTTTTATTTTTGCACAAAAACATGCTAATTATATCTTTTTACACAATGCATGCTTTTGGTAATTATTTGTATTTACACATATTTACATGTATTTGCAAAGGTTTTTGTAGCTAAAATAGAAGAATAAAGAGTGATGAATGGGTATTCTTCAATTGACACCTGACATTGTAGTGGAAGCACTCTATATTAGTGTTATCTCTCCATCTGGATTGATCTATTTCAAGGATGCATAGCACGAAAAGTCTCGATGTACTTTAAACAACTAATTAGAATAATATAATAGCACATTGTGAGGGTGGGTACTATGTACTAATGTCAAGCAAACCCTAATTATTTATTAGTTGATTGATTGGATTGATAATTTATTTAATATGATTAAATTAATTAGATTTAGTTATAAATAGAGATGTAAATTCCGTCAAAGAATCAATCATAATGAATATGATTCATAATTATTAAGTAAAATTTGAATGAGATATGGAGGATTATATAAATGATGTTGATGGTCTCCTATCAAGTCGAAGGGTTCTGTCACCTTGGATAGCATGCTGGAGATTCCTATGAGAAGTCATAGCCCCGACGTACAAGCACACATGGATCAGGTTCTTTGCTTCTCAAAAGAGTATGATCATATACATATTGACCCCAATATTAATTCCTCTTATTATTGGGGTGGCATAGGATTGAGCATAATGAGTACTACTCATGTTGATGGTTGATTCAATTAACAACGGCTCAACATCACCTTAGGGGTGGTGGGCCCGGGTATTAAAGATCAAATTGAGAAATGCAGGTTGGACTTGCAAGGTAGAATGAGTTCTAGTTTCTTTTTATATGAATTACAATTTCTCATATTATTGGAATGTGAAAAAGGTAAAAAACATATCCCGGATCTTGCTATAGAGATAGTGGTAAGTATATCTCTTGCTTTGATTTTTTTTCGAATTTTTAAAGTTGATTTTATAAATTTTGTATTTTTATAGGTAAATAGGAGATAAATAGCTTCTATTCTA
Source organism: Ottelia alismoides (assembly GCA_037367405.1). NCBI lineage: Eukaryota > Viridiplantae > Streptophyta > Magnoliopsida > Alismatales > Hydrocharitaceae > Ottelia > Ottelia alismoides. The sequence continues at coordinate 40,292 of JAZKJV010006549.1, read as the reverse complement.
TTTTTAAAAATGGAAAATGCAAGAAAATACTAATAAAAAATTATGGTGTGAACAAGCATTATATCAGACATTTACTAATTTTTTTCAAATTTAACAAGTACAGAAGCAATTTAAGAAAAATAGTCACGCATAAAAAAATAAGTAATTTGGTAGGGTATTTTTGTAATAAAATATAAGTACAAGGTATCGCATCCAAATCACCCAAAAAGTTTACCCTTATCTTAAAAATTTTAGACTAAGATTAATTAAATAAAAGTCTCAAGGGCTTTGTTGCAATTGTCATAAGCACGACACTTGAGCCGTGAGGACCTCTTTGAAATATTCAAAAAGTATGGGGTCCGATGAAAATATACAAAAGTTTTTACACTAAACTCGATATTTACAGGTCTTAATATAAAATACAAAAGGCATGGGGGTTACTTATTAATTTAATCAAAGGCATCTCATATAATAGCGGAGAACTCACCACATGGACAATCATGTGCTCCTCCTTACGCGTTACTTCATCTTAATTCAAGGGCTCAGATTAGATCTAGGCATGCTCCTTGATCAGGCGACTCTCGAAGCAACTGGTTTGTTAAACAATATATTCAAGTGTCAGTTGACGAGAGGCCACCTAGTGTGTTGTATAATAGAATTAATCATATTATAAAAATGATAGCTCTTACCAATGATTCTCATGTTGATACAGCCTCGAGTAACACAACTTTAATGATGTAGATGACGATCTTGTAGGAGAGGGCGAACGACGCTCATCTGGTGTGTTGTAGTCATATATTGTATAATCGATCATCTGTCGATAGGAGGCCACATGTGTTGCAATAATCAAACACATTAGTAATATTAAATGAAAGACATTAAATTGTTCAAGAGTTCGTATCAAAGTTAATGCGATAATATTTAATTAATATTTATCGATGGTCTTGTAGGTGGAGAGGGTGAACATTGCTCATCATGTGTGATCATGTACTCTGCAATTGGTTGCCCGTCGACTGGGAGGGGAGTCTACATAATAACAAACCAAGATTAGTAATTTTATAAAAATACATTAAATTTACAGGATTTTGAAACAATTGAGATGGAAACAATAACATAAGATATCAAATATATGCATATATTATTACTTTTACTAGCTCAAATTTGCTTTTTGATATGCTTCACTTTCCTCATCAGAATCATATATATCTTTTTCATGTAAATTGTAGTAGGCTCATGATATTGTTCTGATCAGAATTCTCCATCCAGGTCTTTCAATATCGTCAACAAAAAAATTGGTTCAACCTGATTTGCAAGTACGAATGTTCTTCTGTCCCCAACATCCAATTTTGATTTAAACTAATATAATCATCTTTGTTTTTTTACAAAACTTCTATATTTATTATATACATAAAACTAGTTGCATTTTAAAATGACAACACGCTTGTTGTATGTGAAACTGAATGTCAATGATCTCAATTACCTCACCATAGTAGCCATCCAAGCTTGGATGAAGATGAGATTTCACAATTACACTACACACTGCGTTCTTCTTTGTAAGTCAACATATTTTATTCGAAATCTAAACTCATTAACCATATAAGTAGTATATGTGTGAGAAAATGCAAATGGTCTTTCACCTACGAAATTCCAACTCAAAAGTCCATCTACCATCTTGACAAAATTTGATTTGGTTAACTTTAGACCTAAACCATTGTAAGAAATTACTTACAAAGATAGATTTTCACTGTTAAAGAAACAAATCATTCTACTCTTCAAAAAGATATCAAGATGTTTAATCCGCATTAGTATGTTGCAATGGGCCAAATTCATCTCATTAGCATCTAACAACTTTTAAGTTGTTCCACTTGCTAGCTCTCCATAATATGAAAGAATAAATAAAATACCATCATCGCCATTATCATCATCATCCATTTCATCTTTACTTTCTTCTAAGACGTCAAGGATATCATTTTCATCACCAAGCTATAATGATGAAATTTTGACACATTCTTCAAAGAGATAACCCTCTACTATAGAACCTTCTGAATGCGCCATTTTAAAGACATGATCTTTTAGCTTCATAAGAAATCTCTCTTTGGATACATACATTTATATTGTATCGGTCATGCAATTCGATCTTCATTAACCAAATGGACTATCAAGTGAACCATCACATCAAAGAATGATGGTAGGAAAATTTGCTCCATCTTGCATAATGTCTCAACAATATCGGTCTCCCACCTTATTAAAAGGGTAGGATCAAGAACTTTAGAATAAATAACTCTGAAAAAAAATCAAGCTCCATCAATGGTTATAATATATTATTAGGAAGACTTCCACATAAAGCTATTGGCATGATCACTTGCATACACACGCACATGGTTATCATATCTCTTGAAACCGAGAACTTTTCTCTCAAGTACATTAATATTTTTTGATAAATTTATTGCATAACCATCAAGAACCCGAATTGCTTTTAGCAGGAGCGGAACTAGGAATTTCATCAAGAGGGCCAAGTATACATCTATCTTGTATAAGTAAAAAATGAAAAAATGTATTTTCAAATTATATTTTTTAGTAGAGTTAACAATTTCAAATGTGATTTTTAAACTTTGATAAACTTATCATTTCAATGTTATTTGAATTTTTTAATAAAGTATAGATTATTTTTTCAGTGGTGATTTTCTAATAATTTTTGGTAAAAAAATTCATATTTAAAAGAAAACAACAAAATTTATTTCATTTGCAAAGAGAAATAGAAATAATGAGAGAGCTAAATGAGCCACAATCTCAATGTATATAAAATTATATTTATACTGTTAATATTTTAATGAGTAAAGATAATTTTTTTAGTAATTAAAGGATGGAATTAATTTTTTTAAACAAGAGGAAGGATGGAGAGGGGTAAAGTGAGTAGAGCTATTTTTTAACAAAAAGTGCAACTATGGAATTTGAACCTTGGTTCTTTACTTGAAATATGTAATGCTTTGCCAATAAACCATTAAGCGTTCAACATTAAAATATGAGATTGTTCTTTATATATTTAAACGTTAAGGAGGTGTCATATTAAAAATTAACATTATTATATAAGTGAAGTGTAATAATTAAGGAGGGGCCAAGGCCCCCCTAAATATATGCTAGTTATGCCCCGCCTTTCAGAAATTGTAAAATAGTTTCTCATTTTTCAGGTGACAATGTATAAATTGCATTGGGTAATTCAAATCTATTCTTTGCAACCTCAATTGATGCAAATCACTTTTAATACACAATTATTAAAGGTCTTGTCTACTTCTAAGTGTGTCCTTAGATGTGCATGATAAATTTAAAATGCATAGAATGTTGTCCATGATATTGTTTTCATAATGCATGACATGTAAATTACGTCTAATCTTTAAATCTTTCCAATATGGTAACTCTTGAAAGAATATGCTCTTTTTTCTCCAATCATCCGTTCCAGATTATTTAAAATAACGTCCAAGTGGAATATCTTCCAAACATTGTTGTTGATCCCATATTTCTGTTCCATAGTAACGAATGCTTCATAAGTTTAAACATTCCCCACCTGAATTACCATCTAACTTCTTATTGAACGGACGATCCCTCCATTTATGTTCTTCTAGAAGAAATCAGCGGTGGCCCATGTAACATTATTTTAAACTGCCTTTTAGACGTAAACTATGTGTTCGATGCATACAAACAGGATATGCAATATATCTTTTTGTATTCCACCCAGACAGATTTGCATATTTAGGAAAATCATTAATGGTCCATAAAATTGGTGCTCGCATACAAAAAGTTTCATTTATATATGCATCATATGTTTCAACTCCTTTGGCCCACAAAACCTTCAATTCTTCGAATAATGGTTGTAGATATACATCAACTGCATTTACGGAAACTTTACTTTCAGGTATTAGTAATTGCATCATCACAAACATAGATTTCATGCACATCCACTATGGTAAATTGTATGTGAATACGACGACTGGTCATATAGAGTAGTTATTATTCATGTTCCCAAAAGGATTGAAACCATCACTTGCAATTCCAAGTCTAACATTATGCATCTCACTTTATGAAATCCACATGTATCGAATCAAATATTTTCCAATCCTCGGTATTATCCGGATGGTATATAAATCATTACAATCATCTTTTCTTATCTTCTTATGTCATCACATCCATTTTTCAGTTTTTGTGATTGGTAGAGCTGTTACAACCTAGGAACTAAAGGGAAATATCACAGAATCTTTGCTGACTTTTTTCTTTTCTCCTGACTACAGATTCACAAATATCTTTATATCTTGAACTTTTAACAATGTGGACAGATTCAAGATGGTTATTCTCTTACAAAAATAAAATACAATCATTTGGATATGCATCAATATTCACACAATTCATTCCTAATGCATGAAAACTCTTCTAAGCCTCATATCAACTTTACGGATTATTTGGTGGATTCTTGAATACTGGAAATTAACTGAAGTATATTTGACATTATCGCAGTTGTTGCTTGATGTTTAACTTTTAATATGAATAGGTTTAAGATGAACTTAAATCAAGGCATCTTCAACTGTTGGCAATGGATTCCTCCGCTTCCATAAAGGCTTTGAGAAATTGATCCCTTCCTTTATCAGCCTCATCAATATTGTTCGAATTACCTCCGAATTGAATAGGTTCTTCTTCTACCATAAGAGTATTAATGTCTTCATGTCGCTCTTTGAATTCTACAATTGTTGATTGTTGCCTTTCATCCTCGTTTTGTAAATTCCATATAATGTATCTCTATCACCACCCATTCAAAATAATGTGATCATATACTTCCTTTCATTTATATCTCATATTATCCATACATTTTCGGCAAAGACAATAAATATAGTCCTTGTTAGATCCATATATGTACAGTGCTCTATCAGAATGAAATGTCCATTCTAAAAAATCATAGACTCCTCAATTATATACTTCAATATACGAGCATCGCTTAGTCAACCAAATCTTGTCCATCTACATAAAGTATATAAATCCATCATTTTTCATAATAGGAGAAACTATAATAAGGGTATGTCGTTGATATCATCGGAAATCCTAAAAATAGCTATAAATATAAAAAATTTCCCGAAAAAAAGGATTACAATATTCTTCAATCATTAAATAAGAAATAAATACACATTTATTTGAAAAATGAAATGAATGCCAGGGATGAGCTTTGTCTATGTTCCTCCTATGTCTCTCACACCATAGACACTTTTTTTATAAATTGTTTTTAAAAGATCTACGCACTAAGCCATGGAATCGCTGCCATCCTCTGCACCCAATTTGAGAGAACACACCATTTTTTAGTGAATTGATAATTTAAGTGGACCAAAGATTTATGCCAAAGGAAGAGAAAGGTAAGCTTAGAATAAACATAATCCATGCAACCACTGACTAATGCAAAAAGGATGAATGACTTAGCATAAATAGCAACCCCATTCAAGATGCATATCTATCCGATTTTAAAATCATCCCTGAGAGTAAATAAACATCTATGAAAAATATTCAATTAAAAGTAAAACTTTTCTCTTAAAAGTTTAAAATTACAAAAAAATGGACATCATAAACTTGCAGATAACCCATGCACGCAAGCCATCCCATAATTCCTTCTCATAGCACCACTTGTTTGTCTCCTCGTTCTCCATCCCATCACTATTCCCTTATTCTCTTTCGGTTTTCTTGTTCAGTTCCTCCACATGTTGCTTCGTTGTCCATGAATATTTTTCATCTAACTCATGTTTATACCAGAATGAATGACAAGTTCATTGGTGTTCGATTTTATCTTTCTGAAAAGCCAAAGGATAGCTGCAAAATTTTAGTAGTTTTTTAAAGGAATGTCTGCTAAAAATAAGTAGTTGTCCAGTCATATAGTAGAGAAAAAGTACTTGACACCATTTTAATCTTGTCTGCAGGTGGCTGAATCATCATTTCAGTGAATTGCAGTCTCCACAAGGCAGCAAATGATAACTCAAACAAACCAGTAGCAGTCTGGGTAATCAAATTAAATAAGGGATTTTATCACTTGTGCCTCTCCGAGATATTGCAATATCAGTTATGCCCCTATCTTTTTGATAATATCAGTTGTGCCCCTCACTTCTTGCTATTTTATCACTTGTGCCCCTCGGGTTAGTGACCGTCCATCTACAGTGCAAACGGACGTTAACTTTGAGGATATAAGCGGAATTAGTTTTTTTTAAAAAGGTTTTGCGGTCATTTTATACCCTTTTCCTCATCCTCTTCTTCTTCCTCATCTTCCCCATCCTCTTCCTCTTCCTCCAACCCCTCCTCCTCCCTCTCTGCCCCCGCCCCTGCCCCGCGCCGCCCAGCTCCGCCCCGAGCTCCCCGCACCTCCTCCCAGCCCGCCGACCCCGCCCCGCGCCGCCCAGCCCTCCCTTCCCCGCAACCCTGCACCTCCCCCTTGCCCCGCCGACCCGCCCCGGCACCCCCGCTCCAGGTCCCCCCCCCCCCCCCCCCCCCCGCGGAGGCAATCCGTTCGTTGAGGAGCTGCAAGACATTGAGCCCCGCTGTCATGACAGTCAATGCAACAACCGACCTATTTGCAAAAAAACAACTAAGAATACAAGCATCAGGAATCAATAAACGACTTCAGAATCTAAATTTCACAGTCCATTCAACAAAACTAACAAAGAAGAAAAAGAAGCATTTCCATCACAGTACACAGCCAAGGTCAAAATTCTATTGTGAGCAAAAAAGAAGAAGTAATTCTGCCATAATTCTCGTACGAGATTGAAATCTGACTAAAGAAAAAGCGAATTGGGACCATGGGGGTTCTAAACAGGACTCGGTAATCAATAAAGAACTTCAAACCAATACCATATTCAACAAACTTTACAAAAATAGGAGCTTGCAAAATATTCGCAGCAGAATTCTCCAGCAAGATCAAAATTTGAAAACAGAAAGGGCTCACAGGATCGAAAGGGAAGGTAAGGACGTCATTGCCGTATGCAGCGCCTCATTACATCAAAAGCAAAAATCAATCCAACACGGGAAGGAAATCGAAGTGAATCTTGTTGCATTAAAACCTCGAAAAAATGAGGTGGAATAAAACAAAGAGAGAGAGAGAGAGAGAGAGAGAGAGAGAGAGAGAATTTTGTTGCACGAGAGGCAATCCAGTTAGCTCAACCTGTTGGATCTCGATCGAGGCACGCTCGCAAGATCCGAGCTTTCAAGGTGAAGGGGGAGGGGAGCCTTCAGATTGGGGTCTGCGCTCCGATTGTTATCGGCGATGGTGGTTAGGAATAATGGCAATATCTCTTTAGGAGATACCCACCTCTTTTCGCTCCTGGATAGCAAGATCATTTCCAACGAGAAGATGCGGTTGCCCTGGTTGTTGTTGATCACCTGGACATGATCGTGCTTCACGAAGGCAACACATGCGTGTGTCAAATCCAAATGGATGCCGATTGAGGGTGTTTTCTTTTCCATCAAGCACCCTGCACGCTACATGGTCCGCCCCTGCCCCCGCCCCCTCCCATCCCGGCGTCGTGCTCCCTCCCCTGGGCCTCCCCGTCTCCTCCCCGACGCCGCCCCCTGCTCCTCCTCCCCCTGAGCGGCACCCCCTCCCAGCCCGTCGCCCCCGCCCCTGCCCCTGCCCCCTCCCCTCCCCGGCGATATGCTTCCTCCCCTAGGCCGCCCCTCTCCTCCCCGGCGCCGCCCCCTGCTCCCCCTCCTCTGGGCCTCCCACTCCTTCCGTCGCGGTACGCTCCAAGCTCCTCCCTCGAGCTCCTCCTCCGCCCCTGATTTTGTTTTGACCATAATACCCTTCTTAACCACACCATGGTTTGAATAAACCATGGTTATTTTAATTTTTTGACGGTCAATCTGACGGAAGGACACAACTGATGACGGAGCAAGAAGTGAGGGGTACAACTGATATTACCAAAAAGATCGGGGCATAACTGATATTGCGATATCTCGGAGGGGCACAAGTGATAAAATCCCATTAAATAAACAGTTCAACTAACAGGAACAATGTAAATAGTTCAACTGGAAAGAACAATCTAAAACACGCATGAGAAAAATAAAATAACCAAATATTTCAACTGAATCCTCCAAATGATTTGACTCTAGTCTACTTCTTGATGTATCATTTCACTTTACAAGTTACAATTGGGACCAAGAATATCGGTACTCTCCATGGCAAGCTAATGAAACCAGCATCTACAACAATTAGGAGGAAGATAAGTATCACATGCTTGCATGAAACAAAACAATAAGGAGAAAAAGCTAATGAACGAGCTTTAAGTTGTGGTGTTAAGAAAAAGAGATAGCATTATTGTGCATAACCAAACCAACATAGCTTGTGAGGAATGAGAAGAAGAGAATGATTTACCATCTAGAGCTAACAAAGGAGAGGCGTTCTGCGGCTTGCTAGTGTTGGGTTGGGGCTAGGGAGGGAGTAGTGGGCCGTGCTGGGGCAAGGAACGAATTTGGGGGCGAGATCGGTGACCTTGCGAGAAAGAAGCGATGGGGAGGGAGTTGGGGGCGAGACTGACAGCCGTGGAGGGGAGCCTCGGCGGGGTGGAGTTCGATCTTGTGGGTGAAATCGTGTGGGGAGACCGAGCCGGGGGTATCTAGTTGGGGGCAGCATGTGCGACGTGGGGGGAAGGAACATTAAGGGAGGGTTTTGTTGGAAGGAAGGAAGAGGGTCATTCGTTGGAGGTAGGGATGACTTCATTGGAGGATTTTGGGGAGGAAAATTAGAAAGGGGAATCAATGGAGGGAGGGAATGAGGAAGTCATTATAGAGATTCTGGGGAGGATTTGGGTTTGGGAAATTAGAAAGGGGGGGATTTCATCCACAATATGATAAGAATAATCAAACAAATTAACTGTTAGCTTGATGTCTTATTATGAATATACAAAAAATTGTATAGTGAAATAATTAGTCTTGATCGGTTTGTTTAAACTATAAAAAAATAGTTAACTTTTTCCTCCATATAGGGATGAAAACGAATCAGATATACCTATTTTCATATCCGTATTCGCTTCATGTCTATCGAATACAAATACCGATTCAGATATGATTTGTATATGCATTAAGGAAATCATATCCTTAAAAGTACGAATATGAATTTCAAATTGAATACTTATCGAATCCAAATACGAATCGAATAAAAACGGATCAGAGTTACAAGGATCGAATAAAGATCGAATCCAAATATGTATTACAGATCCACAAATATCGATTCCGAATAAAGATACGATTTGATTTTTTGATCAAAGTTCATAATAATTTTAAAAATAGCATTGAAATATAATGCATCATGACAAAAAAGAGTGTCTATGTGACTAGTGTTCTTAGTCAGAAGCAAAAAGGAGATAGGGTTTAGTAAATTTCATTCACTCACATTCCCAAACAAATGGAAGTTTATTAATATCATTAACATATTGTATTATATAATATATAATACCAATATAATAATGCAAGGTTGTGGTGTAGATTATATTAACTAAAATATATAAAACAATATTAAATGTTGTATTCGGATATTCAGATCTGATTCGGATTATTTAAGGCATTATCATATCCATATCCGTATTAAAAAAAATTACAATCCATATCCATATTCGATTAATATCCGTATATAGATATCTGTATTTAGAAAATTTTCAAATACAGTAAGTTGATATTCAGATATATCCATATCTATTTTCATTCCTACCTTTGTATCCATTGACTTAATTAATTAAGAGATTAAAAAAATAAAGCCTATATGCGGAGACATAATAGATGACTGATCATGACATGATCATAATAGCTTAACATGAGATGAGGTCCCTTAAGGATTACGTAAGAAGATTTTATCCCACATTTAAAAAGTCTCAAAGAAGATTTGCAGTGGCTCCGACATCACAAATGACAAATTCTCGGCACATTACTTAATTTTTTTATTTTATTTTTACAAAAAAATAGAATAATATATATATATATATATAATGGTCATTGCATTTCTAACAATGATAGAATCCAAATCCGATATTTTATTACCTGCAGATATAACGGTGGGATTGAATTATCCTTATGCATGCTAAGTTTGGCCACGATAAAGTTTTGCGATCTCAAATTATTAGTCATGGTAATACTACTGTGGTCAAAAAATATTGATCACGTTAATAGTACTGTAGCCTAACATGTTAGGCCGTAGTATCATTGCAACTAAATTTAAATTACGATAATTTACCGTGGTCAATAGTTTTCAGCCACAACATTATTTATTCTAGCTTGATCGTGTGGCTAATGCAATAGTTTTTACTAGTCTTACCAGATTCGAATATTTTATATTTCAATATATTTAGGATTAGTTAAACAATAAAGTTCCGTGCTATTTTAGTATATGGAGATCATTTTTCCATTCACACCCGTGTGTTTTTCTTCTTTTCGATCGTATGTATGCTCTTGTCTTTCAATTTCTTTTATTATATTTTGTTGAATGTCCTCATTTTACCTATTTGGCATGCCTTCTAACATTTTCATCACAGAACTTTATCAAAATATGTGAAATTAGTATTATGTCCTAGAAGTTTCTATGGTTGACTAATGATAGTTTTTACATGGTGCATAATATTTTTAGATTATATAATAAGGTATAAAATGACAAATACACGTTTCAGGGAGGAGAGATAATATATAAAATAATTACACGTGTATTCAAATCTTTTCCGAAAATATCAAAACTCCCCACAAAATCTCAAAAAATACGGAATTCATATATGATGCACTCATTCAACATAAAATACGGAATTCATGTGTATTCACTGCACTTAATTATTTTGCAAGTACTTTTTTACGAATTTGCTGGTTAAAACCTCATTGCTTAACCGGTCGTATCCTTTTTATCCATAATGTCGGCGCACGATCCATCTATCATGAATCGGATCGGATTACCATCAAACGGGTTGAGTATCCATCAACACCTAACCCTTCCATCGATGAAGTGAAAAGTTATCGCGCTCTACAAAATATCTCATCAAATTTGCCCGCAAATTAAAAGAACATAATAATGTCATTCCGATGACGAAATCCAGAAGAATATAGAGATCACTGTGTATTTCCATTCGCTGATGCGTCAATCCCCTCAAAACAAGCAACCATTTCTCGTTATGTTCCCTTAATTTCCACAACTTTGGGAGGTATTGTATCACCAGTGAACTCATATTAACCTAGATGCTGCTGGGCTCTAATTGTCACCATCGGAGTCCGTGTCATCACCATCTTCCTCATAGAAGAAACGAGGCAGCTGGAGACGAGAATCAGGATGTTGCGCAGCAATCTGTACTTGCATCGTACGACACTGGTTGTGGAACTCGACCTCCGTGATGAAGAGGCGGAAGTCAATGCCAAAGAGGAACTCCGACTCCATGGAGTTTAGGCGCCCCAGGCTCACCGAGGTGAACGCAGCCATCAGCGCGTGTTGTCGCAACTGAGACAGGTTAATCAGCGTTAATTTAAATAGGTCAACAGAAACCGTTAACATGCAAGAAGAAACATAAGCACAGATAAATGTAACGAAAAACTGAAATTTCGATAACCAAATCACGGTAACAACTAATCGGAATAGCCAAATAACGATTTAACCAATAAGCACACCACCTGAATACAATTAATCACAGTCCTTAATCAACTGTGATTAACGAAAGCTAATTTGTGAAGGAAATTAAGGCATGGAGTCAAGAGAAAACTCACTCATCTTCCCAGAACTTGACAGCTACAACGACGGAGGTGAGGATCAGGCGATGGACAATTAAACGGGTCGATGAATACGTTGTTCGAATAGCAGAAACGGGAGATGTAGATGAACGCAGCCATGTAGCAGCTAGGGCTGCATTCGAATTGCTGGAAGATCATCATCAGATAATCCTCCACCGAGAACGTCGGCCTATGCCTGCAGTCGAATCCTGTCAACTTCTTCGGCTGTCTCCGACGCATATCGTGCACCGAATCGACGTCGTTGCGCTCGGCCAGGCTCGCCAATCGGGATGCAAGGACGGATATGAACCTGGGAGCTAACCGGGGCGCCATTGAGACCGGGACTTTCTGAAGAAGATTGGTAGCTTTTACGTGAAAGTTAATTTGAATTGGCAGTTTGTTGAGACATTGTGAGCAGAAACAGATTTGGGCATTTTGTATAATTTTCAAAAAGATAAAATTGTATTATGGATATTTATATGTACCTACGCTATTTATTTATTTGCTATCACACATAAACCCCGTATTTCCCAAAAAAAACTAAGTGCACACCCCAGTAATCTTCGTGCCCATTGCATAACTTGCTCTCGAGTAGGCTGTCCTCCAAGAATTACAGACGACGTTAGAAATTTATTCTTCTTCTGAACAGGGACGAAGTTGGGATTTTCCTTCCGGGGGCTTGATTAAGGATGAGTATTGGGTCGGGTTGGCTCGGTCCAAACCATAGCACAATCCTAGTCCAAACATAACTTGGGTTAGGCTTGGGCTACGTAGATATGCCTGCTTAGTTTTTGAGTTGGTCTTTGGCTTAATTAAGTCCAATTTGATAGAGCCTCAAAAAAAAGTCCAATTTGATAGACTCGTCGGCCCATTCCGAATATAAGCCAAAAAGGGCCCGACGATCCGTCCCATTAGCCTGGTTAATCACTTATACATCACGAGTGGAACTCGTCTGTATCTCGAACCCGAGTCCATACACGCCTCTCTCAAGTCTCCCCACATACCACATTCGAGCTTTCTTTCCCTACGGATTCTAATTCCAGTGAAACTTTGGGGTCTCCCTTCCCTCGAGATGCAACTACTAGGTCAAGCAAGGCGACAACCTTAACCTGCGACAAGTCGATGACCTTAACCCGCGACCAATGATAGCGTGCTATCCCGACCGATCATCCCATCCCATTTACTTGCTCTTTCTTCTTTCATTTATAGTCTCTAACGTGATAAAAATATAAATAGATATGAGGTAAACTCCCACATATTCTTGATCATGTATTTCTTAAACTCAATATATATAATCGAAGAAAATTACATGATTTATGCATGTACATTCATATATAAGGGATGTGTTTCAAAAAATACAAAAATCTAGGGAGATATATACGTTAGGCCAAATTTATATATGTTTTTTCCCTAATATTAGCGTATCAATAATCTATTAGCCATTTTTATCTTCTCTACCGAGCTTGGTTCTTGTGAATATCGCATCAAATCTTACAATTATTGGTATAATTGTCATCTTCGTAAGCTTGTAGCTCGCTTTCTCGTTAAAGTTGAATCTTGTAGTGTTGTAACTACCATTGTCAAAAGAGTTTTCTACAATTGATCGTGTTTTGAATAAATAGCCTCTCCCCCTTTCCCTTACCGTCGTAAGCTTGTAGCTCGCTTTCTCGTTGAAACTGAATTATGCCGACCTTCTTGAACTTCCCCCACCGCCTTCCTCTTCCCAACACCCACCATCGGTGTCCCTATGTTGCCCTCCCAACTCTGCCGCCAACACGAAGGCATGTTGCCCACTTGCCACCATCAGTTTCCTGCAATATCTCCACTACTCCCAGATTTGAATCTGAAGCACACACCCCCTTCCTGCTGGTTGTGTTGTGGGTGAAAGTCACGTTGTTGTATCCCTCTTGACGTGAACCATCACTCCTCCTTGCAGCGGTCGCGTGAAACCCCTCTTTCCTCCAATGACAGCACGGGGCCTCCCTTCGTCCTCCAAATATCAGTGCACCCACGACCTCTCTTCTCCTCCTACGACGGCGAGGAGGCCAACCTCATCCTCAACTTTAGATTGGATAGAGGATGAATCATGTCAGAGATGTGTCTCCTTGTTTGCCAGATAGATGGAGGCATGTTCGACTACGCACGCCGCCTGTTCGACAGAATACCCAACAGAAGAAACCTCTTCCCCAAGGTCTTCCTTGCTGTGCTCCACCTCTCCCTCACACAATACTCAAGTACAGTGTATGTTTGATCTATGAGAAGGAGAAATTCCCAGGGGTGCTCTTTGTGCACCCAGCCACCAACTACCCTCTTTGTTCCCTCGTGATAAAGGGATCTTATTGTCTCCATTTCGAGGTTTTCTTTGTTGCTTAGATGGTAGAGAGGGAAGCAAAGTCTTTACACCTTTGATCTCTCATATCAAAAGAGTACATCTCTCTAGTGAAGAGTATTGTATCTTATTGCAGGGTGCTCTTCAAAAAGACTATGACTTATTTCTTGCTATGGATCAGACCTTGTGGGTCTTCGATCAATGGTTATGTGGAAAGTATATTAAGGTACAAGCAAGGAGTCATGCATGCCATAACGATACCAGTATCACTCGGGTCACTAAGGAGGTTAGAGAGATTGAAAATCGCATGGTTAGCATCCATAAGCCTCTCTAGAAGAGTCTTGAGATTTCTGCTGATATGGAAGGATTAGTCTGTAATGGCGAGCATCTTGATCGGATCTTTAGAGCACTTATCTTGATAGTGAAGAGCATCCCCATTAGATGTCGACTTGACTTCTCAAGCTTTGAAGACATCTTTTGATAAAGTTATTGTTGAGCCAGGATTTGTTTCTACATCGACGATGTTGTTGTTTTTACACGTTGTATTTTGCAGGTGTTCTATCCTCAAAATAGACATGATTGTAGGTATGTCAACAGAAAATATATACAACAACGTCTTATTCTTAGCTTACTCTTACTTTGGGAGAAGATGGCAGTATTGCTAAGCTAGTGGATCATGTGTTAAATGCTCATGTGCTTAAGGTTATGGACCATAATGATGGTTTCTCTAAGGAAGAAAATAAAAAAACAAATCCCAACATCAGGCAATTCGTTCGCAAGGTTGCAGATGGCCAATTACAATTTTTCATCCTCTGGTGTAGCACCTTTCAATGGAGATACAATTAGAGATTTGGATGTGAAGAACCCTTGTAATTCACCTCTGTCTGTGCTAGATTATCCTCTTTCTGAAGCTCCTCTTGCTGCATAAGTTGACACCATTCTTGGGTGTTTCAAGTCTTTTCCTAAAGAGACTTCTTGTGATCAACATGGGTTGAGGGTCCAATACCTCCTTCATACTATGTTGGAGAGGAGTATGTTGTGTCTATGGATCTTTTACATGCCATCACTCTTGTGGTTAATTTATGGTTGGGAGGGATATTTCCTTTGCACTTGTCAGAATTTATAGTGTATGCACCGCTTACACCACTGCTTCATCCAGACAATAGCATTCGTCCTTTTGCAGTCGGTACTATTTGGGGGCGACTAGTGAGCGATATGGTTAGATCCTTAAGCGCATCACGGAAGCGTGAGGATCACATCGTATGCAATCGGGAGTGACTAGTCGCACTAGTTATTCGATGCAACGGAAATTTTTTTTTTCATACGACGAAATCACATGATCCAAGAACACTTCTCGGATCGTCTCGTCTAAACCACAAACAAGTAATAGGATTACCTCTTGAAGCGTGATTGCGATCGAGTCTTTAAATGAAGAGACCTCCTGTATCAAGTCCAATCCGACGGAGGAGACGCTTGTGAGTGTGTTGATGAAACATGTGCTTCTCGCAATCCAAGTTGATGATCGAAGCAGAGGATCTCCTGATCTCGACACACAAGATCCGACGTCTTCTTCACGAGCAAGGCGCACCGATGGAGACGGAGATCCACGAGCAAAACGATCGGGCAGCATAATGACGACGTTGCGACGATGGAGAACCTCTCTAGGGCATCCATGGTGGACGACCACATGAGAGGGAGAGAGAGTAGACGTGTAGAGAGAGAAAGAGAGAGAGAGAGAGAGACTTATGTTCTCTTGTGTGTAAAGAAGAGCAAAGGGGTGCCTCTACTTTTATAATATTTTGGGATCCATGGATCTCAATCCATGGACAACACAATTCCAATGGTTCTCATTGATTGTGTTTCTTTCAATGGCTAAGATTTGTGTTGGTAAAAAAACCCAACAACAATTAATTTAATAAAAATCAAATATATATTAAATATAATTTGATTTATATGAAATCAATCTCCATTAGAGAAATAGGAAGGAGGCAAGCCTCCTTCCATGAATGGAGTGGGCGGCCACCACATTCCATGTAGGACATGTGATCGTCCACCCTTGATACAAGGAAGGTGGCTTCTTCTCCTTTTATTCCATGAGATACATTATCCCATTAATTTCTCCAATATTTGCAACAACTTTTGTTGCAAATTATTTCACAAAAATAAATCCAATTTATTTTCTGAACATTGAAATCAGGCCATTGGAAATTTGTGGATCACATTCACAACCCACAATAAAATGTAAATTACATTTTCAATTTAATGTCCAATGTGAATCCAATTCACATCAACATTTAATTATCAAATGTAAATTACAAATAGCTCTCTCTTATATATTATAAATGAAATTTATAATATATATGACCAGTATGGATATTGCTATCCACATTATTCATATCCATGATAATTAAATCACTTTTAATCATCTTGGATCTCTATTCTCTTATTCTCAAATAACATGAATCATATTCACATTATTCACATCTTTGATAATTAAATCACATTTAATTATCTTAGATAACTCTCTTTTCAATATGAATCAAATTCGTATTATTCATGATAATTAAATCACATTAAATATCAATTTTCTCAATGCTCGGATACATGTATCAACAATGAAATTATCCTTGAACTCTTTCAAGGATAATGTGCTTTCTCCGCGAAATTGCACGAGGACCCCGCCCCCCCCCCCCCCCCGCCGCCACCCCCGATTTCTGGATTCGTTCTTTTTCAACCCTCTGACTTAGTTTTTATTGCAAACAGGTCCCTGTGCACTATGTTCTTGTTTTGGATTTAAATAAAATATCAAATTCAATCCAAATTTTGTGAAAATTGGATACGTGGCTCCTGCCACTGTGTAAAATTTTTCCTAATTTTTGGGTACATTTTTGAGTCATTTTATTATTTTTAAAAATTCAAAAACCCTTTTTTTCTGTCTGTTCAGATTATAAAATCCCAAAAAATATCAAAACTCTTTCAAAAATTCTAAAAAAATTAGGAGTTGTTAATTTTTGTATGTTTGAATTTCTTTACATTTTTGGATATTTTTGGATATATAAAAACCCTAAAAATTGAAAAACCCTTAAAAACTCATAAAAATTTTAAAAAAATCATAGAAAATTCCAAAAATAATAAACTCTTTTCTTGAATTTTCTTCATTGCTTCTATTTTTCATAAAAAATACCGTCATGTTCTTTTAGGACCATTTAATATGTTAAATTGCTCCTCCAAACCTGATCGGACAATGTTGTGTTTTTGCTTCCTTCTTTCATTTTTAGAAAATTCCATTAAAATTATAAAATTCTCAAAAAATTCACCAAAAACAGTAAAAAAATCCATAAAACCTAAAAATTTTTTTGTTGAAATTTTTGCACCATTTTTTAGCATTTAAATAATTGGTTGAATGTGATTGTTTTTACCTTTTTATTATTTTCCTTCATAATTAAAAATCCAAAAAATATAAAAAATACTAAAAACCACCCAAAAAAATTTGTTTTTGCTTTCAATTCATTGTTGACTACTTCGTAGGCTGCAAGGCCAATTCGTGCTCCTCGAGACCGACCCTGGGAGTTATACCAGGTTAATCACCTAGCTAGGACCGCATTTTGGTTTTCATTGTTTCTCTATCCTTATTTGGTGGTCCGATTTTATTTTCTTGATTGATCTCTGATCCCCGAGTGACTGAGGTCGCAACCATCTTAGTGATTCCTTTGCCTTAGTCTATCGGGCGGCTCATCAGAATGAAGGTCGAGTTCGATGATCGATAGGGTGACGGAGGTGGTCGGAATCGACAAACGAAGACGAAAGATGGATTTGGGGCTAATCGAAAATTCGAGCAATATAGAAAGAATTAAGGTTACCTGATGTGCGAGTTCGACTGGGGATGAGCTCCTGGAGCTCGTGTCGTTGCCTCGAGGTTCGTCGATGGCCCGAGGCTCAGGCGCAGCTCTGGGCGGTGTACGGCGGCGAAACGCTGCTGGATCAGTGACGCGGTGCTCCTCTGCCTCTCTGCAACACTCCGGTCCAAGGCTGTCACTCAGAGGAATCGGGTGGAGGTCCTGGGTGGAAGGGGCGACGCCAAAGATGAGAGGAATTGCGCGGCAGAGCTGGGGTTATATACATCTAGGGGTCCGGCTAGACGAGGGTCGGGTGATCAGATCAGAGCTCGAATCCCTAAAACCCAGCCCGGGTGTGGATCTCGGATGATCAAGGAAGGATTAGGACCTGGGGTTTAAGGATCTTGTGATCGGATCAAGTGGCTAAAAATCAGAGAAATCGGGTCGGGGCGACAAGATCCGGCTCTGGTGGTCCTGCGGGGAGAGTTGACCGGGGGTCAACATCCCCCGTGGACCAATCAGAGCGCGCCATTTATTAAAGATTTGGAAATTAAATATAAAATAGTAAATGGCCAAATTTTGAAAAAGTTAAAACATGGAAAATGCTTCTTTATTTTTTAATTATTTTTAGTGATTTTTATTTATTTTTTTTGAAATAAAAATTAGGTATTTACAAAATAGTATTATTATATATAGGTATATACAATATACATTTTTAATTTTCAATTTTTAATTATTTCTTTTTGTACATTTTATTCCAATTTTATATTTTATTTATTTATATAATAAAATTTGAAATAATGAGGTATTTTTATTTTATTTTTATTAATTATGTACATGGGTTAAATAAATAGTTATATATACATATATACATGGTATATATACACAATGTTTATTTTGATTTTTATTTTATTTATTTTTATTTTATTTTTACTTTTATGATTTTTATTTTATTTATTTACATTATGAAATATAGAGGATGTACATATTTTGATAGGATTTTTATTTATTTATTTATAAGGGGAAATAAATAGATAAAGGGTTTCTATGTACAAGGCTTATATACAATGAGGAAGGGATTTTAATTTATTTTTAATTTTCTTTTATTTTTCTTATTTTTATTTTGATTTTATATTTACAAATATATACACGTAAATATACACACCCATTTCTATTCTGAATAAGAGGAAAATAATTTGTATTTTATTTACAGGTATATGTACAAGTGTGAGCTTCCTTATCTCTCTCTACTTGTGTTCTTTTTGTGGTCAGGCCCATGCTGAGCCCTCCCTTGGGATTAGGTCGCTCAATATTTATTCTAAATATCTCCCTCTTTTTCTTTTATTTTTTTATTCTTTTATTTATGCACAAAAACATGCTAATAATGCATATTTAGACAATGAATGCTATTTGACCATTATTGTTATTTACAGGAATATACATGTGTTTTGCATAGGTTTTGTAGCTAAAATAAAAGAATAAAGAGTGATGAATGGGTATTCATCAGGCAATTGTATTGTTCTACGTATAGTGACTTGGATATTGAGATCATATCTCAAATCCAGATCACGGGCCTCCCATAGATGCTTGATTAAATCAAGACCGCAAATCTAATCTTCTCATTGCATCTGAATCACATTCAGATCAATGTCTAACATTTGGACCGAGATCAGATCACTTCTCTATTGAGAGGAGTCACTAAAATCCAGACCCGTTTCATCACTACATAGGAATGGAAGCATCATGGTTATACAATCATTTACGATCACATCACTCTCATGTATTCCCAATACCTATACATCCTGCATACTGGAAGACTCAGAATAAATCCGAAGTATTAGATCAACTTTATACTGTCTACTTCAGGGTTTTTATAGTAAGTTTCTCATTCGATAATTGGGAGTTGACTCGATCATATACTTTCCAAAAGCATATATCACGCCTAGGTCTTGATCATATACTTTCCAAAAATATATATCAAACCTACGAATTCAGTCAAGCTTCTAGAGCAAGACGACCGTGCACGGAATTTGATTCTTCCCAATATCTCATGAGTGAGCTCATGCCTTCCGGTTCAGTAAATGAACCTGTATGATCCTTTGAGAGATAGTATTACTCATATGCCCTTACATACACACCAGCACGTCGGTGTATAGACCTTAATTAGGTCATCAACCTATTGGTCTGCCAAATGTACATACTCAGACATATAGTAACACATCTGTCTCCGGTCAGAGAATGTGTGCCTGTATTGTGACAGCATACGATATAGGACTTTGGTTATCTCGATCTCGTTAAGTCAACTCTTTGACCTAACTTATCTAACACCTCCAAATCTCTATTCCTATGCAGAGGACCTGCATCTAGAGGTCGGTTAGATATTAGCCTAACTGAGAAAGGATTGCCATCTCCTACTTAGGCTGGAGATCATCTCTTAACAATCATTTGATGGTGCTTGATGAGTCCTCAATCTAACTCATTAGATATTCATCCAAGCACCATCCTCTATGATTCAATAATTGAATCAACAACTATATGATCATTAAGATGGCCATGGTACATTGATAGTCTCGAAAATCGGTGTGGTTATATCGACTCACAAGGCGAGTCAACAGTCGGTGTTTGACCACACAAATTCTGAAATTAATCAACAATTAACCCACACTAAAGATCAATAAATTAGAACTAATGTGGAGTTAAAATTTATTTTTAACTCTGCACAAATGGTGTATAGTGACAAGTATGCAGAGAGTTCGAACACAGGGAGCAAGCAGGGTAATCCTAGCAAATTGTGCTCAAGAGTGTGTGAGATGTGAAGTGTCTACACTAAGCAAACAAGCAAAGATGTTTTTGTGGTTTTTTAATTTTTAATAATTTTTTTTAAATTTTTAATTTTGTATTTTGATTTTTAATTTTCTGATTTTTATATTTTATATTTTATACTTTTTTTTGTCAATATTGGAATTTCAAAGCAATGTAATAAAAGACAAGATGAAATATTTATAAAGCTAAGTAAAAATTACCATAAATTCAGAAATAAATTGTTTTTGATATTTTTATGATTTTCTACTGTTTTTGTGATTTTTGGGGATTTTTCAAGGTATTTTTGTTATTTTTAAATGCTGAAGTAAGGCAAAACAGTGGAAAGGGTGCTGGCTGTGAGTAAAATGGACTTTAAAAATAGCAACCAGTAGCTAAAAACTTTCACACTAATTTTTAAATAAAAAGAAGGAAATAAGGAACAAACAGGAACTGAGTTTTTGATTTTTGGAGTTTTCTACTATTTTAGGTATTTTTTGGAAGTTTTTGAGGGTTTTATAAATATTTAGTGTTTTTCTTTTGAGATTTTTAATGATTTTTGGACTGACACTAAAATAGAATAAAATAGACACTAGGTAATTTTTTTGGAATTTTTGGAGGTGTTTTAATATTTTTTTGGTATTTTCTAAACTGGACAGTACACAAAAAGCAAGTTTTTGATTTTTAATAAATATAAAAGTAAGATAAAATCAAAAACTAAATATGTGGCGTTAAAGTACACATGTCCAGGAGCTTAACCCTATTTTTGTGGAATTTTTGGAGTTAAAATGATAGGTTAAATAATTAGAGCAAACATCCAAACATTAAACAGTCCTGGCAGGGGTATATGTGCAATATAGCAAACATCCAGGGGTGTACATGCAATTTTCCACAAAAATATACACGGAATGTTTAATTTATAGCATCAAAAAGCAATTACAAAAACCGCAGGGGCACGCAAGCAATTGACCCACCAGGGCGCGTGACTTGCACGCGCCTGGCGAGGGCTAAAACGCAATATTTCAAAACCCTGGGAGCCTACTTGCAAAATGTCCAAAAAGTTTACACTTGATATGAAAGTTTTAGGACTAAAACGAAATACACAAACGACCGAGGGTATCCTTGCAAAATACCCACCCCCTCACGTGTATAGGTCACGTGAGGTGACGTGGCGAAGGACCTAAGTGCAAATATTGGAAGTATGGGGGTCTTTGTGCAAATATTACAAAACTTTTACACTACAGACAAAAGCTTAAATACTAAATATTAAATACAAAAAGTGCGAGGGTTGGGATGCAAACATTTGATAGTCTCGAAAATCGGTGTGGTTATATCGACTCACAAGGCGAGTCAACAGTCGGTGTTTGACCACACAAATTCTGAAATTAATCAACAATTAACCCACACTAAAGATCAATAAATTAGAACTAATGTGGAGTTAAAATTTATTTTTAACTCTGCACAAATGGTGTATAGTGACAAGTATGCAGAGAGTTCGAACACAGGGAGCAAGCAGGGTAATCCTAGCAAATTGTGCTCAAGAGTGTGTGAGATGTGAAGTGTCTACACTAAGCAAACAAGCAAAGATGTTTTTGTGGTTTTTTAATTTTTAATAATTTTTTTTTAATTTTTAATTTTGTATTTTGATTTTTAATTTTCTGATTTTTATATTTTATATTTTATACTTTTTTTTTCAATATTGGAATTTCAAAGCAATGTAATAAAAGACAAGATGAAATATTTATAAAGCTAAGTAAAAATTACCAGAAATTCAGAAATAAATTGTTTTTGATATTTTTATGATTTTCTACTGTTTTTGTGATTTTTGGGGATTTTTCAAGGTACTTTGGTATTTTTAAATGCTGAAGTAAGGCAAAACAGTGGAAAGGGTGCTGGCTGTGAGTAAAATGGACTTTAAAAATAGCAACCAGTAGCTAAAAACTTTCACACTAATTTTTAAATAAAAAGAAGGAAATAAGGAACAAACAGGAACTGAGTTTTGATTTTTGGAGTTTTCTACTATTTTAGGTATTTTTTGGAAGTTTTTGAGGGTTTTATAAATTTTTAGTGTTTTTCTTTTGAGATTTTTAATGATTTTTGGACTGACACTAAAATAGAATAAAATAGACACTAGGTAATTTTTTTGGAATTTTTGGAGGTGTTTTCATATTTTTTTGGTATTTTCTAAACTGGACAGTACACAAAAAGCAAGTTTTTGATTTTTAATAAATATAAAAGTAAGATAAAATCAAAAACTAAATATGTGGCGTTAAAGTACACATGTCCAGGAGCTTAACCCTATTTTTGTGGAATTTTTGGAGTTAAAATGATAGGTTAAATAATTAGAGCAAACATCCAAACATTAAACAGTCCTGGTAGGGGTATATGTGCAATATAGCAAACATCCAGGGGCGTACATGCAATTTTCCACAAAAATATACACGGAATGTTTAATTTATAGCATCAAAAAGCAATTACAAAAACCGCAGGGGCACGCAAGCAATTGACCCACCAGGGCGCGTGACTTGCACGCGCCTGGCGAGGGCTAAAACGCAATATTTCAAAACCCTGGGAGCCTACTTGCAAAATGTCCAAAAAGTTTACACTTGATATGAAAGTTTTAGGACTAAAACGAAATACACAAACGACCGAGGGTATCCTTGCAAAATGCCCACCCCCTCACGTGTACAGGTCACGTGAGGTGACGTGGCGAAGGACCTAAGTGCAAATATTGGAAGTATGGGGGTCTTTGTGCAAATATTACAAAACTTTTACACTACAGACAAAAGCTTAAATACTAAATATTAAATACAAAAAGTGCGAGGGTTGGGATGCAAAATACCCTCGCTCGGGCGATCTGCAGGTGACGCGTGGCGCGAATCCAACGGCTGGTGGCGGGAGGCGATCCAGCGTCGGGGAGCACGCCACTTATCCACGTGGCAGCACGGGAACGGCCGATGACGGTTGGTGTCGACGTCTGAGATTAGATCTCAGAAAGAGATCCGACGGCGGTTGGGCTGGGAAGATCGGACGGCCGACACGCGAACTGGAGCTCCGCCTCGATCCAACGGTGCTGAAGCCCGGAGCAAGAACCGCGACGAACTCCGGCGAGCCGAGGTTCGCCGAGGTCAAGCTCCGTCTCCGGCGAGCTTTTTGGCTTCAAAAGAGGGCTGGAGCTTCCTCGGGTCTTCGTCTATCTCCTGGGGGCACCAAAAATGCACGGCGGTGGCCGTGCCGCTCGCAGGTGGTCGGCGGAGCTGGAGAGCTCAACTGATCTCCGGCGAACCTCAAAAACGCGCCCAGGCGCGAGTCAACGTGCTTGGACCCTGCAAAAGGTGTTAGAAGGTCCAGGGCAAAGTGCCTGGACCTTGGGTGGACCTAATCGATACGCGAGGGGGAATGGTCGACGGTGGCCGGAGGTGCGCTCCGGCGATGATGCTTGGCGTGGTGAAATACGCGATGGAACTTATAATCTTTTTGGGGTTTTCGAAGCTTAAGCTAACAGGAATCAAATGGTGCAAAGAAATGAGCGGGGGAAGGCCCTCGATGGCGGGGGCCAGAGGAAAAAGAGTACCTTGACGCCGGCTGTTGGCGGAGGTGGTGGAGGCTCCCTCGACTTCGTACGCCTTGGCTGAGGAGCTGGCGATGGAGCTGTCACCTCCAAGGAGCTCAGGAGCACGAAGATGGCGCTGAAGGGTGGACCAAGGGGACTCAAATTCGAATGGGAAGAGGGGGAGTTGGTTTTAAGTGGTTTGACCCCAGGTGACAGGGGTCCAAAGACCAAGGAATATCTTGCAAATCTTGGGTCCAACGACCAAGATTAAGCTCGGGCGGGTTAGGTAGATGGTTGGTGGACAATGTTGCAGAAGGATGCAACACGAAAAGATGAAAGAATTGGCCGGGAAAAAGCCAAAAAGATGGCTCAAAAACCGAGCCTGACACGGGCTACAGGGGTAGGGCGACCAGTTGACTGGGGTCAACTGTTGACGCCTCCTGGTTGGTCCACGTGGACCAACCAGGAAAAACCCTGAGTTATTATTTTGTTAATTCATTTAAAAATGCTAAATGGCCGAATTAATTAAAAGTTATAAAATAAAAAATGCTTAAAATTTTATGTAGAATTTTATACTGATTTTTATTTATTTTTATGAGATTTATTTTTACAAGTTACCTTTTTACCCTATATAGGTATAATACCTATGTATTTTTGCATTCTATTTTTATTTTAGGTATTTTCAATATTATTATTTTTATTTATGATTTTATAAAATTGTGAAATACTTTTATATATACATATATATATTTTTATTTTATTTTTCTGATTTGTTTTGTATATTTAATAAAATACAAATGTCTGGTATATAGGTATAAGTATATGTATAATACCTATGTAGTCTTTATACAAGTATTTTTATTTGTGTTTTATTTAAGTTTTTATTCTGATTTTAATGTTCACAATTATTATAAGTAATATTTACAACATCATAAAAAATATAAAATAATAAAATAATAAATAAATAAATTGAATATTTTAATATGTACAAGTATACAATGAGGGCCCAAAACTCAACTTTCAAACTGTAACTCCGCCAAATGCGAAACCACCACCATTAATTAGATTATTTTCTTCTATATACAATTAAAGGTGAGTACGCTGCATTTGGAGTTTTTATTTGTGAGATACGGGTCTGGGAAGTTGGCATTCTGGAATTTTATTCAGACCATAACTTTTTATCTGTGCATTATTTTTCTGTGAAATCAATTTTGTATTTTTCTTTATTAAATTATCTACAACTTTCATGTACAAAGTTTATTTATTTGATGTATAAAAAGTGGAACCAAAAATAGGTCCCAAAATGAATAAGAAATGAATTAATAAATATAGGTATTTGGCCCTTATCTCCCCCTACTTTATTCCTTGTCGACCTATTCATCAAGATGCTTAGGTCTCGGGGGTTTTGGGTCATAAAATATCTACAATATTTTATTCTTTTTCTTTTCTTTATTTATTCTATAATTTTGGCCTTAATTACAGTATTTTATACACTAATTGAATGCACATGTATGAATGCTAAGATGCTCGATTTAAGGGTATTTACAGGCATTTGCTAGGGTTTTTGGTGCCAAAATGATAGAATAAAGATGATGAAATGTGGATTCATCATCCCCCTATACTTTACCTTTGCTAGTCCCTAGCAAACACTTATGCAATAAGTGCTGAAAGAAAAAGAAAGAAAAGAAAAAGAAGAAAGTTGGATTAAGTTTGATTATTAAACTTGTCTTCATACAATCAAAGTGTGGAGCTTAAGTCGGACCTTGAGAATTTTAGTGCGGTCGGAACCTTAATGGGAACCGAATTTGAAATCCAACAGTCCTTGAGAATCCAAAAACTCTGTCCAAGTCTCCTCAATAGCCAGGTCAAAAATACTTCAACTCATACGCAAACTCTTATGACTATGAATCTGACTTGTACAGTGTAAGTGATATGTAGCTCCCCACTTCAGAAGTGACAAAGAGACAACCTCCCCCAACCTGGTAACTCTAATGCCTCGGTCTAGCAACTCTTTCCTCGAGAAGCGGGGTATTCCCTTCTAAGTTCAAGTGCAACCGGCTCAAGAAGAGGGGGAAGAAGTATAGACTTTTGGAAGCTCAGCCAGTGTAGCCAAGTCTCCCGCTGCAAGCTTCATGAGATGTAACATGGATACCATAAGCTTTTACTTTATTGGACTATATACACTCCGGTGGGGTTATTAAATTTTCAATCCGACCCACCACTTTTTTTGGAGTTCTACTTTTTTTTTTTCAATTGCATCTGTACAACATATCTACATGGTGCAGCATATATACAAGAAATTTTCCTCTTGAGCCAGTAGACTATCCCTCTTTTGAAGCTTTATTGCAACCCACGGCTTCTGTCTTTAGCCTTCATCACCACTAGACCAAGTTGAGGTGCACTTCCTTCACTATAAGAAGAAGAGAGGTTCCGCTTAGAAGTACTACCCTCATATGCTACCCCAAGCCAAAGGAAACTGCCTCCTCACCACCTCGTCCGTGGAGAGCTATGTGAAAGGTGCAGGTGTCCAAGTTAGGTCATTATCAACAAGAGTCGTGCGTGTGCTCCGAAATACTCTACTTAGGCAGTCAAGAATCCATTGAACCAAGTCTCCTGATCCTCAAAGAATTAAGTCAACTAGACCTGAAGTACCTCAAACCCAGTTCCTATAAGGTTCCTGTTATTAGGTAGATTTTAAGGTCCAATCAAGCTCCAATCTCCGGATTTTACTTAGACTTGTTCAACTATCAAACTCAATCCGAAGAATGCTCATGCTATGCAAATGCAATGCAGAAAATATTTTTGTGATGCAATTTTCAAGATTTTGAACTTTTTATGGATTTTTGAAAAGATGATGCATGTGTATGCAGATGCATTTTTTTTGTATTTTTCAAAAAGATTTTTCAGATGTTTTTGGATTTTAATTTTGCAAATGTTTTTGGGATTTTTGAAAACAAAAAGTTTTGGCTAAAAACTAGGTGAAAATTATGTACACGGGCGTGCTTCTTATATTTACTAGAAGTGGATTTTAAGAATTTACAAGGGTAAGTGGTCAGTTTTATACATATATATAGGTAGTGGATTTTGGTGTGATGTTAGTATTCCTCAAACTTATTTGACACAAGCTTTTTACACAATTTTTGAAAACTATAGTCCAAAATAATTTTCACAAACATTTTACAAACATGTACACACATTTGAAACTCATTTTGCAAAGGCTTTCAAAACAGTATATATAGATTTTTCACATATTTTTGCAACCATTTTTCAAACCATTTGCAATTCATTTTTCAAATCTTTTATTTCACATAAAGAAAATGAATTTTACAAATCACACATTTTTACAAAGGTTGAAAACATATAACAAAATATTTTCAAAAATAGTTTTCAATAGATGTTCACAAAGATTTTCAAACTATTTTTCAAACATTTTGCAAAAAACATTTTCACCTGATTTATTAATCAGTATATACAAAAAGAATCTGAGGAATAACCACATCTTTTTATTAAGGATTTTAAATGAATTTTTAAAGAATTATTAGCCATATTTTTAAGAAAATACGAAAGTACGAGTTATGGCTAAAGTATATACGTAGTATATACGACCCCCCTATACTTAGCTCGAGCTATGTCCTCATAGATCAGAGAGAAAAGATAAGACATAACTCGTACTAAGTATAGGCAAGTCTAAAGAATGAATGAATCAATGAATGAGAAGTTGACCGTCCCCCCTATACTTAGGATCAAATAATCCTAAGTATAGCAGACTGTACACAACGCTGGGAGGGTCAAGGGTGGGAATGAACAGATCGTACTCAGATTGTCTCCCCCTATACTTAGGGTAAGATATCCCTAAGTATAGACAAGAAGAGGAGACAATGGAGAGGATCAAAGAATGGAAATACTCGGGGTGCACACCCCCCTATACTTAGGACAAAGTACGTCCTAAGTATGGAAAACTGTCTACAAGGGCGGCACCTTTTTGATAGATAAAGAAGATAGAGGTGGAAAAGAAGAAAAGAAGAAAAGAGGAAAATAAATTAACAGATGAAAGTGATATGAACAGATGGATCTGTACAGCGAAAGATGGAATTGATCACCGTGTATGAGATGCAGATGATGTGAGTCAAAAAGTACATCTCATACCAGAAGAATGGGGGCAACATCAATGGTCGGCGGATCATGATCAAGATATAGTTTCAGGCGTTGACCATTGACGCGGAAGGTAGAGGAAGATGACGGTTCGGATATGTCGATGCTGCCATTGTCATGTACCTTCCTAACCACATAAGGTCCTTTCCACTTGCTCTGCAATTTCCCCGGGAATAATTTCAGCCTGGAATCAAACAACCACACTCTCTGATCAGGCTCAAATTGTTTATGGCTGATATGCGAATCGTGCCATGTCTTCACTTTCTCTTTGTACTGTAAGCTATTCGAAAAGGTTGTATCTCTAAGTTCCTCCAGGGCTGCCAATTCTGCTCTTCTCTGTTCTCCTATACTCTCGGGATCTAGAAGCAACTCAGTAACTGCCCAAAAAGATTTATGCTTGATCTCCACTGGCAAATGGCACGGCTTGCCATAGACGAGACGAAAGGGAGATGTCCCCAATGGATTCTTGAAAGATGTCCGATAAGCCCATAAGACCGAGTCCAAAAGCTGTGACCAATCCTTTCGGTCTGGGCGGACAACTTTCTGCAAGATAGTCTTTATCTCCCGATTCGATACTTCGGCAAGACCATTAGTCTGAGGGTGATAAGGAGTGGCAACCCGATGGTCAATGCCGAACTCGTCTGCAAGGGCCCTGACTTTGTCATTGATGAAGTGAGACCCCCCATCTGAAATCAAGACTTTAGGTACCCCGAACCGTGAAATGATATTTTTCCTCAAGAATTTGCGCACGGTTTTCGCATCTGCGGCTCGGGCGGGGATGGCCTCAACCCATCGGCTGACATAATCTACAGCGAGCAAAATGTGCTCGAATCACTGACTTTTAGGAAATGGGCCCATGAAATCAATCCCCCATGCATAAAAAACCTCACAGAAGTGAATGGGTTGCATGGGCATCATGTCTCTCTGTCCACAGGTTCCCATTTTCTAGCAGTCAGTACATCTTTTCACGAACTCATCAGAACCCTTGAAGAGAGTAGGCCACCATAGGCCGGATTGAAGCACCTTCTGTGCTGTCCTTTTTCCAGAATGATGTCCTCCTGCCTCAAGCTTGTGGCAATATGTGAGGACGCTTTGCTGCTCTTCTTGAGGAATGCACCTCCTCCAGATACTATCCCCTCCTTCATGATAAAGGGCGGGATCCTCCCAATGATAAAACTTGGCCTTAGCTAGGAAGGTCTCAAGTTTCTGCCTGGGCCAACCCTGAGGGACTGTCTTGGCAACAAGATAGTTTACAAAGTCAGCATACCATGGGAGTGAGGTGACAGCCAAGATCGCCTCATCTGGAAATGTCTCTGAGATAGGTGCGCTGGGCTCAGATTCCTCAAGATTCTCCAATCTGGAGAGATGATCCGCCACCACATTCTTGACTCCAGGCTTGTCCTTAATTTCAATATCAAATTCCTGGAGTAGAAGGATCCATCTGGTGAGACGTGCTTTGGCATCCTTCTTAGCCATTAAGTACCGGATGGCGGTATGATCAGTGTAAATGGTTACTCTAGATCCGAGAATATATGATCGATACTTATCAAGAGCGAACACTACGGCCAGCATCTCTTTCTCAGTCACTGTGTAATTCCGTTGCGCGGCATCCAAAGTCCGGCTGGCGTAGTGAATGGCAAATGGTAAACCATCCCTCCTCTGTCCGAGTACTGCCCCAACGGCAAAATCTGAAGCATCCGTCATGATCTCGAATGGGAGAGACCAATCAGGTGGCTGAAGGACAGGAGCTGAAACAACCATGTTCTTGAGAGTCTCAAATGATTCAAGACACTTATCATTAACAATAAACTCGGTGTCTTTGGTCAGCAAGTCAGTGAGCGGTCGGGCAATTCGACTGAAGTCCTGAATGAACCGTCGGTAGAAACCGACATGCCCCAGAAAAGACCGTAACTGACGCAGATTGGACGGCGGATTGAGTTTTCTGATGATGTCCACCTTAGCCGGATCGACCTCCATGCCCCAGTTGGAGACGATATGACCAAGGACCGTCCCTTGAGTCATCATGAAATGACTCTTCTCCCAGGATAAAACAAGGTTAACCTCAATGCAGCGCTTGAGCACACGGTCTAGGCAGTCAAGACAAGCGTCGAACCCGTCACCGTAGACCGAGAAGTCATCCATGAAGACCTCTAAACAGTCACCCACCATGTCCGAGAATATGGACAACATGCACCTTTGGAATGTCGCCGGAGCGTTACATAGACCAAAGGGCATCCGTCTGAAAGCATAAGTCCCAAACGGACAGGTGAATGTCGTTTTCTCCTGGTCTTCGGGCGCAATGGCCACTTGATTGTATCCAGAGTACCCGTCAAGAAAACAGTAATGACTCTTCCCAGCTAGCCGCTCGATAATCTGATCAATGAAGGGCAGCGGGAAGTGATCCTTCTTGGTGGCCTCATTCAATCGTCTGTAGTCCACACAGACCCTCCAAGAAGTTGGTACTCTGGTAGCGATCTCCTGTCCAGACTCATTGACAACTGTAGTGATACACGTCTTCTTGGGTACCACATGTAGCGGACTTACCCATTTGGAGTCGGAGATGGGATAGATAAAATCGGCGCTCCACCACTTGGAAATTTCTTTCATGACTACGTCTCGAAGATTAGGGTTCAGCCGTCGCTGGAACTCACGCGACGGCTTAGCGTTATCCTCGAGATAAATGTGGTGGGAGCAAAGATTTGGGCTCAGCCCTTGGAGATCTGCTATACTCCAACCGATTGCCTTGCGGTTCCTTTCAAGAACCTCCATCAGACGAGATTCTTGTTCTCCAGTCAAATCTGCTGAGATGATGACTGGGTGCATTTCTGGCTCACCCGCAAGGAATCTATACTTCATTGACTGCGGAAGAGGTTTCAGTTCTGGACAACTGGGAGGTGGCAGATCTGGCTTCTGATATGTCTGTGTAAATGCTACCAGGTCTGCATGGGAGAACTCTCGCTTTGCATGAAGTGCTGACGAAGGGCGGCCTGATGGATCATCAATAAACTGCACTGGCTCGCACTCTGTCATGACTGCTGGCTCAGAAGGAATCAGACAAGGCAAATAATCATCAAAGTCATCCCAGTCAATGTCTGAATCCGAGGGATCAGAAGACGATGAGCAAGAATGGAACTCATCTGCACCACTCATCACAACACTGTCAGCTTCAGATGTATCCTCCTCCAGGGATGTGCTCTCCCGGCTCTCGACTGCCATGAGCTTGAGATATAGTGAATCTGTAGGCAAGGCGAGGGTCGGTGCTACAGGATCTCTCCAGTTGGATTCATCATCAGTCATCTCAAAATCACAGACCTGGTGGATGTCTAACTCCTCCTCTGTCATCTGCGCTGCTTCGCTGGACTGCTCGGAGCACTCTAACTCTCTAGCTCTGATTTCTTCGATCGTCTCTATTTGTATGGATTCGCCCTCTACGCGAAAACATACCTTCCCACTATCATGGTCGGTCACCGCCTTGGCAGTGGCCAAGAATGGACGTCCGAGAATGATGGGGGCATCAGCTACCGACTCAGGGATCTCCATGTCCAACACAACGAAATCCACGGGGAATTTCAGGCCCTGAATGGTAACGACCACGTCTTTCAATAACCCCTTCGGCCTCTTAATCGACCTATCAGCAAACTGAAGGACCGTTCTGCTTCGAAGAAGAGGGCCAAACTCGAACTGCTTGAGTAAAGCTGCCGGAAGGAGGTTAATTGAAGAGCCGCTGTCTAATAGAGTACGATCAAACTGCTGCTCCTGAATTTCGCATCTGACATAGGGAGCTCCTACGTCTGGTCGCTTGGCTGGCAGCTTGTTCTGGATGATGCAACATGTGTCGTGAGTGAGCATATGGATTTGATCTCTGTGCCTCTTCTTCCTTCGAACAGTAGTTGTCTCTTTCAAGTTCTTTTTGAAGAAGGGGATATGCTCAAATGCTTCTCGTAGAGTCAGCTGGATATGAAATCTGTCAATCATTTCGTTGCCGAACTCTACCTGCTGGTTCTTTTTTGGATTTTCCTTTTTGTTCCCTTTCGCTCGGCGGAGTGCGTCGGGAAAGGGGATGGTAGGGGCCTCCTGAGATGGAGGACTAGGCATCGGTACCTGGGCCTGTGAAGACGAAGGATCCACACAACCATCATCATGCAACACATATGGATCCGCAATGTGAACAGAAGCCTTTCCTTTATTCATATTTTTGTTTTTGTTTTTGTTCCCACAGTCTCTAGGTACAGAATGTGGTAACATCACAGTTGATGGCTCGACAAAAGTAGATGTGGTGGCTTCAGAACCACCACTAGCACCGGTCTTCGCGGCATCAGCACCGCGCTCTGATTCATCATCCAAAATGGTGGCATCAGCACCACCGTCTGTATCTGGTATCACGACGGCATCAGCACCGTCGTCCTGGACTCCATCATTGGTGGCATCAGAACCACTGTCTTCAATATCATCATGCGCGGCATCAGCACCGCTCCTCTGCTCCTCTGGCGCTCCTGATTCTGTGTCTGGCTGTCGCTCAGAAGAGGCGCCGCCGGCTGGCATCCTACCGCTCCTAGTAGTAACAAAATCAGCATCATAATAGGAATAAGACTTGTCACTCAAATAATCACTAGGAGAGGTATCCTCGGTGAACTCTACCTGCTCAGATTTTCTTTTAGATTATTAGGGTTAGGTTCGATCTGAGCGGGTATGGCGGCCTTGCCTTTCATGATGTCCCTCATCTCCTGCCGGAATTCATCCATCTGTTGCCTGAAAGAAGCTCGCTGTTCAGATAGCAAGCGGGCAAGATCATCAAGGGCCGGGTTCTCAAAGGCTGGACCATGAGAACCGGATGTCTGTCCCTGCTGGAAATGGGGCTGCTGCTGTTGGTGTTGCTGATGATACTGGGGGGAAGGCTGGTGATAAGACTGCTGAGGCGGCTGTCGCTGCCTCCACTGCTGTCCCTGATAGGAGGGACGAGGACCACTCTGATACTGAGATGTCTGGGCATACTGGGGCTGCTGGTTGTACTGCTGTGGCTGGCTGTTCTGTTGTCCTTGAGCAGGAGGGTGCTGTTGGGATGATGATCCACCATTGCCCCAACGGAATCCGGGGTGATCCCTACGAATTGCGGGCTGAGGGTACCGGTCGTACCAAATCCCGTTGACTTCCATCAACGGTTCCTGCTCGAAGGAGGGTGGAGGAAGAACTGCCAGTGGCTGCTCCGGCTGATAGACCACCATCTGCGTGTCCTGAGATGGTGGTTGCTCTGGATGGTACTGCAGCAAGGGCATCGGCTCTGCCTGAATGTGATTCACCTGGCGGTATGAGGTAGAGGCCTGGTTGGGATTGCTGCTGCTGGAAGCAGCCTGTGACCTGGGAGGCTGTTGAGAATGGGCTTGTGCCTCCTGAATACACAGATCCTGGGTCTTCAGGTCACTCATGGTTTTGGTGAGAAGGTCCATCTGGGCTAGACCTTGATTCTGCTTCTTCTCGAGGATCTCCTTGCGGTCCAACTTTTCACTAATTATGCCCATGTCGGCTGCTGCTGATTCGACTTGGGCTGCGGCTACCGACGTTGTATTAGGATCGGCATCGATGCGTGCGATCCTCTGGAATGATCCTGCTCCTTGCGGGGGCTTCTGCTGTGTATAGACACGGGCTTGGGCCATCACAGTAGAGTTTTCTGCCATGCCTTCGTAGATGGCCCAGACGTCGTCTTCTCCCTTGGAGAAATAGGACCCACCGCAAGAGGCGTTCACTAGCCCCTGCAGCTCCGGTGTCAGCCCACAGAAGAAACTCTGCACCAAGTTGGGCTTGGATATATCGTGATGTGGACACCGGTCAATGAGCTCTCTGAATCGATCCCATGCTTCGTGGAACTGTTCATTTGGGATCATGACGAAGTTGCTGATCATGGCTCGAGCTGCGTTGGTCCGGCCGAGAGGATAGTATTTCTTCAAATATGCGGTCCGGAGATCTGCCCAAGTATCGGCGAATCGCCCTAGATGCTTGAGCCAATATGCGGCTCTATCAACCAATGAGAATGGGAAGGCGATCATCTTGATGGTGTCCTCGGTCATCATCCGATCATGGATGGTACTGCAAATCATCTCGAATTCCTGGAGGTGGAGGTGCGGCTCTTCGGTCGGCAACCCATGAAATTTGGGCAGAAGCTGGATCGTATGGGGCCGAAGCTCGAAATCTCCGTGGATTGGCGGGAGTCTGATCCACCGGTGAGTGAGGGATGCAGCTGGGTTGTGCAACTCCCTCATAATGGTCTGTGGCGGTCTCTCAGCGTCTGGATCGGCTCCTCCTGCATCAGGTCCTCCTCCTCCTCCACCTTCTCCGCCAGCTCGGTTCTCTCTCATCTGAGCTATCTCCCTCATGAGATCACCCATGAATGTACCCTGATCACGGATCTGCCTCTGCATGGTCTCCAGGG
Organism: Ottelia alismoides; assembly: GCA_037367405.1. Lineage (NCBI taxonomy): Eukaryota > Viridiplantae > Streptophyta > Magnoliopsida > Alismatales > Hydrocharitaceae > Ottelia > Ottelia alismoides. The sequence goes on along the minus strand of JAZKJV010006549.1, from coordinate 5,478 downwards.
ATGCTAACAAGGAATTATTGATGGCTGCCTGATCAAATAGGAATGGAGGGTGCTCATGATCATCTTCATGCTCGCCTCTGTCTGCCATGGCTGGATTTTCTGAAAAAGCAAAAGAGGCCATCTCAGGTGCTGTCGAATGAGCTGAACACTGTGATGCACTGAATTCTGACACTCTTGGACTGATGGAAGGAGAATGAGAAAGGTGGTCGAGGGGGAACAGGGTGGATGTAAACTCGGGCTCGGAGAGCGGACTCTCCGAGGTTTTCCTAGATGAATAAGGAGGAGTGCTAGATAGCGGTGCCGACAAGGTCGGCCTAAGAGATCTCCGTCCCATCATCTTGATTATTCGAGAAGAGTGGGGATAATGCAAGAGAAGAAGAAGATGATATGCAACAAAATTGTGCACAATTGTGCGGTGTTTTTGATCTTGACCTAAATAAATCTAGCAAGCAAACACAAAGCAGGGGTGGGTTCACCAACTCAACACGTGAAGCCGTGAAGGTTCGGCTTTTATCTTGTCAATTTTAGCTTGATTCAGGAATTTATCTTTTCACGAGTCCTTAGAACGCTACGCCTAAAGGAAAGAGAGTACTACCGGAAGAGTATCCCGTACTTGTCCTCCTCCTGTGTAACCTGTAGCTTGCACTTTTTGAGGTCCTTGTAACCCTTCCTGGATCCCTACTTAGCCAAAGAATAAGAGAGGAAGCCAATAGGCGAAACCGATACTTCGGAACTCGCTCGCAACGGAATCACCCGTGAGCGTGCAAGAACCTACTCGGACGCAAGACGATGAGACAGACACCCCCGTGAAGGCGTGGCCTAGGCTCGATACTTCGGATAAGGTCGATACTCTACACAATAGAGAGTCACCAATGTTGACCAAGCCCTACTCGTCCACGTACGATAGAAGCGCCAATACTTCGGAAATCCAGACGATACACAAGGCAGCCACAAGCTGGGTTTTTGGCTCTAATCCTTACGAAGCGCTCACCTCACTTGGAAGGAGACCTTCCCATGCAACCTGAATACTAGTGAGGGTGTTACTCTCCCCAAGCAATGAATCCAATTACCGATTTTATTTTTGGTCAAGTTTTCTTAGCAGTCCCTTTTTTAATTTTTTTGGTGTTATCGCTTCTTTTGAATAGATTCAAACAAGCGCCTAACGATTTTTGTGTTTTCTTGATCCTACTTTGTCCAAAAACAGAGGGAGAGTAGAGTCGGAAAAGCCGTGCAAGTTGGCACAAAGATGGAAATCTCACCTTTGTGCCTAAATGATGGATGCCAAGTTAGAAGACTTACAGCGAATCCCAGCTCTCTCCATGCGGGATGCAAAGCAGAATTTTTAAACCTAATCTATATGCCGATATGCACAACGGAAATCGTCCTAGAACAGGCAACTGCTAGCGTGAAGAACCACAAGTCGGCCACTTATCTTTAACCTAAGAGTCCGGTCTTGGCTTACCCCTCCTCTTCTCGACACACTCGAGTTCAGGAGTAGCGCTTGATGGGGCTCGCTCACGGCACACAGGTTAAGAGATAAGGGGCTAACTGTTTAATTTTTAACTAAGTCCAAATACGAGCTATAGGTACATGCAAAGGTTATTAGTGTGTTTGGACCTAAGTTAATCGATCAAGCAGGCCTAAATCTAAGAGCTCAATCCACAAAAGAAAGTGAAAAGTGAAAACAAAACCGGAAAATGACAAGCGATGAAAACTCGTCAAAAACCGCGGTGAGCCCCCAAGTGAACAAACACTTGGAAATTGGGCCCGAATGTCCAAGTCCGAATGTACCTGTATTATTACAAATTATAAAAGTCTCTCTCTCACAGAAGTAAAATGCAAGCTAACTAATCACTCTTCTCTCACTCCTGCTCTCTCCTGCCGGCTTGGCCCAAGAAGGTCGGCTCTGCTTCCCAAGGATGCTCCGGATCACCTAAGCAATCCGCCTCGCTCCGCGGTCCCTCGCAAGAAGATAAGAAAGGAAATGGTCAGATGGCTCAACAAGATATATCAAAACTGCAAGAGATAGAAAGTAAGGCTATGGTAGACAATCAACACAATCAAACAAAATGTGAACTACTCGCTGTTGCTCCCCGGCAACGGCGCCATTTGATAGTCTCGAAAATCGGTGTGGTTATATCGACTCACAAGGCGAGTCAACAGTCGGTGTTTGACCACACAAATTCTGAAATTAATCAACAATTAACCCATACTAAAGATCAATAAATTAGAACTAATGTGGAGTTAAAATTTATTTTTAACTCTGCACAAATGGTGTATAGTGACAAGTATGCAGAGAGTTCGAACACAGGGAGCAAGCAGGGTAATCCTAGCAAATTGTGCTCAAGAGTGTGTGAGATGTGAAGTGTCTACACTAAGCAAACAAGCAAAGATGTTTTTGTGGTTTTTTAATTTTTAATAATTTTTTTTAATTTTTAATTTTGTATTTTGATTTTTAATTTTCTAATTTTTATATTTTATATTTTATACTTTTTTTTTCAATATTGGAATTTCAAAGCAATGTAATAAAAGACAAGAAGAAATATTTATAAAGCTAAGTAAAAATTACCAGAAATTCAGAAATAAATTGTTTTTGATATTTTTATGATTTTCTACTGTTTTTGTGATTTTTGGGGATTTTTCAAGGTGTTTTTGGTATTTTTAAATGCTGAAGTAAGGCAAAACAGTGGAAAGGGTGCTGGCTGTGAGTAAAATGGACTTTAAAAATAGCAACCAGTAGCTAAAAACTTTCACACTAATTTTTAAATAAAAGGAAGGAAATAAGGAACAAACAGGAACTGAGTTTTGATTTTTGGAGTTTTCTACTATTTTAGGTATTTTTTGGAAGTTTTTGAGGGTTTTATAAATTTTTAGTGTTTTTCTTTTGAGATTTTTAATGATTTTTGGACTGACACTAAAATAGAATAAAATAGACACTAGTTAATTTTTTTGGAATTTTTGGAGGTGTTTTAATATTTTTTTGGTATTTTCTAAACTGGACAGTACACAAAAAGCAAGTTTTTGATTTTTAATAAATATAAAATAAGATAAAATCAAAAACTAAATATGTGGCGTTAAAGTACACATGTCCAGGAGCTTAACCCTATTTTTGTGGAATTTTTGGAGTTAAAATGATAGGTTAAATAATTAGAGAAAACATCCAAACATTAAACAGTCCTGGCAGGGGTATATGTGCAATATAGCAAACATCCAGGGGCGTACATGCAATTTTCCACAAAAATATACACGGAATGTTTAATTTATAGCATCAAAAAGCAATTACAAAAACCGCAGGGGCACGCAAGCAATTGACCCACCAGGGCGCGTGACTTGCACGCGCCTGGCGAGGGCTAAAACGCAATATTTCAAAACCCTGGGAGCCTACTTGCAAAATGTCCAAAAAGTTTACACTTGATATGAAAGTTTTAGGACTAAAACGAAATACACAAACGACCGAGGGTATCCTTGCCAAATGCCCACCCCCTCACGTGTACAGGTCACGTGAGGTGACGTGGCGAAGGACCTAAGTGCAAATATTGGAAGTATGGGGGTCTTTGTGCAAATATTACAAAACTTTTACACTACAGACAAAAGCTTAAATACTAAATATTAAATACAAAAAGTGCGAGAGTTGGGATGCAAAATACCCTCGCTCGGGCGATCTGCAGGTGACGCGTGGCGCGAATCCAACGGCTGGTGGCGGGAGGCGATCCAGCGGCGGGGAGCACGCCACTTATCCACGTGGCAACACGGGAACGGCCGATGACGGTTGGTGTCGACGTCTGAGATTAGATCTCAGAAAGAGATCCGACGGCGGTTGGGCTGGGAAGATCGGACGGCCGACACGCGAACTGGAGCTCCGCCTCGATCCAACGGTGCTGAAGCCCGGAGCAAGAACCGCGACGAACTCCGGCGAGCCGAGGTTCGCCGAGGTCAAGCTCCGTCTCCGGCGAGCTTTTTGGCTTCAAAAGCGGGCTGGAGCTTCCTCGGGTCTTCGTCTATCTCCTGGGGGCACCAAAAATGCACGGCTGTGGCCGTGCCGCTCGCAGGTGGTCGGCGGAGCTGGAGAGCTCAACTGATCTCCGGCGAACCTCAAAAACGCGCCCAGGCGCGAGTCAACGTGCTTGGACCCTGCAAAAGGCGTTAGAAGGTCCAGGGCAAAGTGCCTGGACCTTGGGTGGACCTAATCGATACGCGAGGGGGAATGGTCGACGGTGGCCGGAGGTGCGCTCCGGCGATGATGCTTGGCGTGGTGAAATACGCGATGGAACTTATAATCTTTTTGGGGTTTTCGAAGCTTAAGCTAACAGGAATCAAATAATGCAAAGAAATGAGCGGGGGAAGGCCCTCGATGGCCGGAGCCAGAGGAAAAAGAGTACCTCGACGCCGGCTGTTGGCGGAGGTGGTGGAGGCTCCCTCGACTTCGTACGCCTTGGCTGAGGAGCTGGCGATGGAGCTGTCACCTCCAAGGAGCTCAGGAGCACGAAGATGGCGCTGAAGGGTGGACCAAGGGGACTCAAATTCGAATGGGAAGAGGGGGAGTTGGTTTTAAGTGGTTTGACCCCAGGTGACAGGGTCCAAAGACCAAGGAATATCTTGCAAATCTTGGGTCAACGACCAAGATTAAGCTCGGGCGGGTTAGGTAGATGGTTGGTGGACAATGTTGCAGAAGGATGCAACACGAAAAGATGAAAGAATTGGCCGGGAAAAAGCCAAAAAGATGGCTCAAAAACCGAGCCTGACACGGGCTACAGGGGTAGGGCGACCAGTTGACTGGGGTCAACTGTTGACGCCTCCTGGTTGGTCCACGTGGACCAACCAGGAAAAACCCTGAGTTATTATTTTGTTAATTCATTTAAAAATGCTAAATGGCCGAATTAATTAAAAGTTATAAAATAAAAAATGCTTAAAATTTTATGTAGTATTTTATACTGATTTTTATTTATTTTATGAGATTTATTTTTACAAGTTACCTTTTTACCCTATATAGGTATAATACCTATGTATTTTAGCATTCTATTTTTATTTTAGGTATTTTCAATATTATTATTTTTATTTATGATTTTATAAAATTGTGAAATACTTTTATATATACATATATATTTTTTATTTTATTTTTCTGATTTGTTTTGTATATTTAATAAAATACAAGTGTCTGGTATATAGGTATAAGTATATGTATAATACCTATGTAGTCTTTATACAAGTATTTTTATTTGTGTTTTATTTAAGTTTTTATTCTGATTTTAATGTTCACAATTATTATAAGTAATATTTACAACATCATAAAAAATAATAAAATAATAAAATAATAAATAAATAAATTGAATATTTTAATATGTACAAGTATACAATGAGGGCCCAAAACTCAACTTTCAAACCGTAACTCTGCCAAATGCGAAACCACCACCATTAATTAGATTATTTTCTTCTATATACAATTAAAGGTGAGTACGCTGCATTTGGAGTTTTTATTTA